>JARHVA010002376.1:497500-655000 GCA_037957365.1 Torreya grandis | reverse complement strand
ATTGATTAATATAGTGAGGATGATATAGATGAAGAATTAGGGCATCTAATTTTCAACCCTATAGGACCAAAAAAAAATTAAAATGATATACATATCTTAGGTGTTGTTTATCTTTCTATGATACCTCTTGAATATGGAATGCCAAAATTTAATATGAAAAAATCAATTGGTAAGGAAAGATGTGTTAGTCTCAAGTAAAGTAACCTAGATAAAATGGATTTTAGCGTATATGTGCACAACATGTCAATACTTATATAAACCATCATGTAAATATAAATGATTATCTTATTACTCATTTGAATGCCAATGTTGATAATGAGATGAATGTTGATGATATGTATGATGGTAATTATTATTTTTAAGATAAAATTGATGCATTATGTATGGATGAATCTATTGAAACCATAAAATAATATTCTATGAAAATTCCTTCTCATATTGGTAGGTTAATGGACATGTTGAAATAAATACATAGTAATAATCATGCTTATGTTTTAAATGATGATCCTATTATTTAAAATGGTTTATATCCTTATCCCTATGTGATTATAAATATGCTCAATAGTTATATGTATTATTGTGTGGTTTTTAATTAATTCCACACCCTTACCTAATCCTACCAAAGTTTGTATCTCCCAATGATGAGTTGCTCCCCTTGATTGACCCATTCTAAACTACAATAAGAAAAAAATACAAAATAATCACCATGATGGGTGCAATATGTGAATTACAACAATTTTGACATTTTCTCATGGCTCCCACATTCCTAATGATATAGTCAATTCTTAGGTTGTATTATCAAATCCCATAAACGTCAAGGTTATAATATTTACTATTCCACATGGTTTAATCATGACTAAATTTGCTCTATTCAATGGATATATAGATACATATAAGCACCTCAAGACCTTCTAATCTTATCTTAAAAATTATTTTCATCATGATACATTATTGCTTAATATTTTCTTAAGAATCTTGATATAATAAGCCTTATATTGGTTTCATACATTACCAAGTGAATCCATACATTCCTTTAATATGTTAAACAATGTCTTTCTAAAACTTTTATTTATAATAAGTGTCCATGAGCTATCTTTGAGCATGTACCATTTATCAAACTAGTTATGCTCAACAATATTCATGATTATATGTTTGGCTTTAGAGATAGTATGTATTGGTTGATTTACCAACCATAGGATTTGAAAAAAAAAAAACTATTTAGTAAAGGTATTATACCACCTATCAAAGATATGATGTTTTCCAACACTTACACATATTTAAATGATATTTGTTACAAGGTTAATACACTTAAGGTTGATCTCTTATACATCCATGTGCTTACATATGAGACATGTGATTCACAACATTTTTATGATTCAAGTCTCAATGACCATGTGTTTCAAATAAATGACTATGATAAATCAATATAATATATACCAGTCACCAGAAAGACATGTGTCTTATCATAAGGAATATAGGATATTTATTAAATCTTTTGACAGTCCACATGCAATACAATTTTAAATAGTCTATTATATTCTAACATGATTGCTTTTCCACCTATTAAGACATGCAATTTTTATTGTGAATACTATGGAGTTAAAGTTCACTAAAAAAATTGAATTTTCACTTTGAAGAATAAAATTTGGGACATTATTTATTGTGATGATATTAAAATACAAGATACACTAGTTCAAACATAATATTATAAGTCTCAATCTAGTACTACCCAAAGGATTCCTAAAATAAAACCTCAATATGAACTTAAATGGGTACCTAAAAAAAAGGTGCATAAGGATCAAATAAAAATAATGATGGTAAAGAAACAATTACTACAGAGTATGACTTCAAGGAAAATTACCCTTAAAGTTATATAACAATGTATCAGAGACATCACTTTTGATAAAGATGACTTACTAGATTCACTTCCCAATTACTATAATGGATAAACATATGATTTCAAATTTATATCTTATGATGATTATTTAGGACTTGATATCCATTTTAAAAAATTGTGAATCAAGGGAAAATACAAATAAAAAACTAAGGTAAGAATATTGCATAAGGGATATCAAGCTAAATATGGTAAAATTACAATAAGTTAGATCTATGAAGGGCCAAAATGGGAAATAAAAGTAAAATGAAATTATTATAAATCACTAGCAATGAATAAAAAAAGAGAGAAATAATTAAAATTAACACATTAGATTCTGACAGTGTCTAAAATTGCTGAAAGTAAGGTTTTAGATTTGTGATGATTTAAATCGAAGTGTCAAACTATGTCCAATGTATATAACCAAAATCAACAACCATTGATTACAATTGACCAAATTCATACAACCAATAAAGGATTTTTTTTCTAATTATGGTAACTTGATACAAAGATGGTAATTTTGATCCTTGAAATCTAAATTTTTTGAGATCTTTTTCTATCAAAAAATTCATATGTGCCTCTCTAATATTTGAAAAATGGTACGGGAAGATGTTATAATCTTGAATATTTTAAAAATAATGTTAATCATAATCAAATACTAAAAAAATGCATAATCAATTAATTTGGGCCTCCTCCTTGAGGGATTTAGATACATATCCCACATGTTTATAATTGGGGCTTGATGTAGTTTTAATTCTTATGTGTGTTCCCAACTGAAGTGAGACACATGACTTCACGTTCTCTCCCTAAATAATAAAATGTAGCTACATAAAATTTCACTTAATATTTATCTTGGTACAAGTATGTAAAAATAGAAATATATTTAGTCTTTTGAAAGCATTAAAGAACATGAATATAATCTTGGTAATGTGCCTAAGTCTTGAATGATGCCTTGATACTTGTGATTACTGTTTAACCCTAAAAATATATATTAGGGAATTTAGAGTTAAATGAGATAGAGATAACTTAGGGTATAAGGGTGATAAACTATCTTTATAATAGGCTAATTAAATCTTAATCTCATATATAACATATGCCAAATTATTAAACTAAGATAAGCTAAAAATAGTAAGTAAAACTATGCTAGATATGGAAATGACAAAGAAATAATGTAACTAGATGGTTTTGTTGATGACATAAATTTGGATATAGAATAGGTAGGAATCAGACTAGAAGAGGATTATATAAAAATCACCAAATTTTGGATTGGGTGCCTATAGAACCACATACGCTAGTGTTAGTTTTGGATAATTATGTCAAAACTACTATCTTAGTTGGATGCAAGTATCTTATATAGAATACCTATTGGAAATGGATGAAACCCCATGTATGTTTATAGGTTTATATTCTCATTTACTTTGATGCATTTAGATATGGGTCATATAATTTCACTCCTCATGAAATTGTAAAACCATAGTTCATCTTTATAGTGACCTTGGAAAAAATGGGTTAGTGGGCACACATCATCAAGCTGACCCCAAAGATCCTTCTATTAATAAGCATTGTATACATAACCAATATATTGAAGAGGGACTAAAACTACTGTAGTTCTCCCATACATGTTGGATTTTGTGTGAATCATAAAACATGTGGAAATAAAATACAATAGTGACCTAGGTTGTAACTTATCAATTCAGGATCTTAGGCTTCTCCTTTAGTCCTTCAGACTTATGTACATGTTTTCCTTATGAATAATATGAAAATAAGAGAAAATAAGGAATCTTTTATTTATCTAGTGCTTGATTAAATTATTTGATAAGTTTCCTTCAGTCTTTTTTAGGTGAGGAATGAATGAGGAGTGATTGTGAATATATACCACTCCTATCAAGAAATAACTTGCACTAAAACACTTAGGCCAATCATTAGGATATGTTTCATTTGAAAATAGATGATTTTAAGTCATTAGAAACATTCATCATATCAGGACACCTACATTGACATAGGTGTTTGTCCAAGATTCTAGTTTCTAGGTAATAGGAAAGTAATTATGGGCTAAAAAATTGTAGAGGTGGAAGATAAGTAGGTCTTAAGCATTCTAGGAAAGATAACAAGTTTGGGTCATCAATATAAGACTATTAAGACCAATATATATGCCAAGGGGAAAAATATAGAATAAATGAAAGAATTTTAAAAGTGGGAAAGGTCCATAACTAAGAAGAACAACCAAGGTATGAGTTTTCAAAGTGTACAAGACTGAGGTGTTATATAATCCATAAACATAGTCTACAATTACATGGTATTGAAGTCCCTTAGATTATTTATATTTATATAATTTTAAAATTATAATTAATTAAATATTAGAATTTAAGATGACACAAACATTTAAGATGACACAATAAATTAGGGAAAAGACAACAAAATAGGGCCACACAATGAGAAAAAGATAAAAAGGGGGAAATGGCACACATAAGAAAAATTACCAAAATTTATGGATGGAAATTATGGTCTAATTATAGTAAATGATCAAGATAATGGTCAAATCCCATAAACAGTAGAGGAAGAGAAGGGGATCTATAAGCATAATAAAATAATGAGAATAAAGAAAACATAATAAAGAGAAGAGGATGGGGCCACACAAAGAAGAAAGAGGAGATAAAACACAAGAAAGAGTGCCATAAGAACCTAATGTAAACTAATGATGCTATGCGCAAAATCATGTTAAATACATTATAATAATAATCCTGGTATAAAAATTAGTTGTCTACATAGTGCCCCACTTTAATGTGTGGGCATGATGTATATATGTGTCATAGTAAATGTTATAGCCCAAAATTTCACCCTAGAGTAATGAAGTAGACCTTCTAAAATTTAGGATAACATGGAACTATCTATCCTATAGACAAGCTAATACAAGAGATAGATCTCTAGATTTGAAAGGGCTATCTCCCTTGATCCATATTTTAGGCTCACACACTACACTAAGATAATCACTATTAGGGATGAAAAGGAAAGAAGGAAACATAAATCAACCTAAACTAATGAAGATGATACACCAAAGATAAGTCCACAAAACACACTTGCATCTACACTAAGAAATATGACTACTAAAAATAACCTTAACTCATTATTCTTATATCTTAAGTATTTCTGCATGGAGGTAGATTGGTACACATATATAGAGGTGGGTGAAAAGGATGTCTGATATTAGAGACTACTAGTCTCTCTCACACTTCAAGACACACTCAAAAAACACATACACTTAACGAGATCTGTTAGAAGAGATGTTACTACTCACACAATGCGTACACGAGTAGAATGGAAGTAAGGAAAAGACATTAATCAATTAACATCCAAGTACACTACTTGACATAGGAAAGAGTTGCAAAGACAAAATCAACTTCAAAACTTTATTCAAATGCAAAATAAGATGTCAGACTAGCAGGGCTCCACCATACCAATTATGGATCATTTATAATGCCAAAATGGATTTCATATATAGAGCATAAGAGAAGAGAGAGAATAATTGAAGTTTAAGGGTCACAAGGCCAAGTGTCAAGAATTTGAAACTAGTTATAATGCAACAGAATGAAGTGGAAAATAGGTCATGAATTCCTCTATGACAAGTTTTCATCACAAACATGACATATCTTAGAGGTTGGTGTAGAGGCACTCCATGGTACTTGAAACCACCCTTCTTAATGAGGAGTCTAATTGATTGATTGAAACTAACTTATAAGTATTTAACAAATGTTATCTAACTTAGTAAGTTAGAAATAAAATTGTGATATCCATATACACATTTTCAACTAATGAACTCCCCTTTTTCACTTGTCATTCACTTTCTTGTAACTACTCACTAGCCCTTCTAGGCTTATCTTCACACTTGTCACTTAAGTGACCTACACATGTTCAAGAAGTTTCATTTAATAAGTGTTATAAAACTCTTTTACACCTTATTTTTCCTTAGGTATATCAAATAGACCTTAATGAAACTCAAAAAACACTTTTCATCTCCACACTAGGCAGTCACTTTGCTTTCTCACTATCCTATTCATAATGCCTACAATGAATGGTACATGAGGAGTTAGAAAACATCCCTACACACCTCCCTAAATATATTTCATTCATCTATTCCCTTATTCACTTGTATAATAACTCAAAACCTATAAGAAACATGGAATTAGGCCTGTCTATACAAGTGATAGTAAAAAATGATTGGATGGAAAGGAGCCTGGGAGAGTGATAAGAAAGTCCAAATAACTTTCAAGTCCAATTATCCACTTTTATATGAATTTCCATTCGTATTTTCTCCATCATGTTCTTAAGAGGGTTTTAGAGGGTTTTAGGTCACTTGGATTGTTAACAATGTTTCATAAAAGTTAGACATATAAATCTCAAAAAAATTCCACAAATTTTGAGTTAAAGACCCTCCTCAACTACCCCTAAGTTATTTAGGCAACATGCAGCTCATCTATATAGATATGAGAAAAATAAAATGGCTCTCAATCTCCTTCTAGGCATTTTGGGTAGGCCTGAGAACAAAATATGGATTGGAAATATCATATGGCTTTATGTATGATAATAGTCACCTTGAGTGTTTATGTTTAGTTATATGCCTAGTAGACTTAAAATGAATTTTTGAGTATTTGAACCTTATGATGGTTTCCATTGACTATATGGACTTTTCCATCTATTTTCACCTTTAATGAAACTTTAAACATCTTCCAATAATCATTTAGGACTCTCCCTTTCATCCTTTATTCATTCACATACTATATTTGTAGGTTATCTTACTCATGGAGTGCCCTCTGTCTGAGATAAAATAGAGGACATCCAACCTATTAGTAAATAAAATAAAAGACCATGGATGTATATTTTAGGTCATGAGGACCTTTTGTATCAAAATTAAAAGTTTTATCATGCTCTAATATCCCTCAACATCAAATTATCTAGACTAGTTGTTAGGGGTATGACTATATACATGGTTTTAGATGACTGAGTATGAAGTTAAAAACCTAATCTTTGTTATATCTACTACCTCTAAGAATAAAATTAAATGTGATGTCATCAATATAAGAGTGACTTATTACATTATATTTCACATTATATCTCTTGTTAAACTCCCAAATGTGTAATCTCCATTGACTAGGTTAGTTTGTAGACTGTCTCCCAATTGTAGGTGTGCATTAGAGAAATCACAAAATTCTTGTAGGTGGTGATAGATATTTAAACATTGTAATTCATGCCCTAAGTTACTCTTGAGATAAATAAGACCATTTAACACTTGGTTAAACTCACTCCTACCTTAGGGCTATGCTATCATTCTCTATCACCAATACACTCTAAGTTACTTGCAAATTGCAATGTTCACTTTGGATCAATAGCATTGTTGTTTATTGAATATATTTAGTAAAAGATTGAATAATTTGATATCATCATCCATAATAATATCTCTTAACAATAAAATTATTATCATGTTAAATCATGACATCTAGGTCTAGGCTAAAAGAATGGATCCATAGAGCTTACTTAGACCTCATCAACACTTATCAACATATGCTATTGTGTGGAGTAGAGTCCATTTCTAAGAAAGATTAAGGTAAATGTTCCCATTTGAAATTTTCAAGAGGCTAATTATGGGCACTATTTAAAGTTATCTTCCCAAACCTATTATGCCTTCTTACAATATTCCATATTTACTAAAATGAATTCTCACTACACTTTAACCCTCATAGTCTCCTCAAAGCATATCATCAAGCCTCTACACTTTAACTACTTATACACAAAAAATTTTAGGTCTCCATTAGTATTGAATATAGTAAAAAATCTCATTGTGTTGAATACTTATTTCCCTTATTTATTTGGAAACATATGTTATGATATTTTAAGTTAATGGGGACTCATTGTAGGGTTATGCTCATAAAGTTTGAATCCCTAATAGACCATTATCACCTCCCATCTTTGGGACATATGTATTAATAGTGTATTTTGCCTATATGATAGTGAAGAATGTAGGTTTAACATGACTTAAAATATATTCCTTCATGATATTATGATATTTGGAATTAAAATTGCATTGAGGGGATGAAACCAATGCATATTTTCTTGACTTTAATCCATTTCATACCTAAATATGAACTCTAGAATCATGAAACACTATTTTACAAACCATGATAGTTATGAATTTATATCACATTGGAATGATATTGTCTATAGATCCATGTTCACACCTACCAAATAAGTTAAAACCAACATGGAAAGGGAGAAAATATTTTGCAAGTACACTTACACTACTTGGTTCACACATACTAATGCAAACAAATGGGAAAATTGAGGTGTTTAGGATGTGCAGACAATTTGGAGTCACTAACATTATTAGTGATTATTCATGAAGAATAAACCACTAATATTGAGACCATTACTATGAATTGGAAGCTCATAAGGAGTACTAAAATTCCCCAAGTTCACTCATCCCTATTCTGCTTCTCTTGTTTGTACCAACTAAAAATAATTGACCTATTTAAACTTATCCAAGAGAGTGATGAGAGAGGTGGACCAATTTTTTGTAGTTTTGAACTTGTTGAATATTATTACACCTAAAATTGACCTATGGGAATCTAAAAAAGCCATCTTTAATCCTTCACACATGCTAGGTGTGTCATATCAATTTGTATAACATCTAAAATTTCCCTTTATATAGTTGATCTTCTTGAATAGATGTTAAACATCAAATTTTATAGTTTGGTATTATTATTATAAAATTAAATGACATGTAATACTTTAGATAAATTCTTAAACATCTTTATTTTGATGGGATGTACATAAAACATAATTTTGATAACCAAAGGTAGCATAAAATGACATAGGACAACTAGGCAAATGTAACAAAGGTTTAAAACACATTAAGTGATATTAAAAACATTACTTAACCCAAATTAAGACCATGTTGACCATGTTAAATCCTATAAGACTTTATGAAAATTTTTAATATGAAAGGGGATCAAACCAAATTTGACCCAGGGTCAAATTTAGTCAACATTTTAGTAATTTCCTAGGGGCAACATGCCTATTATGCTAAGGACTAGTTGACTTATCATATCCCTGGGCAATGGAATCACCCATACATTATACTTGACACTGATGAACATCTAAAAAGACCAAAAACCACACCAAACATAATAGGAAACAAACACATAATAAAAAAACTAAGGCACACACTTGTGCACTCAGGAACACTTAGGGAAAACAAATATCTATTATAATATGTAAAAGACCTCAAAACACTTGAGGTGAAATATATATTCTTCATTTATTCAACTAGGGTCAAAGAGAATGATTCTTATATCACTTCTAATCCATGAAAACAATCCATCATATGAGGCATATTTGTCAATGAGCACTTGCTTGTGGAGATAGTCAAATGACTTACCATTATTGGCTCTTATGTTGACTACAAGTGTGTCACTTGGAATTATCATGGAAATTCCATTTATCCCTCCTATAATCTTGTTTGGGTTTTAATATTACTTTAAATCCATCATGTTCAATTGACAAATCTCAAACTGAATCTTGGGAGTCATCAAAGCCTTCTCAACTTTGGTGCATTTGAAACATGACATGATTGCTATTGTAAGTCATCAATACCATCTTATTTATGATCATCAAACACTTCATGGTCTACCAAGGTTGTTTATTTATTGGTAGAGACCTCAAGATCCTCTTTGTGCTTATTTAGTGTATGATTGACCTTGTCATCAATTTTTTACTCTTTTTGAAAATTTGTAGGTCTACTTAACTCCTCAAATTCATACACAAAGGTATTGAATTATTACCACATGTAATATACTTCCTCTTCAAATTCATTTTCATAATAATTATCTTCTTTGGAAAGTAAAAATGTGTGTTCACCAAGACTATCATGCTTTGCTATAGTTTGGATCCCAACATCATCGCCCATGTGGACAAGATAGTTGCCCCATGTAACTTGCTCTAGAATGTTATCAGGATCTACCTCAAGAGTTCCATCACAATGTTCATGTAGGATGTAAGTACCAAGGTATGTCTCTTCAAATAAACCTTGATTATCTCCCCACTCATCAAGATATAAATTAGACATGCCATCAAGGAGTATTAGAGGTTCTTGATCACTAGGGTGATCATCTTCTTTAATGACATTGTAATTTATATTAGAGGTATAAGGCACATATGGTTCTACAATAAAAATAGAGAGAGGTTTTGATTTGATTGTCACTTTTGCATCATATCTAATCCTAAATCCATATATGATGAGTCTAAAGTTAGATAATATCTAATATTAATAGTGAACTCTCTTGAAAAATAAAGTGAAAAATGAGGAGGTATATCTACAACCAAAACATCTTGAGAAAATGGTGAAATTAGGATAAGCATGGAGAATATGTTGTAAAACTTTGATTATTCTGATGGTATTGGTAGTTGACCATCTAATTATAGCACTCCCTTAGAATGAGGTTCATACTTCAAGTTTAATCTATCGGATACTTGCTTGGGCATGACATAAGTTCTAGATCCACTATCAATAAGACAATTATGAACTAAAGCATCTATAATTATAATGGATAGATAAAAGGGAGGAGGCTTCTCTACCTTTTAAAATTTGATTGATTGTCCTTCATTAGGACTCAATGCATTTGTAAACACTGAATCATTACCACTAGGATTTTTAGTTATCAAACTAAGTTTAGACATATCCTATTGAATAGGTTTTCTTTTCTAGGTATTTATAATTTATCCCACATTGATAAATTCACATGAGATCTCTTCATCTACTCTACAATGTTAGTGAAAAGACCACTAACTTTTGGATATCCACAGGTAGGAATAATACTACATATACCTTGAGAATGATAAGGTATGACATCACTTCTAACATTATAATATATTTGAGCTACTTGTGTTTTTGGAATTGTATTATACATACCTACCCTTTGAGATGTTTGAACATTCATTGATTAACCATTAGCAGTGTTAGGAACCTGTGCCTTACCCTTCTCTTTGTAGTATTAGTGTAATAATTGCTATGGATGCATATGTTTTGTAAGTCATCCTTGTTTCTACCTCAAATTTGCTTTTTAGACTTAAGAAAAAGAAACTAAAAGAAAGTAATGGACAAGGCTTGGAAGTACCTGGACTAAAGATTGCGCACCGTAAATCTAGACGTTCGTGGGCACTCCTCTTTGGCTGTGGAGGAATGACACCTGCAAGAAAAAAAGGAAACTAGGACAAGAAAAATGTTAGACAGATAGGCAGTGGGTTGCCAAGCAAAAGGCTTATTCCCAGAAGTGTAAAAACTTCCTTAAGGGAGGTCAACCCACTGTTTTGATGAGATAAGTGACTGATAAAAGATAGAATGCCAGAATATAGAAGTGATAAAGAAAGTAGAAAGGAAAGAAGAAAACAAAATGATTACCTGAATGAAGGAGTTGGGCTGAAGACAGTCACCGAGGTCGGAAATGTCGCCGGCGTCGATTATCTGATCTGCCGGCGTCGGCTATCCTGCCGACGTCGGTTGGGGAAGTGACCGGCGTCGGTCGGGGTTGTGGCCTGTAGTCGGGTCTGGGTTGCTTTCTAGACTGTGGACGGGTCTGAGACTGAACGGGGACAAGTTTGGGTGGATTGGGGAGTGGTCTGGTTCGGGTTGAGTGCCTGATGCAAGGTTTTTTGGTAGAGGGATGGGGAAGAGGAAGAGACACAGAGGACAGGGAAGAGGAGGATTCACAGAGGATGGGCCCTGAGAAGGCTTTGCAGCCTCTCAGGGGGAGGACAGAGGGAACAGAGGACAATAGAAGATAGATGATTAAACTAAAAAAATGAAATAAAAAAACCAGACTAGCTTCCCTTTAGCCTGCTGAATGAAGAGAGAAGAAGATGTTGCTGGAGCCACGGAAGAGTTGCTGCAAGGAGGAGATACTGATCCAGGGCCTTTTTCACCTATTGCTGTTGCTGCACGAGGTCAAGACAGAGGAGAGATGAGAGCCAAAGCACCGAGAGAAGCTATTTGCGAGCTCAAGAGTCCAGGGGGTGCAACGGATGCAGAAGGGGATAATGAAGGCTGCCGACGCCGGCAGTTTCGCCGACGTCGGCCGAAGGGTTGCCGATGTCGGCGGTCGCAGGATGGGCACATAGGCTAAAAATAGCCTCTGCCCATTCTTGCACGCCGCCGGGCGAGGGGTCATGGGTAGAACGGTCACAAGGATGCCAAAATGGACGAGGGGGGATATAATGGTGAGATTTGGTCTAATAAATGCTAGGGGAAGGTGGAGGGATTTAAGGGAGGATCCAAGGAGGCAAGGGTAGGGTAGAAAGGGGGCTTTATTAAATTAAAAATAGATGTTAATTTCCAATTAATAAGACTTAGGTGGGTTAGGGACCAAGGAGGACTAGGAGGGAGAAAGGACCAAGGGAGAGAACCAAGGTGCAGACACGTTTGCGGTGTCTACATTTGCCCCTTTTTGTCTTGTTGGTTGTTCTAGACGAACTACAAGACAAAAATAGGAGTTGGTTGCCCCAGAAGAAGGATGAGGTGTTCCCCCCTCAAAGCGATAGTCGAGAGAAGGGAACCAAAGATCGAGTGTCGATTAGATAGAGAAATGGATAGAAGAGAGTGAGTGAAAACGCTGCCATAGTCGTGATTGCGCGTAGTCCACTTCACGAGAGGGTCAGGTCAAATTGTCACATGGTCAAGGGTCAAGGAGTGCCAAAATTGAAGTAACCGGGCCCCAGCATTTAGTCATCTGCTGATCGGGTCACTCAATCTAAGCTGAAGCTCCAAATGGTCATCGTGTCCCAGGTATCCAGGGCTCAGGAAGTGCTCCCAGAAACACAAAAAAGCCACAAGTAGTAGGGATCAACTGGCTCATGATCCTACACTTGTGAAGGGTCAAAAATAGTCTGCGGACAATTCTGCTAACCAGCCGTGGAATAGCATACACACAAAAACAACCAAGGCAACATTGGCTTGGAAGTGGGTCAAGGTCGAAGGAGATAGGCATGGTTGCCAATGGTCATTGGTCAAGAGGATGGATGGACGAAAGGATGCGGCCGAGCTAACCCCAGAAGACCCCATGTCAACTGAGTGCTGCCTACATAGCCCTGGTGATAGGGCCTCAGGCCGATGTAGTTCTCCCTAAAAGGGAGGGAGGGTCAGAGGGATTGATTGGTCTTGGTCAAAGGAAATGATTGGTCGTGGTCAAAGGTCTTGGTCAAAGGTGACGAAGTTGGGTGTGATAAGAGTCAAAGAAGAGAAGGTTTGTCCATCATAGAGATGAACAAACGGGGGTGGTTGAGCTAACCTCAGAAGATATGGTATCTGAGTGCTGCCTACATAGCCCTGGTCATAGGGCCTCAGACCAATGTAGTTCGGACAAAGAGGGTCAAAATGGTCGATGATGAGATTGGTCATGTGTTGAAATGATGAGGATAAGATGAAGATAAAAGGATGCTACAGATGGTGTATCCTGTAGAAGTGGTCGAGAGTCTTTCATCCCTAGCAAGTCTCCATAGTCGCGATGGATGTATGCTAAAAATGAATGAAGGGTCTATTTATGCTTCAGCAAGTATTGGTTTATGCTTAACATAAATTGGGTCTGGTCGGTAGTTTCCATGCGTATTGGTGTCCATGGGAACTATGTGAAAAGGACAAGGATGATGCCTGATGTCGTGTTGAAAATGTCGAGGCTGGTTTGAAAAAATGTTGAAGTTGGCTTGGTTTAAGGATGAGTCGACAATTGACGTGGCCAAAGTGTGACCAAAGTGTAGAGAAAAGGTGAAAGGCAAATTGCTCTTTCATTGACAAGGACCAAAAAGGAAGCATAGATAGGGGTTATTAGAACCAAAGCCCCGTTCATGCATTGCGTCGTTGACCAGTATGGTGTTAGAACGGTAATCGAATCACTTTGACATTAAAGTGAGCTCGAAGTCCCTTGAGCCGGTGATAGGAGGAGGATAGGGTAACCCAGTGTAAGAGCAGGAATAACCTTGCCCCTTTTATAGGAGACCCTGAGACAACTAAAAGCCAAGTTCGTGACTCATTTTTTTTTTTTTTGCGCAGACTGATCGATGCGGGAAGCCTGCATAGAGATGTCACTTGATGTAATGGTCAGGTTGCGAAGCTGATCAATGCGGGAAGCTTCTAAAATAGTGCTATTTATTGCCAGAGTAGTCATAGCCATCCTTCGAGGGAGTGGTCTATATTTTTGCTTAATAATGTTTGAAAAGTTGGCCTAGCTGTCCTTCAAGGGATCAGTCTAGTAATACAGCAATGATAGTATAGCTGTCCTTCGAGGGATCAGTCTGTCTTTTTGATTGTGACTTGATTTAGTGACCATGGATATGTTTTGACATCTTGACTTGGATATATTGATAGAAATGAGAGTCACGGACAAGACTGTAGAAGCTCAAGGACGCCCCTTTTATTAGGACAAAGCATCACTGCATCCTAAAAGGGTTGTAGAGGACTTGTTAAAGGGGAATAGGGTTGAAAGGGATGAGGATTAAGGGGACGAGGATTGCTCAAGGGATGAGCTCAAGTTACGTGTCAAGTAGACGAGTACTCGACTAGCAGAAGAATGGTCGAAGATGCAACGCATTAAGAGGCTCAGGTTCTGGCCGTCCATCGAGGGAAGACAGATGATAAGTCCCTGACCCATACTTGTGCGTGATGATAAAAGGTCCAAGCCAATTGGGGGCAAATTTGCCTCGTTTACTTCACTCCATATTGGTCACGTGCTGATTCTCTTTGAGGACGAGGTCTCCGATGTTGAAATCTCATTCTCGCAGATTTTTGTCGTAGGCCCGCTTTATGCGACTTTGGTAGACATGGAGATGATTAAGGGCAGCCAGACGGCATTCGTCGAGTAACTCAAGTTGAGCTAGGCGATCTTGATGAAAGTCGTCGTTGGAGAGAATGTCATGCAGGGAGATACGAAGAGACGGGATCTGTACTTCGAGAGGTAAGACAGCCTCTGTTCCGTACACAAGAGAAAAGGGAGTAGCACCCGTAGAGGTCCGGATGCTAGTGCGGTAGGCCCACAAAGCGAAGGGGATATGAACGTGCCAATCCCTTCCTGTATCGTCGACCACCTTCATGAGAATTTTGGTGAGAATTTGGTTGGAAGCCTCAGCCTGCCCATTTGCTTGTGGGTAGTAAGGTGAAGAAAAGCTGAGTTTGATGTCAAATGAGTCGCATAGTTTTTGGACAGTCTTGTTTTTGAAGGACTTGCCATTGTCGGTGATGATTTTGTGAGGGACACCGAAATGACAGATGATGTGGCTGCTGATGAAGTTGACAATTTTGTCGGCTTTTGTGGAGACAAGAGGAATGGCTTCCACCCACTTGGTGAAATACTCAGTGGCAGTGATGATGGACTGATGACGAAGAGACGAGTGAGGGTAGATCTCACCGATGAGATCCAAGCCCCACTGAGAGAAAGGCCAAAAATCCTGAGCGACTTGCAAGGCGTGGCTGGGGAGATGAAGCAGGTTAGAGTGCTGCTGACACTTGATGCAACGCCGAACATAATCGCTACAGTCTTGATGAAGGGTGGGCCAATAATAACCCAGGCGAAGGAGGCGCTTGGCAACCGAGTTTCCACTGAAGTGTCCACCACAAATCCCGTCGTGGACTTGCTTTACGGCATGAGAAGCTTCAGCAGAGGTTAGACAGCGAAGAAGGAGACCGTCGAAGCCTCGCTTATAGAGAAGGCCCCCTAGCATGGTATAGCGAGCTGTGCGCTTGATGAAAGCTCGCCGCGCATTGCTAGAGAGGTTGGGAGGAGTGACAGAAAGAGACAAGTAGTCCACAAGTTGCTTATACCAGTCATCTTGTGGGCTAGAATTGATAGTGTTGATATGGTCGATGTGAGGAGAGATGTATGAAGGCAAAGGTACGCGATGCACTGTGACAAAAAGGCGGGATGATGATGATGAAGACGGGATATGCGAAGCAAGAGAAGCCATGGTGTCGGCAAACTTGTTCGTAGAGCGTGGAACAGTCTGCAAGAGGTAATGGTCAAAAGATGCCAAAAGAAGGTTAGCACGATTCTTATACCTCTGTAAAACTTCATTTTTACAGAGATACGAACCGTTAACTTGATTAACGACGAGCTGCGAGTCACCGAAGATGTTGATAGACTTGATGTGGAGGGAAAGGGCAGTCTGAAGTCCCAAAATTAAGGCCTCGTATTCGGCCATATTATTGGTACAATCAAAGTCAAGCTTGAAAGATAGAGGCATGGGCTCCCCGTCGAGTGGGATGAGGATGACCCCCGCACCCCCACCGAGTTGACATTTGGAGCCGTCAAAGAACATAGTCATCTGGTAGACGGTGTCATCGGTGGAAAGGGTAGCGATAGACTCGTCAGGGAACTCACAGTGTGAAGGTTGGTTGTTAGGAAGAGGGGCATCCACCAGTTGGTCAGCAATGGTTTTCCCCTTGATAGATTTTTGTTGGATGAATACGAAGTCAAACTCAGCAAGCAACATGAGCCACCGAGCCATACGTTGATTCTGATATGGCTTGGAGTGCATGTACTTGAGAGGGTCGGTGTGAGTGACGACAAAGGTTTTGTGGTTGAGAAGATAGTGGCGGAGCTTGGTAGCAGAAAAGACTAATGCCAAACAGAGTTTCTCGGTATGAGTATATCGAGTTTCATAGTCGACCAGTGTTCAGCTGATGTAGTAAACCGCTTGCTCGCGATGATGCTCGTCTCGGTGCGTGATCATGGCACCTAACGAATGGTTGGTAGCAGAGATATAAAGGTAGAAGGGTTGGTCATCCTTAGGTGGAATGAGGACTGGTGGAGAGACCAGATAGCCTTTGAGGGCTTCAAAAGCCTCTTGACAGCCCTTATCCCATTTAAAGGAGACATCTTTCTTAAGGAGGTGATGAAAAGGTTGGCAGCGGTCTGAAAGCTACGAGATGAAATGGCGAATGGACTGGAGCTTCCCTTGGAGACTGCGAAGCTGCTTGAGATTGGTCGGGGGTGGCATTTCGAGAATAGCGCGGATCTTGGCGGGATCTATCTCGATACCACAGAAGGAAACGATGAAGCCGAGAAGTTTGCCTGAGAGGACCCCAAAGACACACTTCTTGGGGTTGAGGCGGACATTGTATTGAAGGAGACGAGAGAAGATGATTGTGAGAATGGTTAAGTGGTCGCGGCGGAGCTTGGACTTGCTGAGAAGGTCATCCACATAGTCCTCCATGATTGTGTGGAGGAGATCGTGGAAAATGTAGGTCATGGCACGCTGATAAGTGGCACCAGCATTTTTCAGGCCGAAAGGCATGACTCGATAGCAGAAAGTCCCCCATGGGGTGATAAAGGTAGTCTTGTGCTGGTCTTCCGGTGCGATTAGGATTTGATTGTATCCTGAAAACCCATCCATAAGAGATAGCATCTCATGGCCGGCCGTAAGATCAACAAGCTGGTCAATGTTAGGAAGAGGAAAGTCATCTTTGGGACAGGCTAGGTTAAGGTCGCGATAGTCCGTGCAGATCCGAATCCCCCCAGTTGCTTTAGTAACTGGGATGATGTTAGAGACCCACTGTGGATAATCGATGGGTTGGATGAAGGATACAGAAAGAAGGCACTGAAGCTCCTCTTTGACAAGAAGCGCAATGTGAGGGTGCATCTTTCGAAGCTTCTGCCTAACAGGCTTAGCCTCTGGTTTGGTGACAATGTTATGGGTAGCAATGGTGGGGTCAATGCCAGGCATGTCGCTGTAAGTCCAGGCAAAGGCCTTGCTATGGTTGGAAAGGAACTGGGCATAGTCAAGCTGCTCCTGAGCATCTAAAGATTGGCCAATCTTTAAGACGTGAGGAACATCGGAAGAAGAAGGGAGGTTGATGTCAATGGTGGATTCATTTAACATAACCTGGGTCTTAGAAGGAAGAAAACGTTAGACAAAAGAGTCATCGGCACCCATGTAGGAAAGGATGGCGTCATCGTCAATGCAGTGGTCAGTGTGAATGGTTGCCGACTCATCCTCTACCATGCTAGGAAAGATGAGAGGGAGAGACCTGGGCACCCCATTGAGCTGATAGGTTAGGGGTTCCAGGCGGATGGTGTTTATGGAAAAAAAAACTAGGAGGGATGGAAACCACCGACTCCGTAGGTGACGAAGGAGAAATGGGCGAGTCTGGAAGGGATTGGTCAATGGTTGGTTCGGGACAAAGGTCGGAAGGAGCCTGAGTGAGGTCATGATATCCCAGGCCATACCATTTCTTGGCATCGTGATCATTGAGCGGCTCGATGGGCTGATGGGAGCCCTGCTCATAACATCCGAAACCAAAACCCTTCCATGCACACCTGTGAAGTTAAGTGTGTGCAAAGGCAGGGTTGCCAAGAAATGAGAAATCAGATGTGAAAGGTTGGGGTGAAGAGAGGGAAGTGCCGTAGGTAGGGGCTTGGTTAAGCCCCCCATAGACAAAGCTAGTTTGGAAGTGAGGAGGACCATAAGGTACGACCGTCTCGATCTGATGGTCATAATTAGGACTGAGGTGAAGGCGTCCATACTCTTGCAGAGTTTGGAACATGTCAAGGGTCAACAAGTGATATTCCCCAAGCGATAATCGTTGGAAGATGTCTTCCATGGGGTCTTTGGTCGGCGCTTGAAGAGGAGGGGTGAGGGCAACCGCCGATTGCGAACTGGTCGAAGCTTCCGCAGATGGAGGCGGTGCCGGAGTGGACGGCTTGATGGGAATGAGGACGTCGTTAGGACGATAGGTGGTGTTGCAAGTCTTGAAGGGTGAAGGGTCAGCGGGAATGGTGTGGACTTGCCCGTCATGCTCGAACTTCACACAACGGTGCAGGGTGGAGGGTATACAGGCCATGGCACAGATCCAAGGTCAGCCCAGTAGAAGGTTGTATTGAAACTCTCCTTCGATGATATAGAAGAGCTCTAGGACTGTGCGTGGGCCTACGCGAATGTGGAGGATGACTGTGCCAATGGTCGTGGTGGTGGTGTCGTTGAAAGAGCGTAAGATCGCGTCAGTTTTAGAGATGCAGTTCTGAGGAAGAGCCAGCTGATCAAAGGCGTGGGTAGAGATTATGTTGATGCTAGCACCGCCATCAATCATAATGCATTTAATGCATGTCCGATCAACATAGGTAGTGATGAAGAGGGCGGCATCCTGATCTTTTGTGTTAGATGTGGGAATCTCAGAATCGCTGAATGTGATAGAAGCGACAGGAGACAAAGAATGGACGAGGGCAGCGAGTGGTTGGGGGTCCTCGGGTTGGACCTCTGCTGCCTGCAAGGCTTGGATAAGGGCTTGACGGTGCTGAGGCGAGGTTTGGATAAGGTCGTAAAGAGACATCTTCACAGGTGTCTGGTGAAGCTGCTTCAGCATGGAGTCATGGATTGGCCCAGAAGAGGAAGATGAAGAAGGTTGGGACGCGCCAAGGATAGAAATTTTAGGCTTGGGCGCAAGGGGCGGCTTGATGAAGGGATAGGTCCAAGGAATGGAAGCTTTTTCCTTGGCCTTGTCCTTTTGCGATCTAGTGGTTATACGGATGGCATTGATTTCGAAAATGGGAGGCGAAGAAGGGGTCATGTCTTGTTGGTGAGATGTTGACGTGTTTGAAGAAGTTGGACAGGAAGGAGTCGGGGTCTGGTCAAGAGTGTCCTCAAGGAGAAGAGTGTCTTTCTCCATGTGGCGGCGAATGACAGCCTTGAGGGCACATCAAGTCTCGGTGTCGTGTCCTGGTGTATGATGATATGAACAAATTTTCGTATCATCGAACCAAGAGGGCTTGGACCCGAGAGGTTGGAAAGGCTTGATGGGCGGAAGGGTTATGTCGGAAGTCTGGAGAAGTCGGCGCAATATCGACGAGTATGAGCCCAATAGAGGGTCCGTGCTATTTGATATGCGTGAGGTTGGTGACTTTTGCTTAGGCGAGGTTAGAAGAGGTTTCTGTGCCACCTTATGGGTTGATGGCGCGGTGACAGATGGAGACAGCTCTTTCTTGATGATTGATACCGCCTTTTTAGGAGAGGGACGATTGGAGGTAGGCAGAGGAAGCAAAGGAGGCAATGAGTTTTGGTTGAAGGCCGGAGTGGGAAGGATGCTAGCCAAGGTCAAAGGATGGGGGCCCAAAATGGATGGCAATGGTGACGGAGAAGGAGGCATTCATTTCTGTGGTCTGGCAGTCTTCTTCACCTTGGTCAGAAGACTACTACTGGTCGAGGTCTGGCCCAGGTCCACCTTCACTTGCGGGTGAGTGAGGGAGGAGATAGGATGAACGCCAAATGACTTGATGGGTTTGGACGAGATAGATGCAGGCTTTGGTTTGGACGGGTTTGGTTGAGGTTTGAGAGTCTGGTCTTTGTCAAGAGTCTGACGAGATTCTGCCTTAGGAGGATTAGCGGCATGTGATGAGAGGGCACGGGTATGTTGAAGGGCTTTAAGACACTCCCACAACACCTGAGGCGTCACTTTTCTCGAAGGGAGAAGTTCAATCTTCTCCACTAACTGGGAAAATGGCTGAGAGGAAGATGTTGATGGTTGCGAGGTTGAAGACGAGATGGGAGTAGTGGTCTTGGACACATGGTGTGGTGAAGTCATGACAGATCTAGATGAAGACGAAGGAGAGACAGGTTCTTCCCTGGGTGGAGAAGAAACTGGGGAGCGAGGCTCCTCCAGCGGGTAAAGGGCAGGGATGACGGTGCCCTCCACTTGCGGCTGAGGAGTAGGAAGGGTCGGGTCCTCTATAGGCTGCAGAAAGGAGGATGGCGAGACTGGTTGTGTTGGTAAGGCCGAGGCGTCCTCCAAGATGAGAGAGGTCAATGGAGAACTAGCCAGGGAGAGAGGCTCGTCCACATGTGACGGACTGATGGATGGACTAACCTCCAGAGGTTGATTGGGGACAAAAGGAGAAACCGTATTGACTGTCCGAATATTGTGCTCATGATTGTTGTCAATTAAGGTCTGGACATGGTTCTGAGTTGGCGGATGATTGGGGAAAGGTTGTTTGAAGATGTCAATGGCCTGATTAGGGGGTGCATTTGGATTGTCTAAGATGAGATCCCCCTTTTCAAGCATGTCTTGTATTATGTTCTTAAAGGTCTTGCAGTTCTCCGTGTCATGGCCCTTAACACGGTGGAAGCTGCAGAAGTCTTGCTCCCTATACCACGCGGGGATGGCGTGTGAGGGATCAAATTGCGGAGGAGGTTGGGCTTGAGGGAGATTGAGGACCCCCTATTTAAGAAGCTTTTCCAGCATAGACGCATATGATTCTCCAAGAGGAGTATATCGTCGCTGTAAGTATCTTTGCTGGAATTGCCGAGTAGCGCTCTGAGATGTAGAGGGCTCAGGCTGATTGGTCGAAGAAGATGAAGGTCTGACAACCACGGCATTAGCTGAAGCCTTGGATTTAGAATTGGATGATGATGGCTTGGCAGAAGAAGAGTCATTGGTCTTAGAGCTGGGATTCTTACTCCGCAACTTGACTTTGTTCTCCTCGATGGCACGCAACTCAAGTTTGCAGGCCATCGTGAAGGCCTCGTCAAAAGTGCGGAAGGTTTGAACCCTCAGAGTGGAAGAGATATGTCGAGCACAGGCTTGAGAAAAGAGTTCAACAAGCTCGGCCTGAGGCAAGGAAAAGGAGAGTTGGTTGATAAGGCCTCTCCATCGAGCCACGAAGTCGGCTATGGACTCGTCCTCGAATTGCCGAATAGAATAGAGGTCCGTGATTGAGACCTTCTTGGTTATGTTGATAGAAAAGTGATCGAGGAATAGCTGAGCCAATTGCGTGAATGAGAAGAGGGAATGGCTAGGAAGGGAGCTGTACCAGTCAAGTGCAGCACCTGAGAGAGACATAGGAAACGTGCGTAAGAGTAACGCATCGTCATGGCCAATGAGGTAGCAGGCGTGTCTGAATGCCCGCAAATGTTGTTGTGGGTCTTCCTTGTTTTGAAAGTGAGAAAACTTTGGAAGCTCCCACTGGCTAGGATATGGTCTGATTGGGATAGAAGGATGAATGGGCTCGTTACAGATCTGTTCGTATGAAAGAGTGTTGTGCGAGCCAGAAACAGAGGTCTCAAGACTGGTCATCTTGTCCATCAACATCTTGATGATGTCTGCCGACAGATTGACAGGTTGCGCGCCCCCTAAGTTGTAGGGCGCTTGGAAGAGGTTAGAGGAGGCATGCGACATAGTCGGTTGTAGAATATACGGATGACTAATTGCAGGGGCAGAAGTGAAGGCTAAAGGTGGTTGGTTGGAAGACATAGCTGGGCCCGTTGTTGCCACGAGAGGTTGGACTGTGGTAACGGGGGCCAAGGGATAAGAAGCCACCCTGGTGTTGATAGGGGCCAGGGTAGGCGAGATGGAGACGACAAGGTTTTGAAATGGAGTGGATAGCGGTTGAGCGGGTTGAGGTTGACAAGGGGCCGGAACCCCGGTAGAAGTGGGCCCAATGATAGGGGGAGAGGCCACACCTGGAGGATTGGTCAAAGTCTGGTCAGTGGTCAAAGCGATGGCTTGAGTGTCTGAAGGTTGAACTATGGATGTTGTCGATACAGCTGTAGTCGTGACAAGGGAGGTCGGCATTCTGTAGATCGGATTGCCCAAGGAGTCCCGCATTCGGCTATGCACGAGATAGTGTTGCAAAGCCTTGACATTGAGGTCCAAGAATCGCTCGAAGTCTTGGTCCCCTTCTTGGACAATGGGAGTCTGCGACGGGGTCGGACGGACAGGAGTTCTTTCGGTCTCTGAGTTGAACTCCATTGTAGGCTTGGTCACGGATGGGGTGGACGGAAGTGGTTGATGGCAGGCGTGGTTGACAAGAGCCTTGGCTTGGCTACGAGTGAAAACCATGCAAGGCAAGGAAGGTTCAGGTCTCAGGAACTGTGTTGCTCAGTTTCAGAAGACCAGGATGAAGTCTTTGACAGAGAAAGGATAGGTTTTAGGTTACTGGTTTTGGAAAAAAAAGGACAGTGACAGAGACCGACGTCGGTTGAAAAACCGATGTCGGTAAGAAATAAGGCCGACGTCGGTCAGATAACCGATGCCGGTAATAGATGAAGTCGATGTCGGTAGCAGAACCGATGCCGGTGACAGGGGAAGTCGACGTCGGTGGCAGAACTGATGTCGGTGACTGTGTTTTCTAGAGAGCCAAAAGGTTCTTGGAAAAACAAAGAAGAAAACGTCCTCACACACTCAAACAAACAGATGAGAAGAGGAAAACAGAGAAAGACAGACAAGCCTAAGCAATAAATCCTAGGAATTAACCTTAGAAACTTGTGGCTTATGCCTTAGATGAATGTTTGGGGGAGATTGGCTAAAAAATGGGTCCTAGAAGAAGGCGGTCTAAGGATGGTTTCAGGTGTTGTTTTAGGTGCTCAAAGATCTGTGTTAGGGTCTGGTACGTGGCCTGGTGCTAAGGAGCAAGCTCCCCTCACTTCACGATTCCAGTGGTTAGCTGGTCTCACTTAGCCAAGATATACCTCGCCTAGAGTTTAGACTCCGCCAGAGAACGGAGTGGGCTTCCCCCTTGGTGATGAAATCCAAGTAGGGTCATCGGGATGGGTAAGGTATCCGCTGGGTGATGAAATCCCAGTCGGGCCTTGTCTCAGGTATGTTTTATGTGTGTTTTAGTGCATGTGATTCGGTAGTGTAACATAAAGTGTCTACGGTTTATTCAATATGCGCCTAAGTTACTAGATGTGGACTAATGCAAGCACAAGCAGAAATGAAAGTGCAATATGTTTTAAGCCCAAGTCGAAATGTGATATTGTTATGAAGACAAGATAGAGAAAGGGATGAGAGTATGATATTTAGACTAGTCTAGAATGCAAGGAAGAAAGGTTCGTTTTAGTCCTGCTTATAGTGTCATTTGGAATAGAAGAAAGAGACAAGAAGGAAGGAGCCT
Source organism: Torreya grandis (assembly GCA_037957365.1). Taxonomy (NCBI): domain Eukaryota; kingdom Viridiplantae; phylum Streptophyta; class Pinopsida; order Cupressales; family Taxaceae; genus Torreya; species Torreya grandis. Next base: position 631,216 of record JARHVA010002376.1, on the reverse strand, counting down.
AAATGCACCTAAATGAATGAAAAGGAAAAGGAACCCAAGAGGAACCTAGGGTCCCACCGGGCGTGCCAGAGATGTTTCTACCTCAAATTTGCTTTTCAGACTTAAGAAAAAGAAACTAAAAGAAAGTAATGGACAAGGCTTGGAAGTACCTGGACTAAAGATTGCGCATCGTAAATCCAGACGTTCGTGGGCACTCCTCTTTGGCTGTGGAGGAATGACACCTGCAAGAAAAAAAGGAAACTAGGACAAGAAAAACGTTAGACAGATAGGCAGTGGGTTGCCAAGCAAAAGGCTTGTTCCCAGAAGTGTAAAAACTTCCTTAAGGGAGGTCAACCCACTGTTTTGATGAGATAAGTGACTTATAAAAGATAGAATGCCAGAATACAGAAGTGATAAAGAAAGTAGAAAGGAAAGAAGAAAACAAAATGATTACCTGAATGAAGGAGTTGGGCTGAAGACAGTCGCCGAGGTCGGAAATGTCGCCAGCGTCGGTTATCTGATCTGCCGGCGTCGGCTATCCTGCCGACGTCGGTTGGGGAAGTGACCGGCGTCAGTCGGGGTTGTGGCCTGTAGTCAGGTCTGGGTTGCTTTCTGGACTGTGAACGGGTCTGAGACTGAACGGGGACAAGTTTGGGTGGATTGGGAGTGGTCTGGTTCGGGTTGAGTGCCTGATGCAAGGTTTTTTGGCAGAGGGATGGGGAAGAGGAAGAGACACAGAGGACAGGGAAGAGGAGGATTCACAGAGGATGGGCCCTGAGAAGGCTTTGCAGCCTCTCAGGGGGAGGACAGAGGGAGCAGAGGACAATATAAGATAGATGATTAAACTAAAGAAATGAAATAAAAAAACCGGACTAGCTTACCTTTAGCCTGCTGAATGAAGAGAGAAGAAGATGTTGCTGGAGCCACGGAAGAGTTGCTACAAGGAGGAGATACTGATCCAGGGCCTTTTTCACTTGTTGCTATTGCTGCACGAGGTCAAGACAGAGGAGAGATGAGAGCCAAAGCACTGAGAGAAGCTGTTTGCGAGCTCAAGAGTCTAGGGGGTGCAACGGATGCAGAAGGGGATAATGAAGGCTGCCGACGCCAGCAGTTTCGCCGACGTCGGCTGAAGGGTTGCCGACGTCGGCGGTCGCAGGATGGGCACAGAGGCTAAAAATAGCCTCTACCCATTCTTGCACGCCGTCGGGCGAGGGGTCATGGGTAGAACGGTCACAAGGATGCCAAAATGGATGAGGGGGGATATAATGGTGAGATTTGGTCTAATAAATGCTAGGGGAAGGTGGAGGGATTCAAGGGAGGATCCAAGGAGGCAAGGGTAGGGTAGAAAGGGGGCCTTATTAAATTAAAAATAGATGTTAATTTCCAATTAATAAGACTTAGGTGGGTTAGGGACCAAGGAGGACTAGGAGGGAGAAAGGACCAAGGGAGAGAACCAAGGTGCAGACACGTTTGCGGTGTCTACAATCCTTTAGAGCATATTTGAATTATCCCACATATAAGGGAAGTAGTAGTTGTTAGAATAGAGTTAGTATATAAGTAAGTGTTGAGGCCCAATGAAGGCATCCATGAATTTATTGTATTGAGCTTTCTCAAAGGAGGTTGCCCCCTCGAAGTGGCCTACAATCAATATAAGCTTTTTGTGTTTTTGTTATTCATAAGAGTTATTTTATTTTTGCATATTTAGATTAAATGTATTGTAGGAAGTAATCTACTGTAGGAGGTTCTTCTCATTTGGTATCAGAGAACTTTCTTGGCTTTGTGGGTAGATTTGGAGCAATTTTTTTTGAATCAAGGCTTTTTAGGAGCTGTGCCATTTCTGGCAAGTTTTTTTTCATTGCAGGTTCTGTCATTTCGGATTAGGTAAATACCCATCTACTTAACTATGGGAAGTGTTTGGGCATAAGCCCTAAAACTCATTATGAGGAGTACCACAGGAACCCCAAAGTAGCTGGCCCATTGAGAGGACCTACCAGTGAAAAGGGCAATGGCCCCATCCTGATTGACTAGTTCCCACTTGTGAGGTAAACCAAAAGCTATCATTAAGGTGTAAACCTATGGCCAAGTTTTTTTGGAGAGTGGTACTCGATCAGACAGCTTTGGTGGCTAGAGAGAATTTTAAAAAATCCTTTAGGTAGCCAAACAAACTTGGGGTCCATATACAACTTATCAATTTTAGAGAGAAAACAACAATGTATCCATAGTTTAGGATATTTCCAACCACACAGTTGTAGACAATCCATTTTTGAAGCAACATTAAAACAAAAAAATAGTAGCCAAAAAAAATAAAAAATAAAAAATAAAATTTTAGGGCACTAACCCAAAGGGAATGCGAAGGATCCCCAACTATTAAGAACCAGTTATGGTCACCACTCATGCAAGCACAAAAATCATGGAGGAATAAATTACCACATTGAAATCTCAAGTTACAGAGTTACCGATATGATGCATGGCTTGAATCAACAGAATACCATCTTACTCAATAGAGTGTATAAGGAAGAGTCTTCTTCAGAGCATCACTCCTTTGCTTCTAACTTCTCACATGGACCTAAGCTAAACTTTCCATGCTTCAATGGTATAGATCCTATAGGATGGATATATCAAGCTAAACAATTCTTCAACCTCCACAATACTTATTCTGCAAACAAAGTCCCAATTTCTTCCTTTCATCTGAAAAAAGTAGCACTTCAGTGGTACCGTTAGTATCTCAAGTCAAATGATGAACCCAATTGGTTAAAATTTTCATCCTTAATTCTAGGTAGGTTTGGTCCCTTGACATTCCAAGACTTCATGGGAACTCTCACAAAACTCTATCAAACAAGTACTATTCGTGAATATCAGATTGAATTTGAAAAACTCGCTAATCACATTGAAGGGTTGTCAGATGATTTATTCAAAAGTTACTTTGTTAGTGGCCTCAGAGAGTCAATCTTCTCAAAGGTAAAAATATTTTAACCTAAAAATATGATGGATGCTTTGGGTTTGGCTAAGTTAGTAGAAGATAAACTCTCCACACAGCATCGCCCTCCCACATTTTCACCAACAAAGAACATAATGAATCAATGGAAAACCATAACCACACCAATCAAGTGCCTGACTAAGGCAGAGATGTGGGCTTGGAAAGAGAATGGATTATGTTAAAATTGTGATGACAAATGGGTTAGGGGTCATAGGTGCATCTAATAAAAAATTTACTTGCTAGATGTGGAGTCACCACCAGAGCAGGACAGTGAGCTTGATATTCCATAATTTCAAGATGCTCAAGAAGAACCTAGCACTGAAGAGGACCTAATGGTTAAAGAAACTCAACCTAAGATCTCAGTGCATGCACTAGTAGGTTTCATCACTCCCCAAACCATGAAGGTCAAAGGGTACTTCAAAAAGATCCCTCTCACAATCCTCATTGACTCAGGTAGTACTCACAATTTCATCAATCCTCGCATTGCTAAGGTGTCAGACTGCTTTGTATACCCTTGTTCTAGCTTTGAAGTCATGATTGCTAATGGGGACACATTTCCATGTAAAGGGAAGTTTCAAAATATGTGTATTGTAATGGGAAATTATAATTTTTGCTCTGATATGTTTTCCCTACCTTTAGGAGGGTGTGATGTGGTTTTAGGGGCATAGTGGCTTCGCACATTAGGACCTGTTTTATGGGACTTCTCTGAGCTTTGGATGTAGTTCATAGATAATGGTCAGAAGCACACCTTAAAATGGTTATTTCCAGGATCTGCTAGCATCATTAGTTCTCATTGCATGGAAAAACTTTTGAAGAAAGGCTTACATGGGGTCATTACACAATTACATTCCATTCAACTCTAGCCCCCCACTGCTACTAACCACCCTATAGATTTACAAGCCATACTCGACAAGCATGAAACTATTTTTTTAGAACTAGTAGGTTTTCCCCCTTCACACCCTAAATATCACCGTATTCCTCTACTCTTAGGAAGCATCCCACCCAACATCTAGCCATACCATTACCCCCATCGGTAAAAGACTAAAATTGAGAACTTAGTCTGGGAACTCCTCAAGTCTAGAGTTATTCATCTTAGCACCAACCTATATTCCTCCCCAGTGCTTCTTGTCCACAAAAAAGATGGGCCATGGTGCCTTTGCACTGAATTTTGAGCCCTTAACCACCTCACTATCAAGGATAAATTCCCAATTCCTATCATTGATGAGCTTCTTGATGAGCTCCATGGGGCCAAATTCTTATCCAAGTTGGATCTGCATTCTGGCTATCATCAAATTTGAGTGCATCTTGATGACATTCCCAAGATATCCTTCCATATGCATGAAGTTCACTATGAGTTCCTTGTCATGCCATTTGGCCTTACAGATTCCCCTTCCACTTTTCAAGCACTCACGAATAAAATATTTTGGCCTTTTCTCTGTCAATTTATTTTAGTTTTATTTGATGACATTTTGATCTACAACCACACATGGCCTGAGCATCTACAACATGTTGATAGGGCATTACAACTATTAGTAGACAATCAATTATGTGCCAAGCAATCCAAGTGTTCATTCGGTCAAGAGGAAATCGACTATCTAGGGCACATTGTTTCAGCCAATGGGGTTTGCATGGACCTAGAAAAAATTAGTGGTATGTAGAATTGGCCTTGACCAACCACCCTCAAAAGGCTTCATGGTTTCTTAGGCCTGACAAGATACTATCACAAGTTCATCAAATATTATGGAAAGATTGTGACTCCTTTGACTTCCTTATTGAAGAAGGATGCTTTCACCAAAACTTTCACCATCAAAATTGATGCCAGTGGCATCAGCTTGGGTGTTGTTCTTCTCTAAGAGGGCTGACCAATTGCCTTCACTAGTAAAGCCCTTTCTGGCCACAATTTAGCTTTGTCTACATATGAAAAGGAAATGATGGCAATTTTACATGCAGTACAAAAATGGAGACCCTACTTATTGGGAAACAATTTTTACATTAAAATTGATCATCAAAGTTTGAAATATTTCTTAGAATAGTGGGTCTCATCCCTAGCTCACCAGAAGTGGGTCAGAAAACTCATGGGTTATGATTATGAGATCACCTATAAGAAGGAAAAAGACAATGTTGTGGCTGATGCTCTCTCAAGAAACTTTGAGGACCAACCTTCCCTCTCTTCCATTTCTATGTCCATTCCAAATTGGTTGGAATCTATCCAACAAGGGTATGTAAATGATCCCTCCTTATGTCACCTCATTCATTAATTGGCCACTAACCCCTCTGCACTACCACATTATTCATGGGACGGTGCTTGTCTATGATATAAGGGTCATCTAGTGCTTTCCCAAAGTACAGACCTACATTAGGCTATCTTCTATGAAATCCATGCTTCCCCATCAGTAGGGCACTCATGATTTCTCAAAACTTATGAGCGGGCACATCAACACTTCTTTTGGAAAGTCATGAAAGCTAAAATTAAATAGATGGTGGCTGAATATGATACCTACCAACGAAACAAAGGTGAAACCACATTAACTCTTAGTTTTCTTGAGCCTTTACCCATTCCTACTAGGATCTAGATAGATATTTCCATGAATTTCATTAAGGGCCTCCCTAAATCTAGGGAAAAGATAGTGATCCTAGTCGTAGTCGACTGCCTCTCCAAATATAGTCATTTTTGTGCACTCAGCCACCCATACACAGCCTCCATCATCACACAAGTTTTCTTGGATTAGATCTTCTATCTTCATGAAATTCCTTCTCTAATTGTCTCAGATCATGATGCCACTTTCACTAGCCCTTTTCAGACATAACTATTTTGTCACATAGGCACATAGTTGAGAATGAGCTTTGGGTACCACCCACAAATAGATGGCCAGACAAAAATAGTCAACAAATGCTTGGAGACCTTCCTTCATTGTTTTGATTTAGAACAACAACATCAATGGGCCAAGTGGATTCCCCTAGTTGAATGGTGGTACAATAACTCATACCACACTTCCACCAAAATGACTCCCTATGAAGTAGTTTATGGTTAAGCACTGCCACCACTTCTTCCATATAATCTTGGCAGCTCACTAGTTTAGGCAGTTGTCACTACTCTCTGAAACTAGGATCAAATTCTCTACACATTATGGGACAATCACCACATGGCATAGAACTAAATGAAGTAATAGGCTGATCATCACAACTTTAAGCATACCTTTCAACTTGGTGATATGGTCTTTCTTCATCTGTAGCCATACAAGCAATCATCACTGAAACTAAAAGGGTGCCAAAAGCTTGCTCCAAAGTTTTATGGGCCATATAAGGTTCTCCAGAAGTTTGGGTCAGTTACTTACAAGTTAGAGCTTTCACCTTCCTCCCAAGTTCATCTCATCTTTCATGTATCCTATTTGAAGCAAGTTCTTGGATCCAACATCTGAGTGTAGATAATTTTACCAGCACTTGATAATGAAGGCTCCATCTTTCTCAAGCTGGAAGCAATCTTGGATAGGTGTACCCACCAACTTCGATCCTGATCCATCACAAAGGTCTTAATCAAATGGCACGACATGCAACTAGAAGATGAAACATGGGAACCACTCTTCCATATTCAATAATAATTCCCACATCTGAAGCTTTGAGGATGAATATTTTTCTAAGGGGGAGGGATGTTAGGAACCCGTGCCTTACCCTTCTCTTTGTAGTATTAGTGTAATAATTGCTATGGATGCATATGCTTTGTAAGTCATCCCTTAGAGCATATTTAAATTATCCCACATATAAGGGAAGCAGTAGTTATTAGAATAGTGTTAGTATATAAGTTTTGAGGCCCAATGAAGGCATCCACGAATCTATTGTATTGAGCTTGCTCAAAGGAGGTTGCCCCCTCAAAATGGCCTATGATCAATATAAGCTTTTTGTGTTTTTGTTATTCGTAAGAGTTATTTTATTTTTGCATATTTCAATTAAATATATTGTAGGAAGTAATCTACTACAGGAGGTTCTTCTCATGAGATAAATTTATAATTTATCCCACATTGATAAATTCACATGAGATCTCTTCATCTACTCTACAATGTTAGTGAAAAGACCACTAACTTTTGGATGTCCACAGGTAGGAATAATACTACATATACCTTGAGAATGATAAGGTATGACATCACTTCTAACATTATAATATATTTGAGCTACTTTTGTTTTTGGAATTGTATTATACATACCTACCCTTTGAGATGTTTGAACATTCATTGATTAACCATTAGTATCCCCGTAAACTCTTTCAACTTCCTTTCTCTTTCTCCTTGTGTTTATAGCTATAGGACTTACATCTATACTTGACTACCATTGATAATTCATAGCACATGAGTCATATTAATAATAATTAAATAATTTATATCACACTTGAGTACTCTTTACATTGGTATCTCATCCATTAGGTACCTCATATCGAGTCATAGTTGGCATAGTTCCCAAACTTGCCATGAAGGCTTGATTGAAAGACTCATTAACATATAAAGATGGGTCATTAGGTTGAATCCATGAAGGATGACCATCATTATCTTTGGAAAGGTTATTTTTAGTAATCATTATTTTTCTTGAGATGGAAGGAGCATTAGGGTTATAACCACTATATGACTTGACTTGAACTAGCTATCTTTGAGCTTAGAAATGTGGTCTATTACCTTGGTAGTTAGGGTAGGACTGATTAGGTTGATAGTGGATTTATAAAGGCCTTATTTTATACTATTGGATAATCCTTTTTAGACCTAGTATCTCTTACTATATATCTCTCATTTTGTCTACCTCATTGGATTTGCTTGGTTGACTAGGGGCAATAGATTTATGTTTATGTGTAGGAATGGGAGTAGAAATAGGTGTATGGGTTTGTAAATTAGGAAATATATGCATGGGTAGTCTTGGGTAAATATTCCCATCCTAATTCAAACAATTCTCTTCCCTAATAGCCACTTCATAGGCATTGGGTGAAGTGTTACCTCCCATATATTATATCATCATTGAAATGTCACTATAAAAATCTTTAAGATAGTAAAGGAAAACATGGTGAGCTATGGGTCTTACCAATATTTTAATCCTATCCCAAGTCTTATAAAATATTGTGTTTAAGTCTTTAATGAATTATTTAGGTTCTCTCCTTATGCTGGTGAGCTACTCAGTTAGTGATAAGTTGTCACTCTTGTCCTCAAATCTTCTCCTCAATGCATATCCCAACTCATCCCATGTGGTGATTAATTTAGGTGCCAATGTACCATAATATTCAAGAGCTTTACCTTTGAAAGAGACATCCAAAAATATAATTTATATATTCTCATCAATAATGTGATGTATATTGCATAAGTTAGTAATGTTTCTTATATACTCAATACGGGTAATGGTAGTGTCACTAGTGTATGAGGGAATACTTTTGAGGGAAGATATAGTAGGCAAGAATTAGAGGACTATATACATTAAAGGAAATAAAGTGAAGGTTAATTTCCATGGTATCTTTAAGAATTTTCAAGAATCAGGTAATCAAGAACTTTCTTATGGGTTTGTGACCAAGGTATGACTTCTTTGGGTAAGGATGTGTGTTAGAAAATCTGATTGCTTTATATTAATAATGAGGAATCTCTTAGAATCCAAAAAAAAGTTCTCTTGGTAAGATACCTTTTTTTAACCTTAGGCATGAAATAATACACTAGTATGCAACCAAGAATCAAATGTTGGAGTTTTTTTAGATACTACAAGAAGTGGATTGTTATAGTTCTTTGTTGTCAAAGCCAACATCTACCTTGAACAACCTTCTTGGACTTCATGTCCCACTGGCATGTAAGAACTATTATAGACTAAATTTTCACCCTATATAAGTCAATTATACCTCCTCAAATTTGATATAACATAGAACTATCTCTCCTATATACAATATGATACAAGAGATAGATCTCTAGATTTGAAAGGGCTAATTCCCTTGATCTATATTTTAGGATCACACACTACACTAGGATAAACAATATTAGGGGTGAAAAGGGAAGAAATAAACATAAATAAACCTAAAATAATGAAGGTGATATACCAAATATAAGTTCATAAAACACACTTGCACATTCACTAATAAAGAAGACTGCTAAAACTAACCTTAACTCATTGTTCTTCTAGCATAAGTGTTTCTACATGAAGGTAGATTGCTATGTATATCTATAGGTGGGTGAAAATTGGGTCTGATATTAGACACCACTAGTATTTCTAACACTTCAAGACACACTCAAAAAACATATACACTCAATGATACTTGTTAGAAGAGATGCCACTACTCACACAATGCATATAAGAGCATAATGGAAGCAAGGAGAAGACATTCATCACTTAACATACAAGTACATTAATTGAAATAGGAAATATTTAAAAATAAAAAATAAACTTCATAAATTTATTCAAATATAAATCAATATGTCAAACTATTAGGGATTCACCATACCAATTGTGGATACTTTACAATGCCAAAATGGCTTGCATATATAGAGCATCAGAGAAGAGAGAGAAGTGAAGTTGAAGGGTCACATGACCAAGTTTCAAGACTTGTAAAATAGTTATATTTTAAGACAATTAAGTTTAAAATAGGTCATAAGGTACTTTATGACAAATTCTCATCACAAACGTGATATATCTTAGAGGTTGGGGTAGAGGCACTCCGTGGTTCTTCTTGAAACTACCCTTCTTAATGAGGAGTCTACTTGATTTCTTGAAAATAACTTAGAAGTATTTGAAACATGTTATTTAACTTATTAATTTGGAAATAATATGATTAAATTAATATTTGACATTCTAACTAATGAACTCCCCTTTATCACTTGTCATTCACTTTCTTGTAATTGCTCACTAGCCCTTATAGACTTGTCTTCACATTTATCACTTAAGTGACTTGCACATGTTTAATAAGTTTCATTGAAGAAGTTTTATACAAATCATTTAAACCTTATACATCCTTTGGTAGATCAAATAGACCTCAATGAAACTCAAACAACACTTCTCATCTTCACACTAGGTAATCACTTTGCTTTTTCACTGTCTTATTTAGACTACCTGCAATGAATAGCCTATCAAAGGAGTTTCCATGATTAAATAAGGTGATAATGGTATATTAGGAGTTATAAAACATCACTACACACCTCCATCAATGTATTTAATTTACCTATTCCCTTCTACACCTGTATAGCAACTCAAAACCTATAAGAAACACTAAATTAGGCTTGTCTGTATAAGTGATATTATGGAATGACTAGATGGTGAGGAGATTGGGAGAGATACAAATAAGTACAAATAAATTTTAAGGGCAATTGGCCACATATATATTCATTTACCTTCATATTTTCTCCATCAGGTTCTTAAGAGGGTTTTAGGTCACTTGGATTGTTAATAATGATTCATAAAAGTTAGATATCTAACTTTAAAAAAAATTCCAAAATTTTTGAGTTCAAGAACCTTATCAAATACCCATAATTTATTTAGTCACCATGAATCTCATACATACATATATGATCAAAATAAAATGGCTCTTGAGCTCTTTCTAGGCATTTTAGGTAGGCTTGAGAGGAAAATATATGCCAAAATGACCAATTTTGTATTGTATTATGTAAACCAATAGGTCTAACCAACCTTATACTCCCCCCTGTAGGTCATCATATGGATTTTAAATATCATATGTCTTTATGTATGATATTAGGCACCTTGAGTATTTATGTTCAATTCTAGGCCTAATAGACCTAGACTACATTTTTGAGTATTTGACCCTTTTGAGTATTTATATTGACTTTAGGGCCATTTAGATATATATTAACCTTTAATTAAACTCTAAAAATAATCCAAAAACCATTAAATACTCTCCTTTTCATCCTTTATTCATTCATATAATATGTCTGTAGGTTATCTTACTCATGGAGTGCCCTATGTCTGAGATAAAACATAGGATGTCCTACCTATTAATATGACCAAATAGAAACCATGAAGGTCTATTTTATGTTATTAGGACCTTATGTATCAAAATTAATATTTTTATCATTTTCTAATATCCCTCAACATCAAATTGTCTAGACTAGATTTTAGGGGTGTGACTATGTACAGGGTTTTAGATGACTGAGTATGAAGTTCAAAACCCAATCTTTTCTCTACCTCCTACCTCTAAGAATCAAATGAAATATGATGTAATAAATATAATAGTGGCTTATTACATGATCCTTCACCTTATATCTCTTTTCAAACTCAAAAACATGCAATCTCTATTAACTAGGCTAGTCTGTAAACTGTCTCCCAATTATAGGTGTGCATTAGAGAATTCACAAGGTTCTTATAGGTAGTGATAGATATTTAAACACTATAATTCATGTAATAATTTTCTATTGAGGTCATTTTTGACCATTTTTATCACAATTCAAAATTATTCAACCCACTATAGTCTAAAACTTGATATAAGGGTCTAGTATAATGTCATAGGGTGTGTCATAGTTCATTTGATGTGATTTCATATGTTATTAGCCTTGGTCATAGTCCAATTTAATCCTTATGTCATTTTATGTCGCTTAGGGGTCTTAAATGGGTCACAAATGAAGTTGGTATGGTTTTATAGGTGTCCATGTGTCTTAAACCTCCTTTTCAATGTCCTTCATATTAGTACTTATCAAATTCCTTATCAGGAATGTCAGTACTAACCAAAACTTGTAGGTGTTAACTGAAAATCAAGAAAAAATGTGAAAAAGAGGGACTTTTAAAGGTTTTACAGATTTTGGGAGAGATTGGAATGTTGGATAAGATTATTCCATGACCTTTTAGCTTCCCTGACTCCATTTCCATACTTGATTTTTTTTGAAAGTGCCAAAATTGGACCAAAACCATTATATCTCTCCATCACTCCACAAAGCAAGCATAAGTAGTCAGTAGGTTTATTCTTGGTATGACCAATAGGTATAATTCTAATTTAAATAATCTTGGTGGTGGATATTACACTTTATTAGATTAAAATTCAAGTTTGGAGTTCAAGTATTGACTTCTTGAGCTTTATTAACCATCCTTAACAAGTTGACTATTCATTTCTGCTTGTTATTTTCCACACCCTGTAGGTTTTACTCCTATTTGAGATATTACATACAATGAAATTTATGAATTTTCTAATAAAATATTTTTAATTAATCCTCTCATGTTTTACATCTTGGTTTTCATGTTTAGAGTTATTTTCATGATCCAAATAGTTTAAGTTTGCAGGTTAATGTCTCTAGTGGATTTGTAGTCAATTTTCAATAATTCCATAAGGTTTATTTCTATACAATGTTTTCAAATGAATATGTGGTGTTGTGTACCATTAATATAATGTATTATTTAAATCCTCTCCTAATCATACTCTCCAATATTAGCATCATACAAGCTACAGTCAATAAGGATAGTCACAATCAACTTCTTGCATAATTATTGTACACAGTTAGATAAATAAAGTGTTTTGAGTCTTGATCATGGTAATGAAAGTGTAATGGAGATTTAAATGTTTTTAGAACATCATTTTATCATTAAAAATCAATTTATATCTTAAAAATAGCACATCAAGAGTTGTGATAGTTAGTGTAAACTAGATACACAGTCATACACCATTGGTATGCACCTACAGGTGTCTACAAAAAGATATCATGTTGAAATGGGTATTAAAACTTGTTTTAAGCATAAAAAGGTTGTTATAATTCACTTAAATACCTTTTATAAGGTTGGTATCTTTTTGAATGTTCATACACCATCATATTTTACATGTTTCATTCATTGCCTTAACTATAACTATATCAACACCTACAAGAGACTAAGAACATTGAGTTGAGAGTATTGAAACTTGTTTCCAATCCTTAAATATGGGAAGGATGAATTTGGAGACTTAGAAAAGTTATAATATTCATTTACTACTTATATATCATGCATACTACCTACATTCATATTCACTACCTGCATACAAAAATGCACACCTATAGGTGACCCCACAGAGATTTGAAAATGTTGTTTAAAGGCATGTAGACATGTTTTGAGAACCCTCATGAAGTTTTTGGATGTTAAAAGTAATTTTTCAACCATGTTTTAGAAATTATAATATAAATTAGACTTGATAAGTCAATTCAAGTTAAGGAACTATGTTTTAGGGGTAGGTTCCCTAAAAGCTCTAAAATAGAGCCCTGAGCACTTTTGGTGTTAATATATAACAATGTTGCATATAGTTTTGATCAATCCAAATGATCATAAATTTTAGACCTATCCTAGGATAACATCTTGAAAAATTAAATGTGTGGTTTATCTAATAGGGGTTCATATTATAAGGGTTTAAAGTTACATATTTGTTCATTGCATTTTCTAGTGTTGTCTACAGGATTTGAGCTTCAAGTGACTCTACACCCTAAGATAGTAGTATGGAAGCATATATTCATGATTTAATATTTTTATTGGAGTGAAGAGCATTTTAATGGTTCAAATTTCATAAATAGGAGTTTAAATTCAAGATATGGACTCACAACATCACTTATAGGTGCCTTTCCCTTAGAATATCCACTTACAACCTGACTATCGGTGCTCAAAAAGTCCACATTATGAATCTATAGATACTATACCTGTAAACATAAGAAAATTTCCATGGGAAGTTGCTTCCAAAAATTATATAATTATACAAAGGTATATGGAATAGTTTTTAATGTGGATACACACATATAGAACCCCTGTTATCCCATTAGTAGTCACCTATAGTTAACTATAGTAAAAAATGAGCTAGAGAATGGTGTGATGGGTGTTAACAAAGCTTGAAAATGAGGTGAATGAATCTAAATGACATTGGATGACATTTTAGAATTAAAATATATTATTGGGCAATAAAACAAGGCTTAAAACATATAAAAAAACCTACAGGTAATAGAAACACAAAAATAAAACCTGTAAACTAGACCAGTCAAGGTGAGAGTGAGCAATGAAAGGTTTGGGAAAAAAATGGAAGGTAATCATGTTTGAAAAACTTCCATGGTGACAATTCACACATTAAGATAATCTTGCCACATGAAAATAGGGAAAGAGAGGGTATCTAACATGCATACACAATCCATATCGAGGACCCTACACATAGTGACACTCTCCATGAGTCTACCTTGGGTTTTCTAAGTTTTGGAGGGGATATGCACATGATCAAGATTTAAAACATTACATAGATCATTATCACAACTTGGGAAATCCCACCATACCTTCCTCTTATATGGGATAATAAGGGAAGTGCCCTCTATTTTGTCTCAAATGGAGGAAACTCCCTAAAGATGCAAATCCTATAGGTCTATAAGAATGAAGACGAGAGGGTGATCTAGAAGTTAATACAACATTTAAATGATATGTTGAGAGTTATGTCACACATAAAAAACATGGAAAATCATGCATAGGGGTTATAAACAGGTTAGGGTGTTCAAACCTACAAAGGATACAATCAAGACCTTTAGGTATAGACTAGGCTTATTGCCTATTTGGGGTTCTACTACAACTTATAACCTTAGAGGAACATTAAAATACATTATAACATGTTTTTAAGGAGTTATAATGAGTTTTAAAGCTATTGGATTGCAAATAACACCATAAAAAAGTCATTTCTTGGCTTAGACAAACTCAAGCCTACATAAAATGGAGAACAAATCTTGAGAGGGTAACTTTGAGAGCTTACACCTACTTGGACACTTTGCATGGGGATATGAGGAGTTGGGGAATAATTAAGGATGTCTTTAACATTATTTTTGTGGATTTTTTTTGAAAATCTAATGTCAGACCTGTATAAATAATATTTAGAGGGAAAAAGTACTCTAAATCCTCTAAAACCCTTTTTAGTGACCTAATCGATAAAATGAAGGAGGAAAAGCATACAAGAGACATATAATGTATTGGGAGATGATTGGAAGTTGTAGAGGATTCTTCAGAGCTCCTTCCCATCAACTTAAATTGTACCCTACCTATATGGACATGGTGGAAAATATCTTTTATTGACTATTTTTGGTGTTGTGTAAGTATGGAAGGGTTTCAAGGGATTAAATACACTTTATGGACTTAAATTAACTCAAAATGTTCATTTAATTCTTCAATAATCCCATAGGTGCCTATGCAAGTGCCTTCATCTCAGCCAGTCAAAATTGGCATAGTGAACAAGATAGTGAGAGAGTGAAAACTTCAAGTGGGAGTCTTTTTAAGGTCTTCCTAAGAAATATAAGGTAATGAGGGGTCATAATAGGTGACATAAACTAATTTTTATGTATCATATTGTAAAACTAAAGACCAACCTTGATGCCAAATGTGAGAGGTGAGTGAAAAAAGAGTTATTTTGATTGTAGGCAATGATAATACATCTCCAAAATAATACTGATGATTAGGGACACTTATAATTAATGTTGGATCATGTATAAAACCCATAAATCTCATTTAAATAATAACATATATCCATAGTCTATTTTGGGACATTCTAACAAGGCCAAATAATGAAGATAGTTTTCTAAGTAAGCAATTGAGAATTTCTATGCCACATTTTAAGAGTTTCATGTTTTGAGGGAAATTTTTCCAAGTAGACCTTGCATGGAATATTAAATATTAATATTTCATACATGTGTAGCTCTTTTTATTAGCTTTGTACATGTCTTAGTGACTCTTGGACTTCATTCTTCTCACTTCTCTCTCAAATTGTATAAGTAGTAGCCATTTTGGCTCTTGTAGACTAATACCACACCATGTATGGCAAATCCCTTCTGGAATGACATTGTATTTTTCCTTTAAAAAATAAATGAAAATTTGGTTTTGAGTTCATGAACAATTTTGTAAGTGTGAAAATTGATGTATGGTGATGCTAAGTTATAATCTTTTATCCTTACTTCTCCTTATCCTCTCATGTTTCTACAAGTGTTCTTATTTTAATAGGTCATATAAAGTGTAGATAATGTGTTAGGATACTTTAAAGTTTAAAATTTTCCTTAGAGTGTGAAATTTACCCTCTAGTTTACTTACCTTGTGTTTATTCATGCATATCACCTCTATATTGAAATAATTATGTTAGAATCTTTTAGGACTTGGAAGCTAGTTTTTGTCTTGTTTCTTAATGAAATAAGTATGATGGTATTTTGGAAATAATACTAGTGTGTCACCCCATTATATTAGTTTCATTTCATTAAAAATTATCTCTTTTCCCTCAAATAACTATTTAAGTAGGTGATAATCATTTCAACGTATATTCAGGGAGCTAGCATTTAAACCAAGAGGTCTACTTCTACCTATAGGTAACCCCACATACCTAGAAGTATTCCCATGTTTCCAAAATATAGAGGAGGATTTAACACCCTCCTCTATGGTGAGATATTTTTTTATCATATTTTAGGCATACCTCATGGGACTCATTGTCTTCAAGATAACTTGTCAAGGTGAATGCTAGTCTTGACAACATTAGCTACAGATTAGTGTGATACTCAACATTTAGTGACTCTATTCAAGGTAAAATATGGTTCAAGGTCATTTTTTTGTCATAAATTTTCTCTCATACTTCATGTTACTTAATAGGTCATCATCTAGTAGATTTATCAATCCTATCAATCCACCTATTCATTCTGAACTTCCTCTTCAAGTTTAATACCCTCATCCTAATATGCATTTTGAAGAGAAATAAGATTTTTATATCCAAGAAAGTGAAGAGATTAAATAAATTAAATATTTTGAGGAAAACATTTCTAGGAAATATTCCTTTCCTACCTTCAATATTAAAAATCCAATTCACCTTCAAGCCTATGATGACATTCCTCCTAATGCCACAAAGAGTGTGCCTACATTCAATGGTGAGAGTCATGTTACACCTAGTGAATACAT
Organism: Torreya grandis; assembly: GCA_037957365.1. NCBI lineage: Eukaryota > Viridiplantae > Streptophyta > Pinopsida > Cupressales > Taxaceae > Torreya > Torreya grandis. The sequence goes on along the minus strand of JARHVA010002376.1, from coordinate 614,406 downwards.
TAGGGATATCTCAATTTTTTTAGTTTCCATAATGTAATTGAGGATAATATTTCCATTATATTCCTTGATATGTCCCTTAGAGGTAAAACACTTGATTGGTAGAGGAATTTTATTGGTGGATGCATCACATCATGGGATGAATTTAGAGTGTTGTTAACCTAAATATTTAAATATGAAAGTGACCATACCTCTCTCATACATCAGCTCAATGTGATCAAAAGAGGCACCAAGTAAATAATGCATGACTTTAATGAGAGGTTTAAAAAAACTTGGTATAGATTTCCTCCTCCTATGAGACCACCTGATGGATTGATATTCCCTACATACTTGAGAACCATTGGTACTAATATTGCTATCATGATTCAATCCATAGGTGGATTCACTCTTCCTGAAGCATATGAAATTTCCATTAGATTTGAAAATGGCCTCATTCATGTAATAAAATTTCCTCTTAAGGTGTCTATGACTCTGATACCTAATACTCATACTAATACTCCAAACATTTCTCTAATTCCTAATGCTAATGCTAAGCCTAACACTACTGCTAAGAAGGTAGATGAACCTGATCCATATGCAAGAATTAAAACCTTAGAATCCAAGCTTATAAAAGAGAGAATTCAAATATGTACCTATCAAAATCCATATCTATATCATCAACAATATGGCCAATAATATGGGAAAGGAAGAGGTCAAGGGAAGCCTAACTTTAATAAGCTTGCCAATGTGTACAATCTCAATTCTAATATCAATGCAAGAGAGATAGTACTAGTGCATATCAATTTTGGTGCAAAGGGAATATTAGAAACAAGGAAAGTTCATGGATGGCCATGAAGGTGGATATAAATCCTTAGTTACTCAAGGAGGAGTCACTCCTCACCTATTAATTGAAGATGAAGTCATGAAGCAAGTAAATGAGGATTGGTATCCTCATGAAGAAATTTTCACCAAATTATTGGTGGAAGATACTTTTGTGTTAAATTAAGAAAATTATATTATAGACAATACAAGATCCAAGAGGAAGGCTCTAGGATATGGTAATAACATGCTTACAAGTTCATCCAATCCTTCTACAAGGTAGACAAGCATAGCTTCAAGCATGGTAGTCCCAAACACACCTACACTTCCTCCAAGTCAAAATGTGGTAAGTTATTCTTAAGGTGTCTCAATTCCTCAATTTAAAAGCAATCCTTTTCCTATAAGGACTCAAGAGAAGGTGAGTACTTATGCCCTAAACATAGTGGATTCATTGAAAAGTGCCAAAGCAACTATATCCTTGTGGGATTTCCTTCACATGCTTGGCCAAAAAGAGATATTAAAAAAGTAGCTATCCATTATTATTAATATTCCTTCACCTTCAAATCCAATTCATAATCATATAACTCTTACAAATTCCCCTAATACTATTATTGAATCATATACTAGGTATGATAAACCTCCACTATTCTACCTCACTCTCATAGTTGGTGACAAATTAGTACATAGTTTCATAGTGGATAGTGGTGCCTCTACTTAATTATGAACCTCATAGCAAAGAAGTGATTCAACTCGATGGTATACCTGATAAGACAATAGGGTTGATAAAAAACCTTAAGGTTTTCTTCCCTGACTACCCTAGTTTTCCCATCCTCTAAGACATAATTGATGTTGACCATCCTACTCATTTTATAATCTACCTTTCAAGGGACTTTACAACCAAGATAGGTGGCCATGTCTCAGATTATCGGTACTTCTTATAATTTAGGAAAAGGTATGGAACTAAAGTGATTATTATAACTTAGACTCTTTCAAGGTTTCACATTAAGCCTTACATTGAAATAAGCTCTAATATAAATTATATTATCCATGAGAAGGAAGAGTCTAATGTGGATGATGGTGCTTCTAAAATTGAAGGTATAAATGACTTGCTCTTATATGAATATCATGAAGATTCTTATGAGTATGATTCTTATGCATACTTTGAGAAAATTGACCTTGACACTTATATCATACTTGAAGATCCATTTGAAGGAGCTGAGGTAAGTTTCAAACATTCTTTCTCACAAGCTGATGAAAGTAATTACATGATTCATGAATATGATGATGATAGGTTGAGGAACCTAATTGAGCACCATAGTGGAAATAATGATGTCTTTTTGCCTACTATTGATGAAAATTCCCTTGATGATGACACTCATGAGGGAGAAGAGGGTGACTTATGGCAAAGGTTCAATGTCATATTTCAAGATTTTGATCAATTAAGTAATGCTACTTCCCCTCCTAATAAGTCTATATCTGATGTGTTTGATAATGATTCTAATAAACATGATGTTGAGTGTCTCACCAAACATGGAAAATAGTGTCATGTTGTGAATGAGGGTGAACTATGGTAAAGGTTCAATGCCATATGCAAATAATTTGACAAGTTGGGTATAATTCCTTTTTCTCAAGGAGATTCCATATCTAATGAAAATATTTATAATGAGACTAATAAGCATGTTTTTGAGTGTTCCATCAAACACAAGGATGAATGTCATTCTACTGATCAAGAGTCTATAGTCATGAAATATCTTGATGATGCTAGTGTCCAAGAAGTTGTACACATGGAGAAAAAAGTCAAAGTAGATTTGGTTATGGATCAAGGATAGTCAAGAGATCCACTTGATGTAGAATAATTTTCATAAGTTTTGAAACATGTTGAAGAGAATCTTGATGCTCCCATCAATCAAGTACATTCTATTAAAGAAGAGGGAAAAGTTGAGGTAGTTGAAATACATTCTAGTCTATAGTTTAAGGAAAGCATATCAATTATGATAGTGATCAATAAACTTGAATCTTGAATAAAGGTTCATAGAGAAAAATAAAAAGCATTCATGAAGGCTCCAAAAATTCCACTTACAGACCTAAGAAGATCCAAAGGTGATAGGCATCTTGAACATTCACATATGTATGTGGTTGATGATGGACATGCTTCACATTCTAGATTGCATTCATGGAGTGACAAAGATGTAATAAGAACTATCTTTGATCTTGGTTGAGGTATGATAAGATGTTTTTCAACTCAAGAGTGAGGTTTTTAAAATATTATATTACGTGTGTGTGTCTTTCTTTTAGTTGTGTTATGTTCCATAAGTGTTCTAGTTGAACACATGCATGTTTCCTTTGGTGTGCCTTATTTTATGTGTCCTATATTTGTTTTTTAGTGTGGTGTTGAAGGAAAATTATGTGTCAAACCTATGTATAAGTGACTCCATATCCCATTGGATAGGATTAGGCTACTGGTCTTGGCATAATAAGTATACCACCCTTGGTAAATAATCAAGAATGTTGACCATTTTAACCACAAGTCAAAATGAGTCACCCCGATATAGTCCAAAAATTGATATAGTGGTATAGTATAATGTCATAGGGTGTTTTATAGTTCATTTTATGTGATTTTATATGTTTTTGGCCTTAGTCATAGTCCAATTTAGTCCTTATGTCATTTTATGTCACTTAGGGGTCTTAAATGGGTCATAAATGAAGGTGGTACATTTTTATAAGTGTTCATGTGTCCTAAACCTAATTATAAACATCCATCATGTTAGTAGCTATCATATTACTTGTTAGGAATTATAGTAATAACCAAAACTTGTAGGTGTTAAATGAAAATAAATAAAATAAGTGAAAAAAGGAGTTTTAAAGGTTGTACAGCCTATGGGAGAGACTTGCACATGGGAGAAGATTATGTAGTGACATTTAAGCTCCCTAACTCTATTTCCATGCTTGATCTGCTTTGGAAGTGAAAAAATTATACCAAAATCATTTTATATCTCCTTCACTCCACTAGGCAAGCAGAAGTAGTCAACAAGTTTATTCTTGGTATGGCCAGTAGGAATACTTCTAGGTAAAATGATCTTGGTGGTGGATATTAAACTTTATCAAATTCAAATTAATGTTTTGATTTCAAGTATTATCTTCTTGTGATTTATGAACCATCCTTAACAAGTTGACTATTCATTTTAGCTTGTTGTTTCTCACACCCTGCATGTTTTACTCTTATTTGAGCTAGTATGTAAAAATCAATTGATGAATTTGTTTATATAATTTTTCCTTTAATTTTTTACATCTTATTTTTAATGTTTGGAATTGTTTTCATGATCAAAATAGTTTAATTTTATAGGTTGATGTCACTAGTGGACTTGCAGTCAGTTTTCAACACTTACAAAAGGTTTATTTATCTACAAAATTTTCAAAGCAATGTGTGGTGTTGTGTCCCATGCCTCTAATGTATTATTTATATCATATTATTATAAGCTTACTCTCTAATATTAGCATTATGTAAGTTGTAGTCAAGAAGGATAATCACAATCAACTTCTTGCATGATTAATGTACACAGTCAACTGAATAAAGTGTTTTTAGATCTTAGCATGGTAATGAAAGTGAAATGGAGATTAAAATGTGTTGAGAAAATCCTTGGAGAATGAAAAATCAAATTATATCCTAAAAATAACATATAAAGAGTTTTGATAGTTGGTTTAAACCAAATACATAGTCATATGCCATTGGTATGCACCTACAAGTGCCTATAAAAGGATATCATATCAAAACGGGTATTGAAACTTGTTTTAATCATTTAAATATTGTTATAATTAAATTTAATACCTTTTTATAAGGTTTGTATCTTTTTAGATGATCATACACCATGCACATTATGCATGTTTCCATTCATTTCCTTGATTGCAACTATATCAACACCTATAGGAGACTGAGAACATTGAGTTGAGAGTATTGAAACTTGTTTCAAATCCTTCAAGATGGGAATTATGAATTGAGAGACTTAGATAAGGTTTAAAATTCATATAATTCTTATATATCATGCATACTACCTACATTCACATTTAATGTCTATATAAAAAAATGCACACCTACAAATGGCCCCACAGAGATTTAAAAATGTTGTTCATAGGTGTGTAGACATGTTTTGTGAACCCTAATGATTTTTTTGGATTTTAGGTAATTTGGAAACCATTTTTGAGACATTGAAACAACAAGAATACTTGAGAAGTAACCTCAAGTGAAAGAACTATGTTTTAGGGACAAGTTCCCTAAAATCTCTAAAATAGAGCCCTGAACACTTTTGATGTCAATATATAACAATGTTGCATATAGTTTTGATCAATATAAATGATCATACATTGTATCCCTATCCTAGGATAAAATATTAAAAAAGTAAGTGAGTGGTTTAGATAATATGGGTTCATACTATAAGGGTCCAAAGTTACATATTTGTTCATTGCATTTTTTAATGTTGTTTACAAGATTTAAGCTTCTAGTGACTCTATAACCTAAGATAGAAGTATGGAAGAAAATATCCATGATTTAGTTTTTTAATTGGATTAAATTAAATTTAAATGGTTCAAAGGTCATAAAAAAGAGTTAAAATTCAAGATATGGACTCACAACATCAACTATAGGTGCCTTGCCCTCAGAATATCCACCTATAACTTGATTGTAGGTGCTCACAAAGTCCATGTTGTGAACCTATAGATACTAATATTATAAACATCATAAATTTTCCATTTAATTTCCTTCCAAAACTTATATAAGGATCCAAATTTATATGGAATATTTTTCAAAGTGGGTACACACCTATAAAACCCCTACTATCCCATTAATAGTCAATTACAATTGATTGTAGTTGATAGTGAGCTAGAGCATGGTGTGATGGGTGTTGAAAAATATTTAAAATGAGGTTAATGAATCCAAATGACTAGTGATGGAATTATATAATTAAAATGTATTATGGGGAAATAACACAAGGCATAAAACATACAACAAACATAAAAATACAACCTGCAGACCAGACTAGTCAAGGTGAGAGTGAGCAATGAAAGTTTTGGGAAAAAAATTGGAAGGTAATCATGTTTGAAGAAATTAAATAGTGAAAATTACCATCTTAAGATACTCCTACCACATGAAAAAGGGAAAGAGAGGGTCTTTATCATGCATACACAGTCCGTATTTAAGATCCTACACAAAGTGAGACTCTCCACGATTTTTCCTTGGGTTTTCTAACTTTTAGAGGGGATATACATATGATAAACAGATAAAAATTTTCATATATAATTATAAAAAAATGGATAATACTTAAATACATTAATTTTGTATGGTAAAATAGGGGAAGTTTCATTTATTTTGTCTTAGACAGAGGACATTCCCTAAAGATGCAAATCCTATAGGTCTAAAGGAATGAAGATGAGTGGGTAATATAGAAGTTAATGAAAAAATTTAAGGAGATTTTGAGATTTGTGTCACACATGGATAAACATGTAAAATCATGTACATGGGTTAGAAACAAGTCAGGGTGTTCAAACTTAGAAAGGATATAGTCAAGACCTTTAGGTCCAGACTAGGCCTATTGCCCATTTGGGAGTCTTCTACAACTTATAGCCTTAGAGGAACATTATAATCCATTATAATATGTTTTTATGGAGTTATAAGGAGTTTTAAATCTATTTAAATGTAGAGAAAACCATAAATAAGCCATTTATTGGTTCATAAAAACTCAAACCTGCATAAAATGGAGAATAAAGCTTGAGAGGGTAACTTTGAGAGATCACACCTACTTGGAAACTTTTCATGGGGATATAAGGATTTGGGGAATGATGAAGGAGGCCTTGAAATTTGTTTTTGAGTATTTTTTTTGAAAATCCAATGTTAGACCTATATGGACAATATTTAAAGGGTAAAAGTACTCTAAACCCTCTAAAGTCTTTATTACTAACCTGATTGGGAAAATGGAGGAGAAGCATCTAGGAGGCATAAAATGCATTAGGAGATGATTAAAAGTTGTAGAGGACTCTCTAGGGATCCTCTTCATTAACTTTATTATACCCTACCTATATGAACAAGGTAGAAAATGCCTTTTTTTTGGCTATTTTTGGTTTTATTTAGGTATGTAAGGGTTTTAAAAGATGAAATGAAATTTGGGAGAGAGATTGGGACTTAAAATAACACACCATGTTCATTTAATTATTTATATAATCTCACAAGTGCCTCTACAAGTGCCTTCATCTCAGACAATCAAAGCTGACATAATGAACAAACTAGTGAGAGAGAGAAAATTTCAAGTGAGAGTCCTTGTAAAGTATTCCTAAGGAATATAAGGCCATGAGGGATCCTAAAAAATGTCATACACTCCTTTGTATGTATAAAATTTGAAAATTGAAGATCAACCTTGATGCCAAGTGTGAGAGGTGAGTGAAAAAAGAGTTATTTAGATTGTAGGTAGTGTTAACTCACCTTCAAAAGAATCTTGATGATTAGAGGCACCTAAAATGCATGTTGGAGCATGTATACAACCCATCACTCATAGTTAAGTCATTTCATCTATCCCTAGTCTATTGTGGGATGTTATTACAAGGCCAAATGATGAAGGTAGTTTCTTGAGTAAATAATTGAGGAGTTCTACACCACATTTGAAGAGTTTCATGTTTTGAGGGAAATTTGTCCAAGTAGACATTGCATGGTATATTCCATATTCATCTTTCATACATGTGTAACTCCTTTTCTCAGATTGACACATGGATTAGTGACTATTGGACTTCATTCTTTTCACTTCTCTCTTAAATTTTATTAGTAGCCATTTTGGTTCTTGTAGACTAATACCACACCATGTATGGCAAAGATCTGATGGAATGACAATGTATTTTACCTTTGACCAATAAATTAAAATTTGGTTTTAATTTCATGAAAAATTCTCTAAGTGTGTAAAGTGATGTATGGTGATGCTAAGTGATAATCTTCTATCCTTACTTCTCCCTATCCTCTCATGTTTATGCAAGAGTTTTTATTCTAGCAGGTCATATAGAGTTTAGATAATGTGTTAGAATCCTTTAAAGTGTAAAATTGTCCTTAGAGTGTGAAATTTACCCTTTGGTTCACTTACCTTATGTTGCTTCATGCATATCACCTCTATATTAAAAAACTTATATTATAATCTTTTAGGACTTTGAAGCTAGTTTGTATGTCTTGTTTCTTAGTGAAAGAAGTGTGATGGTATTATAGAAATCATCCTAGTGTAACACCCCCTTAGAGTAGTTTCACTTTATGAAAACTTCTATATCTTTTCCGTCCAAAAACTAGTTAAGTAGGTGATAAGCATTTCAAGTTATATTCAAGGAGATAACCCTTAAACCTAGAGGTATACTTCTACCTATAGGTAAACCCACATACCTAAAACTATTCTTATGTTTCCCAAATCTAGAGGAGACTTGAACACCCTCCTCTAGGGTGTAATATTTTGTGACAATAGTCATTAAGACCACTTCACACTTTTTTGAACTCGCTCCTACTTTAGGGCTATGCTTTCATTATCTATCACAAATGCACTCTAAGTTACTTACACATTCCATTATTCACTTTAGATCAATAACATTTTTATTTAATATATATATTTAGTATAAGCTTGAATAAGTTGAGATCAAGATCAACCATCATATCTCATAACAATAAACTTATTCTCATGTTCAAGCATGACATCTAGGTCTAGGATTCAATAATATATCCATAGGGCTTACTCAAACCTCATCAAAACTTACCAACAAATGATACTATGTCGAATAGAGTCTCTTATTTAAAAATATTAAGGTAAAAGCTCCCATTTAAAACATTTGAATAGGCTATGTGTGTTTTTTGAAGTTATCTTCCCAAACCTATTATGCCTTATTATAGCCTTAAATATTTACTAAAAGGCATTGTCACTACACTTCAACCCTCATAGTCTCCTCAAAGCATATCATTATGCTTCTACACTTTGATTACTTATACATAGAAATGTATAGGTCTCTATTAGGTTTGACTATAGTAAACAATCTCACAATGTTGAGTACTTAACTCCCTTATTGAGTTGGAAACATATGTTATGATATTTGAAGGTAATGGGGACTCATTGCAAGGTTCTAAGCATGCAGTTTGAATCCCTCATAGACCATTGACACCTCCTTTCTTTGGGGAATATGTATTCAAAGTGTATTCTACATGTATGATAGTGAAGAATGTAGGTTTACCATTAATTCAAATAGATTCTTGCATGATCAATTAATATTGGGAATTCTCATTGCACTCAGTGGATAAAACCAATGCATATTGTCTTGACCGAAATCCAATTCATACCTAAAAGATTAGCTCTATAATTATGAAACACTATTCTATAGACCATGATGGTTCTGAATTTCTATCAAAATGGACTGATTTTGACTATATGTGCATGTTAATACATGCCAAATAAGTTAAATCCAATATGGAAAGGAATAAAATCTTATTCAAGTACACATACACTACTTGGTTCACACATACTAATGCAAAAAGATGGGAAAACTGAGGTGTTGGGGATGTGTAGGTAGTTTGGAGTTATTAAATTCTTAGTGATTGTTAATGAAATACAAATCACAAATATTGAGACCATGACCATTAATTGGAAGCTCATAAGGATTACTAATAGTCCTCAAGTGTACTCAACCGAACTCTACTTCTCTTGTCCATATCAATTGAAAATAAATTACCTATTTATACTTATTTAAGAGAGATGAGAGATATGGACTTGTTTTTGGTAGTTTTAAACCTATTGAATATTCTTACACCTAAAATTGACCTATATGAATCTAAATATACCCTCTTGAATCCTTCACACATGCCATATGTGTCATATTAGTTCGTATAACATCTAAAATTACCATTTTTACAGTTAATCTTCTTGAATAGACATTGAACTTGTAATTTTATAGTTTTAAAGTCTTCTTTTGACATTATATGACATTTAATACATTATATATCTTCTTTAAAATTTTTCCTTTGATTGGATTTATGTAAAACTTCATTTTAATGACCAAAGGTAGCATAAAATGACATAGGACAACTAGGTTAATATAATAAAGGTTTAGAACACATTAAGTGACCTTAAAAACATGAATTAACCCCACTTATGACCATGATGACCATGTTAAAACCTAGAGTAATTCATGAACAATTTGAATATGCAAGGGGATTTGACTAAATTTGACCTAGGGTCAAATTTAGTCAATATTTTGGTGATTTCCTAGGGGTAGCATGCCTACTATGCTAAGGACCAGTTGCCTTCTCCTATCCGTAGGAAATAGAATCACCCATACACTATACTTGAAAATGATAAGAATTTTAAAATAACAAAAACAACACCAAACACAATAGGAAATAGACACACAAGATAATAAACTCTGGCACACACTTGTGATCTCATGAACACTTGGGGAAAACACACACCAACTCAAAGGAAAACACACACTTATCCTAATATATACAAGAACTCAAAAAACTTGAGGTGAAATATATATTATTCATTGATTCAACTAGGGAAAAAGACAATGATTCTTGCATCACTGTTTCTCCATGAAAATAATCCATCATATGAGGCATATTTATCAATGAACACTTGATTGTGGAGATAGTCAAATGACTTAACATGGTTGGATCTTATATTAAATGTAAGTGTGTCACTTGGAGCTCTCATAAACAATCCATCTGGCCCTCTTATAGTCTTATTTAGGTTTTCATATTTCTTAAACTCTACCATGTTTAATTGACAACACTCAAACTAAATCTTGGGAGTCATCAAAGCCTTATCAACTTTAGGTGCATTTGAAACATGACATGCTTGTTATTGTATGTCATCAAGACCATATTATTTATGCTCATAATAGAATTCATGGTATGATAAGTTTATTTATTGCTTGGTATAGACCTAAATATCCTTCTTGTGCTTATTTAGTGTATGACTGACCTTATCATCAGGTTAATACTCTTTTTTAAAAATTGTAGGCCTGATTAATTCCTCAAATTCTTGTACAATGGCATTGCATTATTTCTACATGTCATCTGCTTCCTCTTAGGGTTCTATTTATTCATAATTATCTTATTCTATAGGTATAAATGAGTATTCACTAAGACTATCATGATTTTTTATAGCTAGGATCTCAACATCATCACCCATGTTTATAAGATAGTTTCCCCATGTAACTTGCTCTAGAATGTTATTAGGATTTGCCTCAAGAGTTCCATCTCAATATTCATGGAGGATGAAAGTACCAAGGATCGTATCTTCAAATCCACATTTTTCATCTCCCCACTCATCAAGAAGGTGATCTAGGAAATACTTCAGGTGACAAATTTAGGTGATGGTTCTACCCCAATTGTTGTCAAAACTTCTGGGAGCCATAACTTCTAAGACATATCTCCATTTGACTACCCGTTTGAACCGATAGAAAGATAAGAATGAGGAGAATGAAATTAGATGGAACTGAGATATTCTCAATGGTTTTTGATACCTAAAAATCAAATGGAAGTGCCCAAAATTTCAATTTTAATAGTGTAGTCTAAAAATAGAAAGTTTCTAAAAATAATAATTTCTTGAATTCTATGTTGTTGTAAATCATGGAAGTCAAACCAATTAATCTCCCTCAAAATTGGTGACCTTCCACATCCTTCCCCTATTTTCAAAATAGGTATACATAAATATGTATCTTGAGAAGGATATTAGACATCTCTTCCTAGAGATAGGCATATGTTTATATCTGTAATTCGTGAGCAATAAAATATCTCTTCTCAAAGATCGCATTATTATTTGTGTATTCTTGAAATATGTTTAAACCAAAATTTTTGAGTTTTAGATTAGTGGTATTAGATTGGTTTGTCTTGTGAGTGTATGATCCTAAGGATGAGGTTAGGCTATAAGAAGCTTGGGGGAAAAATAATAAATCCCATTGACTATCCACTTGTTCACTTCAAATGATCTAAAATAGTGGATAAAATTAAGACATATGATATTTTCAAGTAAATTTTGAATGAATCTCTCTAGTAGTAGCAAGTGCAGATGCTACAACAATTCACCCAAATTCTCCAACAAATCTCGATGGGAAATTTTGGATCTTGATCTACACCCTCATGTCCTTTTAGTGCCCCAACACCCTTCAAGGTTCAGGTGAATTTTGATATCCCTACATTTAAAGGAAAAATTAGTGTTGATGTAGTATAAAATTGATTAGATCGATTATCTTCATATTTTTCTATAAATAAATTTACCCATGAAGAGAAGATCACTTTTTCTCTTTTGAAAGCATCATTGCATGTAAAAAATTGGTGAGAAGTGTACAAAAAGATGTTTAGTATAGGTGATATTGGCCTTGAGATAGAACCTACCTGGGATGATTTCATAGAAGCTATAAAGGAATAATACTACCCCATTAGAGCATATGATGATTTGTATATACAGTGGCAAAAACTTTGCCAAGGTAAGGAATAGTCTGTTCAAGATTACACTAACATTTTTCATTCTTTGTCTATAATATTGGGCATCAATGAAAGTGAGAAACACAAGGTTATCAAATACCATGCTGGAATACAATGGTATATATATGGGGAAATGGAACTCTTCAATTTGGAAACCCTCGATGAAGTATACAAGTTCACGATGAAGATTGAGTAGAAGCATGAAAGAAATAATATGATGAGTTGACCTTTGAAATGGAAAAGTGATAAAGAAGGTAAAAAATGAGTTAAAAATTAGAAGCAAAGGGAATTCTAAGATAAGCAACCCCAGAAGGGAAAGACTAAGAAATGGTGTGACTACCACAAAAATAGAACTCACTTCAAGAAGAATGTTGAGCCATCACGTCCCTACTTTTTGAGTCATAATCCTCAACATCTATAGCTCTACCTCATACACACCCTATAATCTAAGAGGATGAAGAAGAGATTATAGATGTTAACCCTAATGCCATTGTTGCTTCATCATAGACCTGTGAGAAAAGGCCAAATGACAAGGAAAGGTTATTTCACTCTAAGTTATGGGTGAAAGGTAAGCCTCTACATTTTATTCTTGATAGTAGGAGTCAAAAAAACCTAATATTTTCTAATGTTATGAAAATTCAAAATCTATCCATGAATCCTCACTTAAAGCCATACAATATTAGATGTTTGAGCCTAAGGAGAGACCTCTATATCACCCACCAATGTCTTCTTTCATATGCAATAAAATGTTTTCAAGATGAGGTCTTGTGTGATGTGGTCAATCTAGATGTTTGTGATGTACTCCTTGGTTAGCCATTCATGTATGATTAACATGGCATCTATGAATCAAGAACCCAAAAGATCACCCTCACTCTTAGAATATGGTGATATAGGGTACCATAGGTACCACCTCCCACATATATCTCCCTAATTAGTGCCCAAAAATGTAAGAGATTGGTTCTCATGGTGGTCAAACCACAAAAATTCAAGAAGGTTAATGTTGTAGCCCTGACTACACAATCAACACAACAATAAAAGTAGATGGGTCAAACTATGAGAGAATATGATGACTTATTCAAGTCACCCATGGGAGTTACAATTCACTATCAGATGATGGATACCAAGATGATGAAGTCCATGGCCTTCCATTCACAGACTGATGGTCAGATAAAAGTGGTGAACTGCCTGATTATTCATATGCTTCAGATATATCACCCTAAACATCCATGCACATGGGATGAGGTGCTTATTTTCATAAAAAATGGACACAATCATGCCTTATAGAACTCTGCTAAGCATAGTCTATTCCAAGTATGCTTCGAGTTCCAATCCATGACACTAATTGATGTAGCCATTCTATTCTCCACCATAGAATACACACCTCATGGGAGATCTAAGGCAACAAAAACAAAAAAGTTCATTAAAAAAATCAAGATAAAACTATCACATTTAGTGAGGAATATTTATGTAATGGGGACCATTACTTCTCAATTATGGAGGAATGATCTAGGCAACACTTCAGGTGATAAATTTGGGTGATGGTTCTACCTCAATTGGTGACAAAACTTTTGGGAGCCATAAATTTTGAACCATAGCTCTATTTGACTCCCCATTTAAACTGTTGGAAAGCTAAGAATGAGGAGAACATGATAGGATGTCACATAGATATTCTTTATTATGTTTTACTCTTGAAAACCAAATGGAAGTTCCCAAAATTTTAATTTTAATAGTACTATCTAAAAATAGAAAGTTTCTAAAAATAGTAATTTCTCAAATTTTGTGTTGTTGTAAATCATGGAAGTTGAACCACTTCATCTCCCTCAATATTGGTGACCTTCCACATCCTCACCCTACCTTTAAAATAGGTATAAATAAATATGTATCCTAAGAAGGAGATTAGACATCTCTTCCCAGAGATAGGCATATATTTATATCTAAAATTTGTGAGTAATAAAACATCTCTTCTTAGAGATAACATTATTATTTGTGTTTTTTTGAAATATATTTCAGCCAAAAATTATAAGTTTTATATCAATGATATCAGAGTGGTTTGTATTGAGAGTGTATGATCTTGAAGATGAGGTCAGGCTCCAAGAATCTTGGTTGGAAAATAATAGATCCTACAGACTATCCACCTATTTGCTTCAAATTAACTCAAATGGCAGACAACATCGAGACATATGATCATTTCAAGGAAATGGTGAATGAAGCTCTCTAATAGTAGCAAGTATAGATGCTACAACAATTCACCCAAATTCTCCAACAAATCTTGATGAGAAATTCTATCTCTTCATCTACACCTCCACATCCTTTCAGTGCCCCAACACCCTTCAAGGTTCAGGCAAATTTTGATATCCCTATATTTAAAGGTAAAATAAATGATGATACAGTAGAAAATTGGTTGGATCAATTATCTTCCTATTTTTTTATAAATAAATTCACCGATGAAGAGAAAATCACTTTTGCTCTTTTAAAAGCATCATTACTTGTCAAAAATTTGTGGGAAGTGTACAAGAAGAGGTTCAATATGGATGATATTGGCCTTGAGGTGGAACCTACATGGGATGATTTCATAGAAGCTATAAAGGAAGAATAGTACCCATTGGAGCATATGATGACCTATATATAGTGGTAATAACTTTGCCAAGGTAAGGAATAGTCTATTCAAGATTACAATAACATTTTCTATTCTCTATCTATGAGATTATGCATCCATGAAAGTGAGAAACACAAGGTTCTCAAATACTAGGTGGATTACAATGGTACATAAAGGGGGAAATGAAACTCTTCAATTTGGAAACCCTCGATGAAGTGTACAAGTTCACGAAGAAGATTGAGTAGAAGCATGAAATAAAGAATACAATGAATTAGCCTTCAAAATGGAAAAGTGACAAAGAATGTCAAACATGAGGTCAAAATTAGAAACAAAGGGAATTCCAAGATAAGCAACCCCAAAAGGGAAAGACTGGAAAATGGTGTGATTACCACAAAACTAGAAATCATTCCAAAGAAGAATGTCAAGCCTTCAAGTCCCTAATTTCTAAGTCACAATCCTCAACATCTACTGCTTTACTTCATACACACCCTACATTTGAAGATGAAGAAGAAGAGATTATAGATGCTGAGCCTAATGCCATCATTACTTCATCATAAACCCACAAAAAAGGTCAAATGATAAGGAAATGTTGCTTCACTCTAAATTATGCATGAAAGGTAAGCATCTACATTTCATTCTTGATAGTGGGAGTCAAAAGAACTTAATATCTACTAATGTTGTGAAAAGTCTAAATGTATCGATGAAGCTTCACCTAAATCCATATAGTAATAGATGGTGGAGCCCAAGGAGAGACCTTCGTGTCACCCACCAATGTATTCTTTCATATGCAATAAAAACTTTCTAAGATGAGGTCTTGTGTGATGTGGTCAATTTGGATGTTTGTGATATACTCCTTGGTTAGACATTCATGTATGATCAACATGGCATCTATAAATCAAGAACTTGAAAGATCACCCTCACTCACATGGAAATATAGCGTACTAGAAGTACTAACTCCCACATCTATCTCGTTGATTAGTGCCCATCAATGTAAGAGATTGGTAATCATGGTAGTCAAACCATAGAAATTCAAGAAGGTTGATGTTGCAGCCCTGAATACATAATCAACACAATAATAGAAGTTGTAGACACCTAAAATTAGCCACTGATAACCTCCAATCAGGCTTTTAGCTAGTTTCCATCTAAAATGCATAATTAGGCCTAAAAATAATAAAACACGCTAAAAGATGTGAAATTGACATATTCAAGTGCTGATTTTAGCCAGGGTATCCCTAAATGGGGCAATGCAATTTATAGGCTATCTAACTTTGATCAATCTATTTTGAGTCAAAATGCCAAATTTAAACCTACATGCTCTGGACCACTCTTTCCTATCAAATATTTTTCACAATACTCATGCATTTATTATTTGCTTTTGGAAACATCCTAAATGGAAATATGGATCCAATGCATTTGAGAGTGACTTCCAATTCTAATATAGTCAAATTTAGGACCAATAATAAGGCATTTTGATCAATTTGGGTAATTTGTGTATAATGTTATTAATCATGCCTAAGAGATAATTAACCTAAATCAAGGCCTAATTAATAATTCCATGAAAATTTGTTGAATATTTGTTTTTATAAATGAATATTGAATATCTACATCATCAAGTGACCTCATTTCTTGGGAAGACATCCCTAGGGCATAAATGCTGCAACTATCAAGATTCATGCCTCCCATGCCTTATCAATGCCTTCCATGATTCCCTTCATGCCTCTTAAATTCCCCTTCTTCCAATGTTATGATGAGGAAAATTACAAACTTAATTCCAAAAATTGAATTAATCCTAAACCACACATCTCAATCTTGAGATGGATGGTTGAGGTTGATTTTGATCAAATCCAAAATATATAAATAGGAGGCCTCACAACATCATTTAAAAAGCTTAATTTGTGCAAAGTTATAATGTAGGATCGGTTTTAAAATCTTCAAGAAACTAGTGTTACCATGTAAAATTGATTCCAAGTGAAGCCAAGTCACAAAGCCATAAGTTTCCAAGAGGAGATGAATGTAGCCACACTCCATTGAAGAAGACCTCTTGAATCACAAGTTGAGCAAGCCACCATTACAAAGGAATTTAGAGCATCCAAAGAAGGTGAAAGGAATTCTTGTGTTTTTATTACTTTATTTTTAGTTGTGATTGTCATTTCATTTTGTTAACTAAGCTCTCCCTAGTGTCTAGGCCTAGAGATGTTATGCTATTAATATGTTATTTCATTTTATTTTCATTTTATAACTAACACCATACTAACCATCCTCTATTGATTTAAATTCCTAGATCACATAAGCAGATGGGTCAAACTATGGGATAATATGATGAATTATTCAAGTCTCCCATGAGAGTTTCACTTCACTATCATATGATGGATACCAAGCTGATGAAGTCCACAGCCTTCCAGTCATAGACTAATGGTTAGATAGAAGTGGTGAACCACCTGATTATTCACATATTGTGGATGTATCACCTAAACATCCATGCACATTAGATGAGGGGATTCTTTTCATATAACATGGACACAATGGATCCTTACATAGATCCACCAAGCACACTCCATTCCAAGTATGCTTCAATTTCCAATCCATGACACTAATTAATGTAGCCAATCTATTATCCACCATGGAATACACACCTCATGGGAGATATGAGGTAGTAAAATAAAAAAAATTATTAAAAAAATCAAGATACAACTACCATATTTGATGATAAATATTGACGTAATGGGGACCATTGCTTCTCAAAGAGGGAGGAATGGTCTAAGAAACACTTCAGGTGACAAATTCAGGTGATGGTTCTACCCCAATTGGTGGTAGAACTTTTGGGAGCCATAACTTTTAAACCATATCTCTATTTGACTCCCCATTTGAACCAGTGGAAATCTAAGAACAAGAAAAACAAAATGAGATGGCACTGAGCTATACTCACTAGTTTTTCATTACTAAAAACCAAATGGAAGTGCCCAAAATTTCAATTTTAATAGTGTAGTATAAAAATAAAAAGTTTCTAAAAATAGTAATTTCTCAAATTTGGTGTTGTTGTAAATCATAGAAGTCAAACCACTTCATCTCTCTCAAGATTTGTGACCTTCCACATCTTTCCCTTACCTTTAAAATAGGTATAAATAAATATATAGCTTGAGAAGGAGATCACACCTCTGTTCCCATAGATAGGCATATGTTTGTATCTATAATTTGTGAGCAATAAAAAATTTCTTCTCAGAGATAGAATTATTATTTGTGTGTTCTTAAAATATATTTCCACCAAAACTTTTGAGTTTTGGATTAGTGGTATTAGAGTGGTTTGTCTTGAGAGTGTATGATATCAAAGATCAGGTCAGGTTATAAGAAGCTTAGGTGGGAAATAATAGATCCCACAGACTATCCACCTATTCACTTCAAATGACCTCAAATGGTGGACAACATTGAGACATCTGATCCTTTCAAAGAAATGGTGAATAAAGCCCTCTAGTATTAACAAGTGTAGATGTTATAATAATTCATATAAATTCTCCAATAAACATTGATGGAAAATTTTGGCTCCTCATATGCACCTCCATGTCCTTTTAGTGCCCTAATCCTCTTCAAGGTTTAGGTGAATTTTGATATCCCTACATTTGAAGGCAAAATCAAATTGATGTAGTAGAAAATTAGTTGGATCAATTATCTTCCTATTTTTTTATAAATAAATTCACCGATGAAGAGAAGATCACTTTTGCTTTTTTGAAAGCATCATTGCCTATCAAAAATTGGTGGGAAGTGTACAAGAGGAGGTTCGATGTGGATGACATTGGACTTGAGGAAAAACCTACCTAAGATGATTTCATATAAGCTATAAAGGAAGAATACTACCCCATTGGAGTATATGATGATCTATATATATAGTGGCAACAATTTTGCCAAGGTAAGGAATAATCTATTCAAGATTACACTAACATTTTTAATTTTTTATCTATGAGATTGGGCATGTAGAAAAGTGAGAAACATAAGGTTCTCAAATACCATGGTGGAATACAATGGTACATAAAGGGGGAAATGGAACTCTTCAATTTGGAAACCCTTGATGAAGTTTGTGGTAAAGATTGAGTAGAAGCATGAAAGAAAGAATATGAAGATTCAACCTTTGAAATGGAAAAGTGATAAAGAAGGTCAAACACGAGGTCAAAATTAGAAGCAAATGAAATTCCAAGATAACCAACCCCAGAAGGGAAAGACTAAGAAATGGTGTGATTACCACAAAACTAGAACTCACTCTAAAGAAGAATGTTGAGCTATCAAGTCCCTGCTTTCTGAGTCACAATCCTCAACATCTACTACTCTACCTCATACATACCCTGCAGTCAAAAATAATGAAGAAGAGATTATAGATGCTATGCTTGATGCCATCATTTATTTACCACATACCCATGAGAAAAGCCCAGATGAAAAGGAAAGGTTGTTTCACTCTAAGTTATGGGTGAAAGGTAAGCCTCTGCATTTGATTCTTGATAGTGGGAGTCAAAAGAACTTAATCTTTACTAATGTTGTGAAAAGTCTAAATATATCCATGAAGCCTCACCTAAAGCCATTCAATATTGGATGTTTGAGCCCAAGGAGAGTCTTTCATGTCACCCACCAATGTCTTCTTTCATAGGGAATAAAACCTTTCCAAGATGAGGTCTTGTGTGATGTGGTCAATCTGAATATTTGTGATGTACTCCTTGGTCAACCATTCATGTATGATCGACATGACATCTATGAATCAAGAACTTAAAGGATCACCCTCAATATTATAATGTGGTGTTACAAGGTACCAAAGGTACCACCTCCCAAATTTATCTCCCTGATTAGTGCCCAATATGTAAGATATTGGTTCTCATGGTGGTCAAACCATAAAAATTCAAGAAAGTTGATGTTGTATCCTTAACTACACAATCAACACAACAAAAAAAGTAGATGGGTCAAACTATGAGAGAATATGATGACTTATTCAAGTCACCCACAAGAGTTCTATTTTACTATCAGATGATGGATACTAAGCTGATGAAGTCCATAGCCTTTCATTTACAAACTGATAGTCAGAAAAAAGTAGTGAATTGCCTAATTATTCACATGCTTCAAATGTATCACCCCAAACATCCATGTATATGGGATGAGGGGCTTATTTTCATACAACATAGACACAATAAAGCCCTACATAGCTCCACCAAGTACAATCCATTCTAAGTATGTTTTGGGTTCCAACCTATGACATTAATTGATGTATCCATTCCATTCTCCACCATGGAATACACACCTCATGGGAGATATGAGGTCGCAAAATCAAAAAAGTTCATTAAACAAATCAAAACACAACTACCACACTTGATGAGAAATATTGATGTAATGGGGACCATTACTTATCAATGAGGGAGGAATGATCGCGACAACACTTCAAGTGACAAATTAGAGTGATGGTTATACCCTAATTGGTGGTAGAACTTTGGGAGCCATAAATTTTGAACCATACCTCCATTTAACTCCCCATTTGAACTTTTAGAAAGCTAAGAATGAGGAGAACATGATGAGATGGAACTAAGTTATGATCAATTGTTTGAGACCCTTAAAAACCAAATAGAAGTGCCCAAAATTTCAATTTTAATAGTGCAATTTAAAAATATAAAGTTTCTAAAAATAGTAATTTCTTGAATTTTATGTTGTAAATCATGGAAGTCAAACCACTTCATCTCTCTTGATATTGGTGACCTTCCACATCCTCCCCTACTTTCAAAATAAGTATAAATAAATATATATCCTAAGAAGGAGATCAGACATCTCTTCTCAGAGATAGGCATATGTTTGTATCTATAATTTGTGAGAAATAAAACATCTCTTCTCAAAGATAACATTATTATTTGTGTGTTCTTAAAATATCTTACAACCAAAACTTTCAAGTTTTGGATCAGTGGTATAAGATTAGTTTGTCTTGAGAGTGTATGATCCAAAGAATGAGGTCAAACTACAATAATCTTAGGTGGAAAATAATAGATCCCATAGACTATCCACCTATTCACTTCAAATGACATTAAATGGTAGAAAACATTAAGACATCTGATCCTTTCAAGAAAATGGTGAATGAATCCCTCTAATAGAAACACACATAGATGCTACAACAATTCTCTCAAATTCTCTAATAAATTCTAATGGGAAATTCTAGCTCCTCATCTACACCCCTATGTCTTTTCAGTGCCCCAAAACCCTTTAAGGTTCAGGTCAATTTTGATATCCCTACATTTGAAGGCAAAATCAATGTTGATGTATTATAAAATTGGTTGGATTAATTATATTCCTATTTTTCTATAAATAAATTCATTGATGAAGAGATCACTTTTGCTCTTTTGAAAGCATCATTGCCTATCAAAAATTGGTTGGAAGTGTACAAGAAGAGGTTCAATATGGATGATATTGGCCTTGAGGTAGAACCTACCTAGGATGATTTCATATAAGCTATAAAGGAAGAATACTACCCCATTGGAGCATATGATGATATATATATATACAATGGCAACAACTTTGCTAAGGTAAGGAATAGTCTATTTAAGATTACACTGACATTTTTCATTCTCTATCTACGAGATTGGGCTTCTAAGAAAGTGAGAAACATAAGGTTATAAAATACCATGGTGTACTACAATGGTCTATATAGGGGGAAATGTAACTCTTCAATTTGGAAACCCTCAGTGAAGTTTATAAGTTCGTAGTGAAGATTGAGTAGAAGCATGAAATAAAGAATATGAAGAGCTAGCCTTCAAAATGGAAAAGCAAAAAAGAAAGTCAAACATGAATTCAAAATTGGAAGAAAAGGGAATTCCAAGATAAGCAACCCTAGAAGGGAAAGATTGTGAAATGGTGTGATTACCACAAAACTAAAACTCAATCCAAAGAAGAATGTTGAGCCATCAAGTCCCTACTTTTTGAGTCACAATCCTCAACATCTACTACTCTACCTCATACAAACCCTATAGTCAAAGAAGACAAAGAAGAGATTGTAGATGCTGAGCCCAATGAAATTATTGATTCATCATTAACCTATAAGGAAAGCCTAGATGATAAGGAAAGGTTGTTTCACTCTAAGTTATGGGTGAAAGGTAAGTCTCTGCATTTCATTCTTGATAGTGGGAGTCAAAAGAATTTAATCTCTACTAATGTTGTGAAATGTCTAAATTTATGCATGAAGCTTCACCCAAAGCCATATAATATTGGATGGTTGAGATTAAGGAGAGACCTTGTGTCACCCACCAGTGTCTTATTTCATATAAAATAAAACCTTTCCAAGATGAGGTCTTGTGTGATGTGGTCAATCTAGATGTTTGTGATGTACTCCTTGGTCAACCATTTATGTATGATTGACATGGCATCTATGAATCAAGAACCCAAAGGATCACCCTCACTCTTGAAACATAGTACTACAAGGTAATAGAGGCACCACCTCCCACATCTATCTTCCTGATTAGTGCCCAATAATGTAAGGGATTGGTTCTCATGGTGGTCAAACCATATAAAATCAAGAAGGTTGATGTTATATCCTTGAATACACAATCAACACAATAATAAAACATATTGGTCAAACCATAGGAGAATATGATGACTTATTCAAGTCACCCATGAGAGTTATACTTCACTATCAAATGATGGATACCAAGCTGATGAGGTCCATGGCCTTCCATTCATAGACTAATGGTTACACAAAAGTGGTGAACTACCTAATTATTCACATGCTTTAGATGTATCAAACCAAACATCTATGCACATGGAATGAGGGGATTCTTTTCATACAACATGGACACAATCAGGACCTGCAAAACTCAACCAAGCATAGTCCATTTTAAGCATGCTTTGGGTTCCAACCCATGGCACAGATTGATGTAGCCATTCTATACTCCATCATGGAATACACACCTCATGGGAGATTTGAGGCAATAAAATAAAAAAAAATCATTAAACAAGTAAAGACACAACTACCACATTTGATGAGGAATATTGATGTAATGGGGACCATTACTTCTCAAGGAGGGAGGAATGATCTAGGCAACACTTCAGGTGATAAATTTGAGTGACGGTTCTACCCCAATTGGTGGTAGAACTTTTGGGATCCATAACTTTTGAACCATAGCTCCATTTGACTCCTCATTTGAACCACAAGAAAGCTAAGAAAAGGAGAATGAAATGAGATAGAACCAAGATATGCCTAATGGTTTTTTAGAACCAAAAACCAAATAGAAGTGCCCAAAATTTCAATTTTAATAGTGCAGTCTAAAAATAAAAAGTTTCTAAAAATAGTAATTTCTTGAATTATATGTTGTAAATCATGGAAGTTGAAACAATTCATCCCCCTTGAGATTGGTGACCTTCCACATCCTCCCCCTACCTTCAAAATAGGTATAAATAAATATGTATCTCAATAAAGAGATCATACATCTCTTCCTAGAGATAGGCATATGTTTATATCTATAATTTGTGATCAATAAAACATCTCTTCTCAGAGATAACATTATTATTTATATGTTCTTGAAATATATTTCAACCAAAAATTCTAATTTTTGGATCAGTGGTATCAGAGCAGTTTGTCTTGAGAGTGTATGATCTCGAGTATGAGGTTAGGCTATAAGAAACTTGAGTAGAAAATAATAGATCTTATAAACTATCCACCTATTCACTTCAAATGACATAAAATGATAGAAAACACTGAGACATCTGATCCTTTCAAGGAAATAGTGAATGAAGCCCTCCAATAGTAGCAAGCATAAATGCTACAACAACTCACCTAAATTCTCCAACAAATCTCAATGGGAAATTTTGGCTTCTCATCTACACCCCCATATCATTTTAGTTCTCTAACACCCTTCAAGGTTCAGGTGAATTTTTATATCCCTCCATTTGAAGGAAAAATCAATGTTGATGTAGTAGAAAATTAGTTGGATCAATTATCTTCCTATTTTTCTATAAATAAATTCATCGATGAAGAGAAGATCACTTTTGCTCTTTTAAAAGCATCATTGCCTATCAAAAATTGGTGGGAAGTGTACAAGAAGAGGTTCGATATGGATGATATTGGACTTGAGGAAAAAGCTACCTAAGATGATTTCATATAAGCTATAAAGGAAGAATACTACCCCATTAGACTATATGATGATCTTTATATACAGTGGAAACAACTACGATAAGATAAGGAATAGTATGCTCAAGATTACATTAACATTTTTCATTCTTTGTCTGTGAGATTGGGCATCTAAAAAAGTGAGAAACACAAGGTTCTAAAATAATATGGTAGATTACAATGGTACATATAGGGGGAAATGGAAATCTTCAATTTGGAAACCCTCTATGAAGCGTACAATTTCATAGTGAAGATTGAGCAGAAGCATGAAAAAAAGAATACAAATAGTCAACCTTCAAAATGGAAAAGTGACAAAGAAAGTTAAACATGAGGTAAAAATTGGAAGCAAAGGGAATTCCAAGATAATCAACCCCATAAGGAAAAGACTGGGAAATGGTGTGATTACTACAAAACTAGAACTCACTCTAAAGAAGAATGTTGAGAGATCTAGTCCTTACTTTCTGAGTCACAATCCTCAACATATACTACTCTACCTCATACACACCCTATAGTCAAAGAGGATAAAGAAGAGATTATAGATGCTAGGCCTGATGCCATCATTTCTTTACCATAGACCCATGAGGAAAGGCCAGATGACAAGGAAAGGTTGTTTCACTCTAAGTTATGGGTGAAAGCTAGGCCTATGAATTTCATTCTTGATAGTGGGAGTCAAAAGAACTTAATCTCTGCCAATGTTGTGAAAAGTCTAAATATATCCATGAAGCCTCACCTAAAATCATATAGTATTGGATGTTTGAGC
Organism: Torreya grandis; assembly: GCA_037957365.1. Classification (NCBI taxonomy): domain Eukaryota; kingdom Viridiplantae; phylum Streptophyta; class Pinopsida; order Cupressales; family Taxaceae; genus Torreya; species Torreya grandis. The sequence continues at coordinate 589,658 of JARHVA010002376.1, read as the reverse complement.
CCAAGGAGAGACCTTCATGTCACCCACCAATGTCTTCTTTCATAGGGAATAAAACCTTTCCAAGATGAGGTCTTGTGTGATGTGGTCAATCTAAATATTTGTGATGTACTCCTTAGTCAACCATTCATGTATGATTGACATGGAATCTATGAATCAAGAACCTAAAAGATCACCTTCACTCTTATAACATGATGCTATAGTATAGAATAGGTACCACCTCCCACATCTATCTCCCTGATTAGTGCCCAAAAATGTAAGAGATTGGTTCTCATGGTGATCAAACCACAAAAATTCAAGAAGGTTGATATTGTAGCCCTAACTACATAATCAACACAAGAATAGAAGTAGGTGGGTCAAACCATGGGAGAGTATGATGAATTATTCAAGTCACCCATGGGAGTTCCACTTCACTATCAGATGATGGATACCAAGCTAATGAAGTCCACGACCTTCCATTCATAGACTAATGGTCAAATAGAAGTGGTAAACTACTTAATTGTTCACATGCTTCAGATGTATCACCCTAAACATCCATATACATGGGATGAGGGGATTATTTTCATACAACATGGAGAAAATTAGGCCCTACATATCTCCACCAAGAATAGTCCATTCCAAGTATGCTTTGGGTTCTAACTCATGACACCAATTGATGTAGTCATTCCATTCTCCACCATGGAATACACATCTCATGGGAGATCTGAGGCAACAAAAGCTACAAAGTTTGTTAAACAAATCAAGACACAATATCCACACTTGATGAGGAATATTGATGAAATGGGGACCATTACTTCTCAAGGAGGGAGGAATGATCCAAACAACACTAAAGGTGACAAATTTGGGCAGTGGTTCTACCCCAATTAGTGGTAAAACTTTTGGGAGCCATAACTTTTGAACCATAGCTCTATTTGACTCCCTGTTTAAACCATGGGAAAGATAATAATGAGGATAACATTATGAGATGGAAAATAGCTATGATTGGTGGTTTTTAACCTTAAAAACCAAATGGAAGTGCCTAAAATTTCAATTTTAATAGTGTAGTTTAAAAATAGAAAGTTTCTAAAAATAGTAATTTCTTAAATTTTGTGTTTTTGTAAATCATGGAAGTCAAACCACTTAATCTCCCTCAAGATTGGTGAGTTTCCACATCCCCCCTTATGTTTAAAATATGTATAAATAAAGATGTATCTTGAGAAGGAGATTAGACATCTCTTCCCAAAGATAGGCATATGTTTGTATCTGTAATTTGTGAGCAATAAAACATCTCTTCTCAGAGATATCATTATTATTTATGCATTCATTAAATATATTTCAACCAAAAATTTTAAGTTTTGGATCAGAGTGTTATAGGTTATTGATCACTAGGGTGATATCTTCTTCAATGACATTAAAATTCATATTAGAGGTATCAGGAACATATGGTTCTACATGAAAAGTAGAGAAAGGTTTTGATTTGATTGTCACTTTTACACCATATATAGTAATAAATCCCATATAGGACTAATTTGAAGTTAGATAATCTCCAATCTTAGTAGTGGACTCTCTTGACAAACAAAGTACAAAATGAGGAGGCACATCTACAACCAAAACATCTTGATAAATGGTGAATGTAGGATAAGCATGGAGGATAAGTTACAAACCTTTGATTATGATAATGGTATTGGTAGGTGACTGATATAATTGTATCACTCCCTTAGAATGAGGTTGATACTTTAAATTTAATTTATCAGCTTCTTGCTTGGACATGACACAAGTGCTATCTCCACTATTAATAAGACAATTATGAACTAAAGGATCTCCAATGATGATGGATAAATAAAAGGGAGGAGGTTTATCTACCTTTTAAACTTTTATTGACTATACTTCATTAGGCCTCAATGCATTTTTCAAGGCTAACTCATTACCACTAGGCTATTTTATTATCAAATCGAGTTTGGATAGCTCCTGTTAAATTAGGTTTTCTTGTCTAGGTATTCTTAATGTATCCCACATTGATACATCTAGATGAGATCTCTTCATATGATCTATAATGTTAGTGAAAGGACTACTAACTTTTGCCTATCCACTAGTAGGAATAGTATTGCCTACACCTTGAGAATTTTAAGGTATGAAAGCACTTCAATATTATGTCTCTTTGATCTACTTGTATATTCAGAACTAGATTAGACATACCTTACCTTTGAGATGTTTGAACATTTATTTATTGACCATTAGTATCCCCTTGAACTTATTCAACTACTTTTCTCTTACTCCTTGTGTATACAAAAATAAGAATTGCATCTATGCTTGACTTCCCTTGATAATTCATAACACATGAGTCATCTTTATACCAATTAACTAAGGTAGATCCCAATTGAGTAATATTTCCATTGGTCTCTCTTCCATTAGGTACCTCATCTTGAGTCATATCTAGCATAGTTACCAAAGTTTCCATGAAGGATTGATTGAAATACTCATTGACATAAGAATATGGATCATAAGGTTGACTCCATGAAGGATGAACATCATGCTCTTAGGCAAGGTTATTTTGTGTAGGCACTAATGCTCTTAATTTAGAAAGAGATTGAGGGTTATAACCATTATATGACTTGGATTGAAATAGTTATCTTTGACCTTAGGAATGACCTTAGAAAGGTGGTCTATTGCCTTGATAGTTCAGGTAGGATTGATTAGGTTGATAATGGCTTTGGTAAGGCCTTACTTTCTACTATTAGATAATCCTTTTTAGACCAAAGATATCTTACTCCATATCTCTCATTTTCTCTACCTCATTAGATTTAATTATTTGGCTAGGGGCAGAAAATTTATGTTTAGGTATAGGAATGGGAACAATAATAGGTGTAAGTGTTTGAAAATTAGGAAATAGAGGCATGGGAGGTCTTGGGGAAATCTTCCCATCCTAAATCAAATAATATTTTGCCTTAATGGCCACTTCATAGGCATTGGGTAAAGTGTTACCTCCCATAGATTATATCATCATTGAAATGTGACTATTAAAATCTTTAAGATAGTAAAGGAAAGCATGGTGAGTTATGGGTCTTACCAAGATTTCGATCCCATCCCATGTCTTCTAAAATATTGTGTTGAAGTCTTGAATGAATTTTTGAGGTGCTCTCCTTATGCTGGTTAGCTACTCAGTTACTGATAATTTTTCACTCTTTTCGTCAAACCATCTCCTCAATACATCTCCCAACTCAACCCATGTGGTGATTTATTCAAGTGCCAATGTACCATATGAATCAAGAGTTTTCACTTTGAAAGAGATAACCAACAATTTGATTTCTATGTTCTCCTCAATGATGTGATGGATATTACAAAATTTAGCAATGTTTATTATATGCTCAATAGGGGTAATGGTATTCTCGGTGTAGGGGGGAACACTTTTGAGGGTAGATATGGAGATATAATCATAGTGGGTAAGACTTAGATGAATATATCCATTGAATGCAACAAAATGAAGGTTCCTTACCATGGTAGCTTTAGGAATTCATAAGAATGGTATAATCAAGAACTTTCTTATGGGTTTGTGAGTGGTATGACTTCTTTGGGTAAGGATGTGTGTTAAAAAATATAATTTATTTATATGAATAATGAGGAATATCTTGTAATTCAAAATGAATGATTTTGGTAAGAGACCCTATGTTTACCTTAGGCATGAAATAGTGCACTAGTCTACAACCAAGATTCAAATGTTGGAGTTGATAGATATTGGAGGAAGTGGGTTGTTATAGCTCCTTGTTGTCAAAGCAAACATCCACCTTGAATAACCTTCTTAGAATTCATGTCCCATTAAGTCTGATATAAATTTTATATCCTAAATTTTCACCCTAGATAATTGAAGTAGACCTTCTCAAATTTGGGATAACATGGAACTATCTCTCCTATAGACAAGTTGATACGAGAGATAGATTTCTAGATTTGAAATGGTTAACTCCCTTGATCTATCTTTTAGGGTTACAAATTACACTAGGATAATCACTATTGGGGGTGAAAAGAGAAGAAATAAACATAAATAAAACTAAACTAATGAAGGTGATACACCAAAGATAAGTCCACAAAACACACTTACATCTACACTAAGAAAGAAGACTACTAAAATTAACCTTAATTCATTATTATTCTAGCATAAGTTTTTCGACATGGAGGTAGATTGATATGCATATATATAGGTGGGTGAAAAGTATGATTTATATTAGACACTACTATTCTCTCTCACACTTCTATACATAGTCAAAAAATACATACACTTCATGAGACCTGATAGAAGAGATGTTACTACTCACACAATACATATAAGAGTAGAATGAAAGCAAGGAGAAGATATTCATCACTTAACATCCAAGTAAAATAATTGATATACATAGGAAATATTTAAAGATACAAAATAAACTTCATAAATTTATTCAAATGCAAATCAAGATGTCAAACTAGTAGGGCTTCACCATACCAATTGTGGATCCTTTATAATGCTAAAATGGTTTGCATATATAGAGCATATGAGAAGAGAGAGAAGAAGTGAAGTTTAAGGGTCACAAGGATGAGTATCAAGACTTGTAAACTAGTTAAAATTCAAGATAATTAAGTGGAAAATATATCATTAAATCCTCTATGACAAGGGTTCATCACAAACATGACATATCTTAGAGGTTGGTATAAAGGCACTCCATAGTTCTTCTTGAAACTGCCCTTCTTAATGAAGAGTCTAATTTATTTCTTGAAAATGAATTATAAGTAATTGAAACATGTTATCTTACCTAAGAATTTTTAAATAAGATGGTGATAATCATATACACCTTTCCAAATAATGAACTCCCCTTTGTCATTTGTCATTCACTTTCTTATAACTGCTCACTAGCCCTTTTAGGCTTGTCTGCACACCTGCAACTTAAGTGACATACACATGTTCAATAAGGTTAATTTAATAATTTTTATACAACTCATTTAGAACCTATTTTTCCTCTGGTCTATCAAATAGACCTCAATGAAACTCAAACAACAATTCTCATCTTCACACTTGGCAGTCACTTTACTTTCTCACTATCTTATTCAGACTACCTATAATGAATACTATAGTAGATGAGTTTCCATGCATAAATTAGTTTATTATGGTATATAAGGATTTATAAAACAACCCTACACTTTTATCAATGGTTTTCATTCACTTATTCCCTTTTACACCTATATATTAACTCAAAACCTATAAGAAACATTGAATTAGGCCTATCTGTACAAGTTACAGTAAAAAAATATTGGATGGTGAGGAGATTTGGATAGTGAAAAAAAATTAAAAATAACTTTCAAGGCTAATTGGACTCTTCTATATTAATTTAGCTTCATATTTTCTCCATCAGGTTCTTAAGAGGGTTTTAGGTCACTTGGATTGTTAATAATGATTCATAAAAGTTAGATGTCTAAATCTCAAACCAATTACACAAATTTTGAATTAAAGGCCATACTAAAATAATCCTAAGTGATTTAGGAACCATTAAATTCATCCATATATATATGATAAAAATAAAATGGCTCTCAAGCTCTTTCTAGGCATTTTGGGTAGGCTTGAGAGGAAAATAGGCCAAAATGACCAATTTTGTATTCTCTTCTACAAACTAGTAGGTCTAATAAAACTTATAATCCCACTAAAGGAAATCACTTTGATTGGATAGATAATATGTACATATAAATGATATTAGGCACATTAAGGGTTTCTATTTAGTTCTTGGCCTAGTTGTCTTATTATGTCTGCAGGTTGTCTTACTCATGAAATGCCCTCTATCTGAGATAAAATGGAGGATGTCCCCCCTAATGGTAAGACCAAAAAGAGACCATATATGTATATTTTACATCTTGAGGACATTATATATCAAAATTTAGAGTCTAATAATTCTCCAATAGCCCTCAACATCAAATTATCTGGACTAGCTTTTAGGGGTATGACTATGTACAAGGTTTTAGTTGATTGAGTATGAATTTTAAAACCTAGTACTTAATCTATCACCTATATTTTAAAGTCATATAAATGTGATTTAATAACTATAATAGTGACTTATTATGTGATAATTCACCTTATATCTCTTATGAAACTCCCAAATGTGCAATCATCATTGATTAGGCTAGTCTGTAGACTGTATCCCAACTGTAGGTGTGCATTAAAGAATTCACAAGGTTCATGTAGTTGGTGATAGATATTTAAACACTATAATTCATGTCATAAGTTCCTCTTGAGGTCACTTATACCATTTCAAACTTGGTTTAACTCACTCTTGCCTTAGGGATATGATATCATTCTCTATCACCAATGCACTCTAAGTTACTTGTAAATTACATTGTTCACTTTGGCTCAACAAAAATATTATTTACTAAATATTTATAAAATAAGATTAAATAAGTTAAGATCACCATAAACCATAATATCTATTAACAAGAAACTTATTATCATGTTTAAACATGTCATCTAGGTCTAAGATGCAAGAATGGATCCATAGGGCTTACTCAGACCTCATCAAATCTTACCAACAAAAGATACTATGTGGAACATAGTCCCTTATTCAAAAAGATTAAGGTAAATGATCCCATTTTAAAATTTTCAATATTATAACTATGGGTGTTTTTGAAGTGATCTTCCCAAACCTATTATGCCTTCCTATAGTCTTCAATATTTACCAAAAGGCATTCTCACTACACTTCAAGCCTCATAGTCTCCTCAAAGCATATCATCATGCCTCTATACTTTGACTACTTATATAGAGAAATATGGAGGTCTCCATTAGGTTTGACTATAGTAAACTATCTCCTAGTGTTAAATACTTATCTCCCTTTTTGATTTGGCAACATATGTTATGAGCTTTGAAGTTAATGGGGACTCATTATAGGGTTTTGAACATGCAATTTAAATCCCTCATAGACCATTGGTAGCTCCCATATTTGGGACATATGTATTTAAAGTGTATTGTGCTTGTATGACAATGAAGAATATAGGTTCACGATGACTTAAAATAAATTCCTACATGATCAAATAATGTTGAGAATGTGGGTTCACCATGATCAATGCAAATAGATGGGAAAACTAAGGTGTTGGGGATGTGCATGAAGTTTAGAGTTACTATCATTTTTAGTGATTGTTCAAGAAGAAAAAACCACCAATATTGAGACCATAACCATGAATTAGAAGCTCATAATGAGTACTAACAATCCCCAAGTATACTCATCCCAACTCTACTTCTCTTGTCCATACCAACTGAAAACGGTTGACCTATTTAGACTTATCCAAGAGAGAAATAAGAGAGATGGATTGAATTTTGGTAATTTTAAACATATTGAATATTCTTGTACCTAAAATTGACCTATGAGAATCTAAATAGACCATCTTAAATCCTTCACATGTGTTAGGTGTGTCATATCATTCGTACAATATCTAAAATTGCCCATTTTATAGTTAATATTCTTGGATAGATGTTGAACCTACATTTTTCTAGTTTGGTAGTCTTCCTATGAAATTATTATTATCTCTAAATCTTGTACCATAGAAAAGGGTTATTTAGGCCTCCTCTAGATTTGGGAAATGTTGGGACATTTCTAGGCCTGTGGGTGTGCCTATAAATGGAAATGAACCTCTAGGTTGAAAGGGCTAGCTCCCTGTATTAGCCTTTTTTTGTTGTGTAATAAAACTGATGAACTAGCTTGTATGAGTGAAAAGAGTCAAAAGTTTGCATAAATGAAAAGCCTAGTATAAAATGGTGATACACCAAGAATTAGTATCCACATGTATGCCTTATACTTATACACAATACAATAGAATATAGTCTATACCTCAAGCTCTAGAAGATTCCAACATAATTATTTAAATGTAGAGACAAAATGAATGAGATCACATAAGGTAAATAACTATAAAGACAACCTGTATAATCCAAAAAATGGTTACACATGTGCAAAATCTCATACAGCTAGAATGTACTCTACATGACCTATTGGATCAACTCTTTGCTCAAAATCATGAAGGATAGAGAACAAAAGGATAAAATATCACTTGCCATCACTCTGTGTCTCTTGCATGCCTAGGCAAATGCTCAGAACTTAGAAAGAAAATAGACTTATGGTTCTTTGTGCAAAGGCAAGAAAATGGTAGAACATTCTAAGAGGGATTTGCCATAATATTTGTGGATGATAAAATAAGAGCCCAAGGGTCCTATTTATAGAAAAAGAGGGAGAGAAGAGAGAGATAACCAAATTAATTGAGTCTAGGATTATCTTTCCTATCAAGCACTCAACTTGTGTAAGCAACCTTATGTCGATTCAAAAGAAGAATAGAGAAATTAGACTTTGTGTGGATTTTTTTGATCTAAATAAAGTGTCTCTCAAGGATCATTATCCACTCCCTTCCATGTAAGAAATTCTATAAGTTGTTTCAAGTTCTCAACATTTCTCACTTCTTGATGGTTATTTAGGTTATAATAAAATATTGGTAAATGAAGGGGATCAATTCAAGATAGCCTTCACCACCAAGTGGGGGACCTTTTCCTACAAGAAGATGCCATTTGGTTTATCCAATGATGGAGCTACATTTCAAAGGGCAATGGACATGGATTTCAAAGGTTTGATCAATAAGTTTTTTCTTGTTTACCTTGATGATATAACCATGTTTTCAAAGGATGCTACTAATCATATGGGAATATAAGGCAAGCATTTGAGAAGTGTAGAGAGTATGACATATGCCTCAATCTAAAGAAGTGTATCTTCTCTATCCATGAAGGTAAGATTTTTTGTTTCAAAAGAAGGCTTATCTATTGACATCAAAAGGATTGAAGCTATTCTAGGCTTATCTTTGCCTCACCACAAGAAAGGGATGAAAATTTTCTTGGGAAAAATAAACTTTATAAGGAGGTTTATCCCAAACTTTGTAAATGTGGTAAAGCTATCACAACCATGTTAAAAAGGAATCAGGTTTTTACTTGGACAAAGGAAGGTAAAGGTAGCTTTGAGAAAATCAAGCAAGAAATTGTAACATCTCCCACTCTCTTAAATCAAAATTTTACTAAATATTTTATTCTTTGTACTTTTTCTAACCATGACACAATTTCAGCTATGCTTATGCAAAATCATGATGAAGATGTTGATCAGCCAATTACTTTCTTCAGCTAAGGCTTAGAAGACTATGAAGTGAGATATTATGTTATTGAGAAGTAAGATTTAACCATCATTATATGATTGAAAAATTTCAAGCATATATTTTCCAACAATAATATCCATGTCATGGTTTCCCATCCTAATACCAAGGAGTTTCTCCTAAGTAGTTATCTTAATGAGAAGAGATCTAGATGGATCACAAAGGTGATGGAATATGACATTGACATCAAGGTAACCAACTTGGTAAGAGGAAGAGGTTTATGTGAGCACTTAGCATCTAAATTTTAAGAGCCAAAAGAGCAAGCCTTGGTAAATCAAGTTCAAGACCAACCAACTGATCAAATGCAAAATCAAATTTGGGCACAAGACATCATTGGTTTTATTCAAAATGGTGAGTGTCTAAATGGCTTGAAAAAATCTCAAAGAAGGTATTTTAGGTTGTAAGATATTCCTTATTATCTTTTGGATGGTATTATCTTTAAGAAGGATGTAAGCAATGTTTTGCTAGGATGCATTAATAACGACCAATTTGATATGATACTAGAAAAGTTCTATAATGTTGCAGATGGTTGTCACTTCTCTCCTAGAACAGTTGATCTAGAGTTCAGTTTGGAAAAAGTTTCCAATTTGTGAAGAAACCAATTTCACAGCATAGAGCTTGTTGAGATATTTTCGACGCTTTTCATGGTTTGCAAAATAGACACCATATGCAAAAGTTATAAGCCGTTGAAGTTTTGATGTGTTAAGTAAAAATGTGGTGTCACAAGATGACGTGGTGCAATGTGGACATGCCAAGTGGACCAATTAGGGGGTGACACATGGAAATCAATGGGAGTCCAAAAATCACAAAGTCCATAGATTTGAAATTACAAAGTCTGTAGAAACTATCTAATTTCATATTGCAATGTATTTACAAGTCTGTAGATTTGAAATTGCAAAGTCCGTAGAAACTTCTAGATTTTATATTTCAATGTATTTGAAATTGCATGTCCATAGAAATTACACAAAAAGAGGGATAATTTTTTTAAAAAATTAAAAAAATTAATTATTACTTGGTAATATTTTAAAATTACCAAACGAGCCCCAACCACATGGGAGAAACCAACTTGCCACATAAGCCGTGAGAAATGCGGAGTCATAGGAGCTCGAGACAATGCTAAGTTTGGGATATCAAAATGTTTTCCATGTCCACCTACCTCATGGAACATGAGAAGGGGACATCACACTTACCCATACTAGTTTTTCACAACACCCAATAACCCATGCTAAGCTTGGCACCTTGATCCCACCAAAAGGGGCATTGTCATTATCTATGCTGGCCACCAACCTTTTTAAAGTCTTGAAATCTAATCCCACTACCCAATGTGGGACAAATGGATAAGCAAAGCACCCAAAAAGGAGGTCAATGGGATTGGAACCCTTGACCTACCATGCAAAAGGATAAGAGCCTGACCAACTCACCTGTGGGAGCCAAGATAAGATTAAACCCATGAATTTGTATTTAAAGGCAAACATTCAACTGACTGTGTATGAGAAATATAGACCAATTTGTTGTATTTGGTCATTTTGGAGCCCTGAGAGGCTGAACCAGAGCTCAAAATAAAAAATAAAGTTGTTTATAATTTTGATACACTTGATGTCATTTTAAGCTATGGAAGTTGCCGATTTTGATTTAGAGAAGCCTTTGCTTGTGATTCAGGAAGGTAAAGGATGAGCTGAGTCAGCCAAGGTCATTCAAAGGTCTGATCACTATTATTGTAGAGAGATATGATCTTTTGTTGTTTATGAGTATTATTTTGGCTTGAAAATTTAGCAATAATTAATGGATCAGTTCGATACGAACCTGGAGACGTAGGAATTCTGAACCCTGTAAACAATTTCTATGTTTTGATTTTTGGATTCATTTTTGCATTTCAGTTTCAATTATTATTCAGATTATAAATTCAAAATTTTAATCAAAATTCAAAATTTAATGAACTGATCATTTATGAGAAATTAGATAAAATTGAGAATTTGAAAAATTTGATGGTTTCAATGGAAAATTGATGTGATTTATCAATTCACCTTTATTTCAGTTTTGAAACTTGATTTGGATCAGATTTTAATTAGTTTTTAATCATTCCAACATCTTAAAAGTTGAGAAATTTCTGCTTCCAATTCAGTGTAAAATTTTGGAATTGAGAATTTAAAAGATCCATTTAAACATTTTTATAAAAGTAGTGAAGTTCCTACTGGTGTTTATAGATAAAATTTTGGTATCAGAGTAGTTAAAAAGCTGGGTTAGCTTTTGATTATGTTTTGATAGTTGCTTTCAATTTATTGGTTTTCAATATCACTTGATTAAATTGTAGTGTGCAGTTGTGGAATCAGTGTATTTGCAGGAAACCATGGGCAAGTTGTCACTTAAAACCAAGATGGAATAGCTTGAAGTCATCAATACACATATTCATGATGAGAATGCTTTTCTAAGAGCTTGATTGTACTCCTTGGATGAGGAGATTGCAAGTTTGAAATTTGAGCTTGAATCTAAGTTTGAGCTCTTGATCAAATTGCAATGTGGTGAACCAAAGAAGGCCATACCTTCTACTTCAGATGCAGAGACTATGACTGAATGCACTATAAGTTATTCACCACAATTCATCTACTTCTTTCCATTTAGATTTAGATTTAAGTAATGATGCTTTTGGTAAATTTGAACAACACACTAAGGGTATAGGATCCAAATTATTGATGAAAATGGGTTTTAAAGGAAGAGGTCTTGGTCGAGATGGCCAAGGAATTACTAACCCAATACAAGTAGAGCATAGATCTATTCATGTAGGTTTAGGTTACAATAGTGAGTAGGTGGAAATTGGAGAAAATTCCTCCATGGATAAAAGAAGACAAGATTCTAATAGCAAAGGATTGATGCCACTAGTAGAGCATGTATGGTGTAAGAAGGAATGTAAATGAGGTATTGAGATACCACCTCCTAGTTCCTACACTAGAGTTAGCACTAAATCTTTTGATCCACTTTTTATGTTCAAAAAATTTGGATTTAACATTCAAAAGATAATGCAATCATTTCCATGCAATTTTTGTGGGATGCATAACCACAGTGTTGCATTTTGTTGGAAGAGACATGCTTTGCTTAAGCATATTGCATGTGTTCAAAACCATTCTCATCATGGCAAAGCGAGAAGAGGTAAAAGGGAGACCTCACCTAAGAAGGTTGTTTGCACTCATTGCCATATGAGTGGACATTAGATTGATCATTGTTTTAAACTTCAATCATCTTCTCATTCTAGAAATGGTAAAACTAAGATGATTTATCAACCTGTTAATAAGGTCAATGAAGTTAAATCAATCCATAATGATGTTAAGGAATCCACTAAGGAAATCAAGTTAACTAGGTATAAAAATTGATTAAGTGGATTAATAATGCACTCATTTGTCAAAGCATTGTTAAGAGTTCTATTAAGGGAAAGAACAAGCTTTGATGATGCATTAGTAGAGTTTTTGAGAACACTTCAAGACAGGTTTATCATTTGAAGTATTTCAATTCTCACCTTATGTTTAATAGCTCTATGTTTTAGAATCTCCTATTTATGCTGTGTGAGTTGTCTAGAAGACTTGAACTCATTTGATCAGTTGGAGATAATAGTAGAATGCATGTTGTGGGTTGAGTTAATTCCTTACAACACTTATTTGAATTCTATTTTGAATGTATATAGTTTTAGCACATGGATGTATAGATGCATTGTTAAGATCCTATGGGCATGTTTGGATGTTAGGCAATGTACACTTTGTGTTGTTTACATTTGCTTAGCATATAAGTCCCATACCAGGGCATTGTATTGCAACATGTCTACAACATTTCATGTATGTTATTGAAATTAACAAACTTGTTTTGCAGTTACATTGGGAATTATTTCAGTTTATTAATAATTCACTGCTTTACAGGATGTGACATGGGTAGACAGTTTTGGTATGTTGTGATCAAGTTATTGGCAGTTGCAGATTCCTTTACTCATGCCATGTGTAGGAATTTTTAGTTAAGTTGTGAATCATTTATTTTTCCAATATTTGTCTCTTTGCTATGATTGGGTTTTGTGTGATGTGATGCAGTAGACCAGTTATAAGATTTCAGGTGATAGTCAAATTTTGGAGACCAAAAGCCTCTTTTATAGGGAGGTGTGATCTAGAATTTAGTTTAGATTTTTTTTTCTAATTTGTAATGAAACCAATTTCACATTGTAGATCTCGTCAAGAGTTTTTCTATGCTTTTCATGGTTTGTAAAATAGACACCGTATGCAAAAGTTATAAGCCATTGAAGTTCTGATGCGATAGGGAAAAATGTGGTGTCACAAGATGACATGGCACAATATGGACATGCCAAGTGGACCAATAAAGTGGTGACACGTGGCAGCCAATGGGAGTCTAAAAATCACAAAGTCTATAGAAACTATTTGATTTCATATTGCAATGTATTTACAAGTCCATAGATTTGAAATTGTAAAGTCTGTAGAAACTTTTGGATTTTAGATTGCAATGTATTTGAAATTGCAAGTCCGTAGAAATCCCACAAAAAGAGGGATAATTATTTTTAAAAATATATATTTTTTAATTATTACTTGGTAATATTTTTACCAAGTGAGCCCCAGCCACATGGGAGAAACCAACTTGCCATATAAGCCATGAGTAATGCCGAGTCATAGGAGCTCGAGATAATGCTAAGTTTGGGATATCGAAATGTTTGCCACATCAACCTACCTCATGGAACATGAGAAGGGGAAATCACACTTACCCATACTAGTTTGGTGTAACACCCAATAACCCATGCTAATATTGGCATCTTGATCCCACCGAAAGGGGCATTGGCATTATCTATGCTGGCCACCAACCTTTTTAAAGTCTTGAAATCTGATCCCACTACCCAATGTGGGACAAATGGATAAGCAAAGTGCCCACAAAGGAGGCTGATGGGATTAGAACCCATAACCTACCATGAAAAAGGATAAGAGCCTGACTAACTTACCCATGGGAGCCAATAAGATTAAACCCATGAATTTGTATTTAAAGGTAAGCATTCAACTGACTGTGTATGAGAAATATAGACCAATTTGCTATATTTGGTTATTTTGGAGCCCTTAAAGGCTGAACCAGAGATTAGAGTAAAACAAAAAGTTGTTTATAATTTTGATATGCTCTATGTAGTATATTCATTTTCCCATTTTGGAGAATTGGTGATGTCATTTTAAGCTATATAAGTTTCCAATTTTGATTTGGAGAAGCCTTTGCTTGTGATTCAGGAAGGTGAAGGACGAGCTGAGTTAGCCAAGGCCTTTCGAAGGTTTGATCACTATTATTGTAGAGAGATATGATCTTTTGTCATTTATAAGTATTATTTTGGCTTGCAAATTTAGCAATAATTAATGGATTGGTTTGATACGAACCCAGGGACGTAGGAATTCTGAACCCCGTAAACAATTTCTATGTTTTGATCTTTGGATTCATTTTTGCATTTCAATTTTAGTTATTATTCAGATTATAAATTTATATTTTTAATTAGAATGCAAAATTTAATAAATTGATCATTTATGAGAAATTGGATAAAATCAAGAATTTGAAAAATCTGACGGTTTCAATGGAAAATTGATGTGATTTATCAATTCACCTTTATTTTAGTTTTGAAACTTGATTTGGATCAGATTTTCATTAGTTTTCAATCATTACAACATCTTAAAAGTTGAGAAATTTTTACTTCCAATTCAGTGTTAAATTTTGGAATTGAGAATTTAAAAGATCCATTTAAACATTTTTATAAAAGTAGTGAAGTTCCTACTGGTGTTTATGGATCAACAATAGCTACAAAAATAATGAGAGCTGATTAATATTGGCCTAGTATTTTTAAGGACTATTATCATTAGGCTAAGGTTTGTCCTCAATGTGCTTTTTTTAGAAAATAAAAGATTGTTTCTCTTCCATTAAATCATATCCAAGTGGACTAGCCTTTCATGTAATGGGTCCTTGACTTCATTGGCATGATCAACCCTCCATCAAATGCTAGACACAAATGGATATTGACTACTACAGACTACTTTACAAGATGGGTAGAGGCTATTGCTTTTAAGGAAGCAAATCAAAATGCCATCTTGGAGTTTTATGATAGCATTGTAATAAGGTTTGGAGCTCCTCATGTCATCATCTCAGATAATGCACTTTCTTTCATAAGTGTTAAAACTTTTGATTGGGTAGTAAAGTGTGTATTTCATTTGAGTACCTCATCCAACTGCTACCCTCAAGGTAATGGATTGGCTGAGTCTACCAATAAGAACCTCATCAAGATCATCAAGAAGACATTATAAATCAATCAAAGAGCATGGCATAGCAAGTTAAAGATAGCCTTATGGGAAGATAGAATCACTCCCAAGAAGTTAATTGGTAATTCTCCCTTTGTACTTGTCTATGGGAGAGAATCTAGGCTATCCATATCATAAGAGCTCCTTGCATTGGAACTTACACAATAGCTAAAATTACTTGAAAACACTCCCATGGAGTTTAAATTGATAGAATTAATATAGCTATAGGAGGCAAGAGATGATGCACACAAAGCTTTGGAACACCATCAAGTTCTCATGAAGAAATCCTTTGAGAAAAGGGCAAGGTCAAGAGTGTTTAAAGAAGGTGACTTGGTGTTGAAATGGGATGAAGATAGAGAAAAAATAGGCAAGCATAAAAAGTTTTATACTTTATGGAGTGGTCTTTACATCATCATTAAGTGAAAGTAAAGAAACTCTTTTTAGCTATCCAAAATGGATGGAGAAGAACTGCCTTTGGAGAAGAACTGCCTTTTTTGGTGAATGGAATACATTTAAAGCCTTGATTTTGACCCTTGCTAGCCATGTCCTATATATACCTTGTTTTGATGTATTTCCTTTGTTGTTTTTGTTTTCCCTAAGTGATTTGGAGCATAGTGTTTCCCTATCAAGTGTTTTGTTTCTTTGTTGGCTATGCATGTGTCTCTCTAGCTTGTGTGTTCGGCCATGGATTATTATTTCAACTCTTGTTTTCCTTACATGACTCCATGCCCAATGGAAGGATTTAGGTGACTAGTCTTATGACATAGTGGACATGTCTCCCCTAGAAATCACTAGAATGTTGACCATTTTCTACATGACCAGTTTGTGTTTTCCATTTGGCTCTTTTCATTTCTCCCATGCTCATTTTCTATGTTTGGTCACTTTATTAGAGTTTTGTCTTTTCCTTTTGGCCTCTCCTAATTCGAGCTTTCCTCCTTTATTCTTATTTGTTTCCCTTTGCCTTGTTTGCCTTAGCCTTATTAATTTGTTTTACCCCAAAGTTATTTTCAAAAAAGTTTTTGAAGGGCCACTTCCCTTTTAAGTGTCCTTCAAGACTTTTTTGAAGGGTCTTTCTTGCCTTGCCTTCCCCCCAAGTGTCCCTTGAAAATTTTTCAAAGGGCACTTTTTTTCCCAAGTGTCCCTTCAGAATTTTCTAAAGGGCACTTTGTTGTCCAAGTAACCCTTCAGAAAAGTTTTGAAGGGCACTTTTTCACCCAAGTGTCCCTTTATTTTCCAAGTGACCCTTCAAAAAAGTTTTGAAGGGCACTTTTTCACCCCAGTGTCCCTTCAAAATTTTCCAAAGGGCACTTTGTTATCCAAGTGACCATTCATAAAAGTTATGAAGGGATTTTTTTTTCCCAAGTGTCCCTTTAGACTTTTTTTAAGGGTACTTTGTTGTCCAAGTGACCCTTTAGAAAAGTTTCAAAGGGCACTTTTTTCCCAAGTGTCCCTTCAGAACTTTTTTTAAGGGTACTTTTGCCTATTTTCTCCAAGGTTATCCTTTAGTATTTTTCTCAAAGGGCCCTTTGTCTTTGGAAATGCCCTTCAATTTTTTTTTGAAGGGCCATTTCCTTTGGAAATACCCTTCAAATTTTTTTGAAGGGACCTTGTGCCTTTACCCAGGTGTCCTTTAGAACTTTTTCGAAGGACACTTTCCCAAGTGTCCTTCGAGAAAATTTCTTAAAGGAACTAGCCATTTCCCAGAAGACAAAATTCTTGAAGGAATTACTTCAAGAAAATTTACTAAAATAATAAGCCTAACCCAAATGGATTCTCATGATGTGCCATAGGATGTCAAATTTTAGGGTAACAAACTAGCCATTGGGATTCAAATACATGACATGCCATAGGATGTAAAATTTAAGGTGGCCAACTAGCCATTGGGTTCACATTAGAGACGTGTCACAGAATGTCAAATTTCATGCCTAAAGTCTTCAAGCAAAAATTAAAGTCACTAAGAAAACCTGAATGACTCTATAGTGCAAATTAGGTTTCCTACCATGCTTGAATTATGACTTTTATAAGTAGAAGGAATTAAAAAACCTAAAATAGAAAAGATAGTGAAAATTGGGTTTCCCAACATGCTTGACTTATAGGTTTTATAAGTAAAGCCATTCAGAAGTCCCAAATGGGTCTACAGTACAAACCATGAAAGCTTTCAGGAAGAATCTAAGGTTTGAAATAATGAACTGAGTGATTTCTTATGGAGGGTCATCTCACCATTGGTTTTGTAGTGATCTTGGTCATTTCAAGAGGGAGAGTCAAAGAGAAGGACAAACTGTAACTGAATGAGAGAATAACTAGAATTAGTTTCACCATGATGATAATGGCAAAATATTTTGGGGGCATATATTTTAACACCCAAGAGCTCTCTCTTATCTCCCTCTTTTACTATAAATAGGACCCTTGGGATCTTGTTTTATCATCCATAGATAGTATGATGAAGCCTTGATAGAATGTTCTACCATTTTCTTGCCTTTGAGTAAATAAGCCTAAGTCTATTTTCTTTCTAAGTTATAAGTATTTGCCTAGGCATGCAAGAGACACAGAGTGACAACAAGTGATGTTTCATCCTTTTATTCTCTATCCTTCATGATTTTGAGCAAAGATTTGATCCAACAAGTCATGTAGAGTGCGTTCTAACTGTATGAGATTTTACAAATGTGTAACCCTTTCCTGGATTATATAAGTTTCTTTTATAGTTATTTACCTTGTGTGATCTCATTAATTTTGTCTCTACATTGAAATAATTATGTTAGAATCTTCTAGAGCTTGAGGTATAGACTATATTCTGTTGTATTGTACATAAGTATAGGGTATACACATGGATACTAAATCTTGGTGTATCACCATTTTAGACTAGGATTTTCATTTATGTAAACTTTTGACTCTTTTCACTCATATAAGTTGGTTCAGTAGTTTTATTTCACAAAAAGAAAAAAGGATAATATAGGGAGCTAACCCTTTTAACATAGAGGTTCATTTCCACTTATAGGCACACCCACAGGCCTAAAAAAGTCCCAACATTGCCCAAATCTAGAGGAAGCCTAAACAACCCTCTTCTAAGGTGCAAGATTTGGAGACAACAATTTTGGCATGCCTGGTGGGACCCAAATTATTTCTAAATAAAGTTGAATGTTGGTCTTGATAGGCCTAAATTAGTAAAATAACCCTAACCCAAATTTGGTAACTCTAAAAGGGTGTTAATCCCTAGTTCTAGACCAAGTTTTATACATTATCTTACATAGTCCTCATAAGATCCTTAAGAGTTTTTGACCAAACCCCTTTAGCTAAAGCTCTTCCTGAAGAAAAACACCCTAAACCAGTCCTATCCCTATTAAATCCTTGGCAAGGAGGTTTTGGGGAAGAAGAGGAAGAGGTTGAAGAAGTTCAAGGAGAGGAAGAAGTTGAAGAAGAGGAAGAAACAGATGATCAAAGGGGAATAAGAGAAATGGGGAAAAGGGGAGAGATAGATAGATGTCAACCCTTCCCTAATTTTAATACCCAAAACCCAATAGAGCTTCCTGCATATGACCCCATCCCTTCAAATGCTACAAAAAATCTTCCTAGTTTCAATGGGGAGGGTCCTATTACCCCATCTAAACATATTAGAGACATCTCTAATTTATTGAATCTCCATAATGTTACTAGGGCCAACATAACCATTAGGCTACTTGCTATGTCTTTAAAAGGCAAAGCACTTGACTAGTATAGAACATTGGAGGGGGGATGCATTACAAGTTGGGATGGATTTAGAGACCCATTGGTGATAAGATTTGAAAATAAGAGTGATCATGCTTCCCTAATACATCAGCTGAATGTAATAAGAAGAGGTCTAAATGAATCTATAAGAGATTTCAATTAGAGATTTCAAAGAACATGGTATAAGATACCACCAATCATGAGATTTCCTCCTAGCTTTGTGTTCCCAACATACCTCAAATGGATTGGTACTCATGTTTCTGCTATGTTTTAATCAATGGGGAGATTCACTCTTCCAAGTGCATATGAGCTAGCAATTGAGTTTGAGAATAGCTTGATTCAGGATGGAAGACTCCCTCTAAAAGTTTCCATGCCTTTTTTATCCCATAATTTAGTTGAAGCTCCAATCATGTCACAAGTTCCCAATGCTAATGTGAAGCCAAGAGCCTTTCCCAAGAAGATAGATAACATTGTCAACAAGGATGAATAAATTAGATTGTTGAGAGCTCAGCTCAAACAAGCTCAATATCAGACAAGTGTTCCTCTTAATAAATAATACTATCCTCAAAAAGGATATAGAGCTCCATCCCAATAAAATTATCAAGGGAGAGGACAAAATCAACAAGGTTACAGTAGGTAGCCGAATGCATATAATCCAAATTCTACTCCTCTTGTAAAGTCTATTGTTCTAGTTCATGCAAATCTAGTGCAAGGAGAAGATCATGTGGACCAATGGGGGCAACCTCAAGGTTAGTTTACACATGATGATGGAAGAACTAGCTATGCTTTGACTATACAAGAGGATGCTACTCCTTACATGATAGTAGAAGAAGCATGTCCCAACTAAAGGGATAGTCTTGGAGAAGGCAATAACCCAAGTGTGGGAATGATGAAGTTTCAAGTAAAAGATGATTTTGTGTTGACTCAAGGAATTTCAATTACAACCAATACAAGGGCTAATAAGAGAGCATTGGGAGAAGGCTAGGAGCCATGAATATTTCTAAGTTATTCCTCTCCAAGGCCATAAAGCACCAATCAAAGTGTTGCACCTTCTACAAGCCATATTCCTCAACAAAATTAGAATGTAAATGCAACTGCCAAGATTGCAACTCAATAGGCTACAACTCCTTTATTACCATAAAAAATGCAAGATAAAGTGAAAAATCCATCTCTAAATATTTTAGACTCATTAAAGAGTACTAATACAAGTGTATCCCTTTAGGAGGTTCTACATATACCTGGTCAAATGGAGCTTTTGCAAGAGCAGTTAGTAAGCATGCATGTGGCTCCTCAATATTCAAAGCATCATAGTGTGGCTCTCAAAAATTCTCCAAATAATATTTTAGATCCTTCTACTAAAGCTAAAAATCCTCCACCCTTCTACCTCACACTCATTATGGAAGATAAGTTGGTCCACAATTGTATTGTGGATAGTGGAACAAACACTATTGCTATGCCTAAAGTAGTGGCTAATAAGCTTGGTTTGAACTATGAGCCACATAGTAAAGGTTTTTTTTATTTTGATGGAACTCCAACCAAGATGGTAGGATTGGTCAAAGTTATGAAAGTGTTTATACATGGCTGTCCAAGCTTCCCTATCATGTAAGATATTGTGGTGGTGGACCTTCCAAAACACTTTGTTATATGCTTATCTAGGAACTTTATGGACAAGATAGGAGGATACCTTTATATTTATTGGTCCCTTATAGATTTCAAGAGAAGGTATGGAACTAGGGTAACCATAAGGACTCAGCCCTTAACAAGCTTCCACATTGAGCCATACTTAGAGATAATGACAAATCAAAATTGTCTAATCAACAAAGAAGAAGAAATAGTCCTAAATAGTGAAACATATTATCCTCTTGAAGGTATTTCCAACCATATCTTGACAAGTTAAAAACTAAAACACATGGACTTGATCCTTACACTTTCAATGAGGAAACTGATTTGGGAGTTTACTGCATGCACAGTAGAGAACATCCCAATTCCTTCACTCACCAATGAATATCATGAGCTTGATGGCATGTGGGAAATTTTATTTGATGACTCAAGGAGAAAATTAGTAATAGGATCTGGTGTCATGTTGGTTTTCCCATCAAAAAATCATTACTACTCTTCTAATATGTTTCACTTCAGCTGCACTTGTAATGTGATAGAATATGAAGGCTTATTTTATGGTCTCTAATGGGCAAAGAAGAGAGGAATCAAGCTTTTGAAAGTATATGGAGATAGTGAGCTAGTCATTCATCAAGTGAGTAGTCAAGATACAACCAATAACCCCTTGATCAAGACTTAAAAGCATAGGGTATGGGATATACTTAAATATTTTGATGCCTTAAACATCTAGCCCATACCAAGAGACTTGAACAAGCATGCTGATAGATTGGATACAATAGGAACATGTTTTAACTTAACTGCTAATGTTGAATAAGAGAAGGATCAATCCCATATCAAGATCATTATGAGACCTTCCACTCTAAATAATGAAGTGTCATGCAAAGTGTTTGAAAGTGATGAACACATTGCACCCTTCTTGAAAAATGAGGTATGCTTCTCTTCAAGAAATCAAAAAAAGTTGCATGATCATTATGAAGAGAAAATTATATAGCTAAAGAAAAATAAAATACCTAAGGGGATGATTACCTTAGAGAGTGTCTTCAATGAAGATGATAAAAAGAAAAACCAAAGAATGAACATGCCAACAAAAGAAGAGAACTATGAGAGAGTTCTAATTTTCAAGGATAAACTTTTGAAGATTGGCAAGGTTTATTCTCAGCTGGAAAGGCAAGATTTTATTGCATTATGCAAAGAGTTTCATGACATATTTTCCTAGGAATACAAGAAATTCAAAATATTTGACCCAAATCTAGCTCATCACACCATTGACTTAGATCATGGAGCTAAACTGGTAAGACAAAATCAAAGGCCTATCAACTCCAAGGTAGAAGAACTCATGAAGAAAGAGCTGACCAAATTGATTGAGTCTAGGATTATATTTCCTATCAAGAACTCAAATTGGAATCCAAACTTGTGCCAATTTAACAGAAGAATGGAGAAATCAGACTTTGTGTAGATTTTTATGATCTAAACAAAGTGTCTCTCAGGATCATTATCCACTCCCTTCCATGGAACAAATTTTGCAAGTTGTTTTAGGTTCTCAACATTTATCACTTCTTGGTGGTTATTCAAGTTATAATCAAATATTGTTAAATGAAGGGGACCAATTCACGATAGCCTTCACCACTAAGTGGAGGACCTTTTCCTACAAGAAGATGCCATTTGGTTTATCCAATGCTAGAGCTACATTTCAAAGGGAAATGAACATGGATTTCTAAGGTTTGATCAATAAGTTTTTGCTTTTTTATCTTGATGATATAGCCATTTTTTCACAGGATGTTACTGATCATATGGGACATCTAAGGAAAGTGTTTAAGAAGTGTAGAGAGTATGGCATATCCCTCAATCTAAATAAGTGCATCTTCATTGTCCATGAAATGTTGTTTCACAATAAGGCTTATCTATTGACCCTGAAAGGATTGAAGATATTCTAGGCTTGTCTTTGCCTCAACATAAGAAAGGGATGCAAAGTTTCTTAGGAAAAATAAATTTTTTTAGGAGTTTTATCCCAAACTTTGCAACTGTGGTAAATCCTATCACAACCATGCTAAAAAAGAACCAAGTTTTTACTTGGATAAAAGAAGGTAAAGGCAGCTTTGAGGCAATAAAGAAAGAAATTTCAGCATCTCTCACTCTCTTAAATCAAAATTTTTCTAAATATTTTATTCTTTATACTTTTACTAACCTTTACAAAATCTCAACTATGCTTATGCAAAAGAATGATGAAAATGTTGAGCATCCAATTAATTTCTTTAGCCAAGGATTAGAAAAATACAGAGTGAGATATTATTTTGTTGAGAATCAATATTTAACCATCATTATAAGATTGAAAAAGTTTAGGCACGTGGTTTTTAACAACAAGATCCATGTCATGGTCTCCCATCTTAGAACCAAGGAGTTTCTCCTAAGTAGGGATCTTAATAAGAAGAGATCTAAATGGATCATGAAGGTGATGGAATATGACATTGACATCAAGGTAACCATCTTAGTAAGAGGAAGAGGTTTATATGAACAATTAGCATCTAAATTTCAAGAGCCAAAAGAGCAAGCCTTGGTAAATCAAGTTCAAGACCAGCCAACTGATAAAATGCAACATCAATGTTGGATACAAGATATCATTGGTTTTCTTGAAAATGGTGAGTGTTGCAATGGCTTGAATAAATCTCAAAGAAGGTAGTTTAGGTTGTAAGCTATTCCTTATTATTTTATGGATGGCATTCTCTTTAAGAAGGATGTGATCAATGTGTTGCTAAGATGCATTAACAATGACCAATTTGATATGCTACTAGAAAAGTTCCATAATGGTGCAGATGGTGGTCACTTCTCTCTTAGAACAACAAAAAAAAATAATGAGAGTTGGTTACTATTGGCTTAACCTTTTGAAGGACTATTATCATTGGGCTAGGGTTTATCCTCAATGTGCTTTCTTTTCTGGCAAATAAAATCTTGCTACTCTTCCATTGAATCCTATCCAAGTGGACCAACCTTTCATGTAATGGGGCCTTGAATTCATTGGCATGATCAACCCTCCATCAAGTGTTAGACACAAATGGATATTGACTGCTAAAAACTACTTCATAAGATGGGTAGATGTTGTTGATTTGAAGGAAGCAAATCAAAATGCCATCTTGGAGTTCCATGATAGCATTATAATAAGGTTTGGATCCCCTCATGTCATCATCTCAGATAATACACTTGCTTTCATAAGTGCTAAAACGTTTTATTGGGTAGAAAAGAGTGGGGTTCATTTGAGTACCTCATCCAACTACTACCCTCAAGGTAACGAATTGGCTGAGTCTACCAAAAAGAACCTCACTGAGATCATTAAGAGGACATTTGATACTAATCAAAGAGCATGGCATAACAAATTGAAGATAGCCTTATGGGTAGATATAATTACTCCCAAGAAGTCAATTGGTAATTCTTCCTTTGTACTTATCTATGGAAGAGAAGCTAGGCTATCCATATCATAAGAGCTTCCTGCCTTAGAACTTGCACAACAACGAAAATTACTTGAAAACACTCCCATGGAGGTTAGATTGATAGAATTAATGTAGTTACAAGAGGCAAGAGATGATGCTCAAAAAGTTTTGGAACACTATCAAATTCTCATGAATAAATCCTTTGAGAAAAGGGAAAGGGAAAGAGTGTTCAAAGAAGGTGACTTGGTCTTGAAATGGGATGAAGATAGAGAAAAACCAAGCAAGCATACAAATTTTGATACTTTTTGGAGTGGTCCTTACATAATCAACAAGTTCAAGTAAATAAACTCCTTTCAACTATCCAAAATGGATGGGAAGAGCTGCCTATTCTAGTGAATGGAATCCATTTGAAGCCTTGTTTTTGACCCTTGTTGGCCATTTCTTGTATATACCTTGGTTTGGTGTATTTACTTTATTGTGTTTATTTTCCCTAAGTGCTTTAGAGTATAGTTTTTCCATTTCAAGGGGTTTATTTCATTTTTTTAGTTGTGTGTGTGTCTCTCCAGCTTGTATGATTGGCCATGGCTTGTTATTTCAACTCTTGTTTGCCTTGCATGACTCCATGCCCAATGGAAAGATTTAAGTGACTGGTCTTATGACATAGCGGGCATATATCCCCTAGAATTAACTAGAATCTTAACCATTTTATACATGACTAGTTTGTGTTTTTCCTTTATCTCTTTTCATTTTTCCCTTGCTTGTTTTTTATGTTTGATAACTTGCTTAGTTGTTTGTCTTTTCCTTTCTACCTCTCCTAGTTTGGGTTCTCCTCCCTTGTTCTTGTTTGTTTCCCTTTGCCTTGTTTACCTTAGCCTTCTTTCTTTTTTTTCCCCTGAAGTGCCCTTTGAAAAAGGTTTCAAAGGGCCACTTCCATTCTAAGTGCCCTTCAGAACTTTTCTAAAGGGCCTTTCTTGCCTTGCCTTCCCCCCAAGTGTCCATTCATACTTTTTTGAAGGGAACTTTTTTGCCCAAGTGTCCCTTCAGACTTTTTTGAAGGGAACTTTGTTGTCCAATTGAACCTTCAAAAAAGTTTTAAAGGCATTTTTTTTTCCAAGTATCCCTTTAGACTTTTTTGAAGGGAACTTTGTTATCCAAGTGACCCTTTGTAAAAGTTTTGAAGGGCACTTTTTTTCCCAAGTGTCCCTTCAAACTTTTCTGAAGGGTACTTTATTGTGGAAGTGACCCTTCAAAAAAGTTTTGAAGTTTTGAAGGGCACTTTTTCACCCAAGTGTCCCTTCAGAATTTTTTGAAGGGCACTTTATTATCCAAGTGACCCTTCAAAAAAGTTTTGAAGGGCACTTTTTTCCCAAGTGTCCCTTCAAAACTTTTTTAAATGGCACTTTTGCCCATTTTCTTCAAGGTTACCCTTTGGGATTTTTCCTGAAGCGATGTTTGTATTTGGAAATGCCCTTCAAATTTTTTTTAAAGGGACCTTGTGCCTTTACTCAGGTGTCCTTAAAAGCTTTTTTGAAGGATACTCTCCCAAGTGTCCTTCAAGAAAAGTTCCTAAAGGAACTAGCCATTGCCCAGAAGCCAAAATTCTTGAAAGAATTACTTTGGGAAAATTTCTTGAAATAATAAGCCCAACCCAAATGGATTCCCATGACGTGCCACAAGATGTCAAATTTTAGGGTATCCAACTAGCCATTGGGATTCAAAGACATGACATGTCACAGGATGTCAAATTTAGAGTGTCTAACTAGCCATTGGGTTCACATTGGTGATGTGCCATAGGATGCCAAATGTCATGCCCAAAGTCTTCAAGAAAGAAGTGAAGTCACTGAGAAAACTTGAATGACTCTATAGTGTAAATAAAGTCTCCCAACATGCTTGACTTATGAATTTTATAAGTAGAAGCAATAAGAAAACCCAAAATAGTAAGGATAGTGTAAATTGAGTTTCCCAACATGCTTGACTTATAAGTTTTATAATTAAATCCATTTAGAAGGCCCAAATTGGTATGTAGTGCAAAACACAGAAGCTTTTAGGAAGAATCTGAGGTTCATAGCAGTGATCCAAGCCATTTATTATGGAGGGCCATCACACCATTGGTTTTATAGTGATCCTAATCATTTGAAGAGGGAAAATAAAAGAGGAAAAACTCCAATTGAATGAGAGAACAACTGAAATCAATTTCACCAAGATGGTGAGGACAAACCATTTTGGAGGCTTCTATTTTGTCACCCAAGAGCTCTATCTTCTCTCCCTCATTTTATAGAAATAGGACCCTTGGGCTCTTGTTTTATCATCCATAGATAGTACAATAAAGCCATACTAGAATGTTCTACCATTTTCTTGCCTTTGAACAAAGAAGCATAAGTCTATTTTCTTTCTAAGTTATAAGCATTTGCCTAGGTGTGCAAGAGACATAGAGTTACAAGTGATTTTTTATCCTTTTGTTCTCTATCCTTCATGATTTTCAGCAAAGAGTTTATCCAACAGGTCATGGAGAGTGCATTCTAGTTGTATGATACTTTGCACATGTGTAACCCTTTTTTGGATTATACAAGTTATCTTTCTAGTGATTTACCTTGTGTGATCTCATTCATTTTATCTCTACATTGAAATACTTATGTTAGAATCTTCTAGAGCTTAAGGTATAAACTATATTATATTATATTGTGCATAAGTATAGGGCATACATGTGGATATTAATTTTTGGTGTATCACCATTTTAGACTAGGCTTTTCATTTATGCAAACTTCTAACTCTTTTCACTCATACAAGCTAGCTCATTAATTTTATTGCACAACAAAAAAAGGCTAATATAGGGAGCTAGGCCTTTCAACATAGAGGTTCATTTCCACTTATAGGCACATCCACAAGCTTGGAAATGTCTTAACATTGCCAAAATCTAGAGGAGGCATAAATAACCCTCTTCTAAAGTGCAAGATTTGGAGACAAAACTAGGCAAGCATAAAAAGTTTGATACTTTGTGGAATGGTCCTTACATCATCAGAAAGTGCAAGCAAAGAAACTCCTTTTAGCTATCTACAATGGATAGATAAGATCTACCTATTCCAGTGAATGGAATCCATTTGAAGAATTACTTTTGACCCTTGCTAGTCATGTCTTGTATATACCTTGTTTTGGTGTGTTTATTTTTCCTAAGTGATTTGGAATATAGTGTTTCCATTTCAGGTGTTTTATTTCCTTTTGTTGGCTATGTGTGTCTCTCCAACTTATGTTTTTAGCCATGGCTTGTTATTTTAACTCTTGTTTGCCTTGTGTGGCCTCATGCCCAATTGAAGGATTTAGGTGATTGGTCTTATGACATAGTAGGCATGTTTTCCCTAAAAATCACTAGCATGTTGATCGTTTTCTACATGACTAGTTTGTGTTTTCCCTTTGGCTCTTTTCATTTCTCCCTTGCTCATTTTCTATGTTTGGTCATTTGCTTAGTTATTTGTATTTTCCTTTCTACCTCTCTTGGTTTGGGCTCTCCTCCCTTGTTCTTGTTTGTTTCCCTTTTCCTTGTTGGCCTTAGCCTTTCTTGATTTGTTTTACCCCAAAGTGCCCTTTGAAAAAGGTTTTGAAGGGCCACTTCCCTTCTAAGTGCCCTTCAAAACTTTTTTGAAGGGCCTTTCTTACCTTGCCTTCCCCCCAAGTGTTCCTTCAGACTTTTTTGAAGGGAGTGTCCCTTTAAAATTTTTTTAAGGGCATTTTATTGTCCAAGGGACCCTTCGTAAAATTTTTGAAGGGCACTTTTGCCTGTTTTCTCCAAGGTTACCCTTTTGGATTTTTCTCAAAGGGCCCTTTTTCTTTGGAAATTCCCTTTGAAAAAGTTTTAAAGCGCCATTTCCTTTGGAAACACCCTTTATAATTTTATGAAGGGACCTTGTGCCTTTACCCAGGTGTCCTTCAAATTTTTTATGAAGGACACTTTCCCAAGTGTCCTTTAAGAAAAGTTTCTGAAGGAACTAGTCATTGCCCAGAAGCCAAAATTATTGAAGGAATTACTTCAAGAAAATTGCCCAAAATAATAATCCTGACCCAAATGGATTCTCATGATGTGCTAAAGGACATAAATTTTTAGGGTAGCCAATTAGCCATTTGGATTAAAAGACATGACATGTCATAGGATGTCAAATTTAGGGTGGCCAACTAGCCATTGGGTTCACATTGGTGATGTGCCATAGGATGTCAAATTTCATGCCCAAAGTCTTCATGTAAGAAGTGAAGTCACTGGGAAAACATAAATGACTCTATAGTGTAAATTAGGCTTCCAAACATGCTTGACTTATGAATTTTATAAGTAGATGTAATCAAAGAACCTGAAGGAGCAAGAAGTAAAGCCATTTAAAAAACTTGAAAGGGTCTTAAGAAAAGTAAAATTAGGTTTTCAAAAGAGCTTTGCTTATGACTGTTATAATTAGAAGCAATCAAAAAACCTAGAAGAGCAAGGATAGTGAAAATTGGGTTTCCCAACATGCTTGACTTATAGATTTTACAAGTAAAGGCATTCAAAGGCCCGAATGGGTCTTTTGTGTAAAATGTGAAAGCTTTTAAGAAGAATATAAGGTTCACAGTAGTGATATGAGCCATTTTTTATGGAGGGTCATCTCACCATTGGTTTTGTAGTGATCTTGGTCATTTCAAGAGGGTGAATCAAAGAGAATAACAAACTCCAGCTAAATGAGACAACAACTAGAATCAGTTTCACCAAGATGGCAACAACAAACCATTTTGGAGGCTTCTATTTTGGCAACCAAGAGCTCTATCTTCTCTCCCTTTTTTACTATAAATAGGACCATTGGGATCTTGTTTTATCAT
Organism: Torreya grandis; assembly: GCA_037957365.1. Classification (NCBI taxonomy): domain Eukaryota; kingdom Viridiplantae; phylum Streptophyta; class Pinopsida; order Cupressales; family Taxaceae; genus Torreya; species Torreya grandis. Next base: position 560,622 of record JARHVA010002376.1, on the reverse strand, counting down.
CCATAGATAGTATGGTGAAGCCCTACTAGAATTTCCTACCATTTTCTTGCCTTTGAGTAAATAAGCATAAGTATATTTTATTTCTAAGTTCTGAGCATTTGCCTAGTCATGCAAGAGACATAAAGTGACAACAAGTTATGTTTTATCCTTTTATTCTCTATCCTTCATGATTTTGAGCAAAGAGTTTATCCAATAGGTCATGTAGAATGCATTTTAGATGTATGAGATTTTGCACATGTGTAACCCTTTTCTAGATTATATAGGTTGTCTTTCTAGTTATTTACCTTGTGGGATCTCATTCATTTTGTCTCTACATTGAAATACTTATGTTGGAATCTTATAGATCTTGAGGTATAAAATGTATTCTACTATATTGTGCATAAGTATAAGGTATACATGTGGATACTAATTCTTAGTGTATCACCATTTTAGACTAGGATTTTCATTTATGCAAACTTTTGACTCTTTTCACTCATATAAGCTGGATCAACAATTTTATTACACAAAAAAAAGGATAATAAATGGAGATATCTATTTCAACCTAGAGTTTAATTTCCACTTATAGGAACACCCATAGGCTTGGAAATATCCCAAATTTTTCCAAATCTAGAGGAGGCCTGAACAACTGTCTTCTAGGGTGTAAGATTTGAAGACAAAACTAGGCAAGCATACAAATTTTGATACTTTGTGGAGTGGTCCTTACATCATAATCAAGTGTAAGTAAATAAAATCCTTTAATCTATCCAAAATGAATAGTAAATACTTGTCTATTCTAGTGAATAGAATCTATTTGAAGCCTTACTTTTGACCCTTGCAGGCCATGTCTTGTATATACCTTATTTTAGTGTGTTTCCTTTGTTGTGTTTATTTTCCCTAAGTGATTTAGAACATAGTGTTTCCCTTCTAGGTGTTTTATTTCCTTTTGTTGGATGTGCACGTGTATCTCTAGCTTGTGTGTTTGGCCATGGCTTGTTCTTTCAACTCTTGTTTGCCTTGCATGACTCTATGCCTAATGGAAGGATTTAAGTGACTAGTCTTATGACATAGCGGGCATGTCTCCCCCAGAAATCATCATAATGTTGACCATTTTATACATGAATTTTTTTTCCATTTGGCTCTTTTCATTTCTACCTTTCTCATTTTTTGTGTTTGGTCACTTGTTTAGATGTTTATCTTTTCCTTTTGACCTCTCTTGGTTCAGGCTCTCCTCCCTTGTTCTTGCTTATTTTCCTTTACCTTGTTTGCCTTAACCTTTCTTGCTTTGTTTTTCCATGAAGTGCCCTTTGAAAAACGTTTTGAAGGGCCACTTCCCTTCTAAGTGCCCTTCAAAACTCTTTTGAAGGGCCTTTCTTGCCTTGCCTTCCCCCTAAGTGTCCCTTCAAAAAAATTTGAAGGGCACTTTTTCACCCAAGTATCCCTTTAGAATTTTTGAAGGGTAATTTGTTGTCTAAGTGACCCTTCATGGAAGTTCTAAAGGGAACTTTTTCACCCAAGTGTCCCTTTAGACTTTTCTAAAGGGTACTTTGTTGGCTAAGTGACCCTTCAAAAATGTTTTGAAGGGAAGTTTTTCACCTAAGTGTCCCTTCAGACTTTTCCAAAGGACACTTTATTGTTTAAGTGACCCTTAGAAAAAGTTTTGAAGGGAACTTTTTCACCCAAGTGTCACTTTGGACTTTTCTAAAGGGAACTTTGTTATCCAAGTGACCCTTTAAAAAAGTTTTAAAGGGCACTTTTTGCCCAAGTGTCCCTTAAAAACTTTTTTGAAGGGCACTTTTTCCTATTTTCTTGAAGGTTACCCTTAGAGATTTTTCCCAAAGGCTCCTTTATATTTGGAAATGGCCTTCAAATTTTTTTTGAAGGGATATTTCCATTAGAAATGGCCTTCAAAATTTTCTAAAGGGACCTTGTGCCTTTACCTTGGTGTCTTTCAAAACTTTTTTGAAGGACACTTTCCCAAGTGTCCTTTGGGAAAAGTTCCTGAAGGAACTAGCCATTGCCTAGAAGCCAAAATTCTTGAAGGAATTACTTTGGGAAAATTGCTTGAAATAATAAGCCTAACTCAAATAGATTCCTAGGATGTGCTACAGGACATCAAATTTTAGGGTAACCAACAAACCATTTGGATTTAAAGACATGATGTGCCATAAGATGTCAAATTCAGGGTGGCCAGTTAGCCATTGGGTTCAAAATTGTTATTTGCCATATGATGTCAAATTTCATGCCCAAAGTCTTCAAGCAAGAAGTGAAGTCATTGGGAAAACCTGAATGACTCTATAGTGCAAATCAAGTTTCACAACATGCTTAACTTATGACTTTTATAAGTAGAAGCAATCAAAGAACCCAAAGGAACAAGCAAGAAGTAAAGCCATTCAAAAAACCCAAAAGGTTCTTAATAAAAGCAAAATTGGGTTTTCAAAAGAGCTTTGATTATGAATTTTATAAGTATTAACAATCAAAAAACTTGAAATAGAAAGGATAGTGAAAATCAGGTTTCCCAACATGCTTGAATTATAGGTTTTATAAGTAAATCCATTCAAAAGGCTCGAATGAGTATGTAGTGCAAAACACAAAAGCTTTTAGGAAGAATCTAAGGTTCATAGTAGTGATTTGAGCCATTTATTATGGAGGGTATATTTCACCATTGATTTTACAATGATCCTATTCATTTCAAGGGGGCAAATCAAAGAGAAGGACAAACTCCAACTGAATGAGAGAACAACTAGAATTAGTTTCACTAGGATGGTGACATCAAACCATTTTGGAGGCTTATATTTTGGTGCCCAAGATCTATATCTTCTCTCCCTCTTTTGCTATAAATAGGACCCTTGGGATCTTTTTTTATCATCCACAGATAGTAAAATGAAGCCCTACTAGAATGTTCTACCATTTTGTTGACTTTGAGCAAAGAACCATAAGTCTATTTTCTTTCTAAGTTATAAGCATTTTCCTAGGCATGCAAGAGATAGAGAGTGAAAACTAGTGATGTTTTATCCTTCTGTTCTACATCCTTCATGATTTTGAGAAAAGAGTTTCTCCAATAGGTCATGTAGAATGCATTATAACTATATGAGATTTTTCACATGTGTAACCCTTTTCTAGATTATATAGGTTGTCTTTATAGTTATTTACCTTATGTGATCTCATTTATTTTGTCTTTATATTGAAATACTTACGTTGGAATCTTATAGATCTTAAGGTATAAAATATATTCTATTGTATTGTGCATAATTATAGGGCATACATGTGGATACTAATTCTTGGTGTATCACCATTTTAGACTAGGCTTTTATTTATGCAAACTTCTAACTCTTTTCACTCATACAAGCTAGTTCAGTAGTTTTATTGAATAAAAAAAAGGCTAATACAAGGAGCTATCCCTTTCAACCTAGAGGTTCATTTCCACTTATAGGCACACCCACAGGCCTAGAAATCTCCCAACATTTCCCAAATCTAGAGGAGGCTTAAACAGTCCTCTTCTAGTGTGCAAGATTTGGAGACAAGAATTATCTTACATGTCATACATTAGATATCTTCTTGGACTTTTTTACTTTGATTGGATTTATGTATAACTTCATTTTGATGACCAAAGGTAGCATAAAATGACATAGGATAACTAGGCAAATGTAACGAAGGTTTAGAACACATTAAGTGACCTTTAAAACATGACTTAACCCTAATTAGGACTATCTTGACCATGTTTAAACGTATAATAATTCATGAAAAGTTTGAATATGTAATGGAATTTGACCAAATTTGACCTAGGGTCAAATTTAGTGAACATTAAAAACAAATTGAAAAAGTGATACGTGTATACTACTAGAGGGATGAAATATTAAATTTCAATTTCTAGATTGGGTACACCCACACTCTATTGGAAACAACTTAAATGTAATTACAAGTAAGGATGCCAACAAGTAGATCAATGCCCTGGTAAATATATAATCAAATTAAAATAAATGAAAGAGGGAATAAATAAAAGAATGAACACCTAGTGGTATGTGAACCATGTTGTCACTCCTAAAAATCTTGGATTGAAGACTAAAAACTAGAAATGTCAATAGGGGTTAATGTTTTCACAAGAAAAACTCTACTTGTTGATTAGGGAAGAATACATCTAATGATATCTATCGTATCTATAATTTGTCATGCATATACTCAAACAAACACAGGTAAATGTTTTTTGTATGTATATTACACACATAATATAACTTTGAACACTCCAATAATATTGTAAAATGTCTTTTGAATGATAGAGTGTAAATACCAATGTAAAGGTAGTCATAGGGTCATCACACTACCCAAGATAACCATGTATGCATTGATTGACCCAATATGAATCAGATGGCCTACATGACCTATACAATCCTAATGGGTCCCTTGACCCCTATAGTATAATTTAGGTTTATAATTATTATGAAAAGGATTCACACATGATTTAAGGTCAAATGAATCATTCCTATGCTCAATAAGGTTCAAATGAAACCCACATGTAGAAACACACATTGCAATAATGTTTGAAAATTAAGATTCATTAGTGGTAAAATAAGATTGGGTGAATTTTGAGCCCAAAAACATTCATGACATGTATTAAGGACATTATGGGCTCCCACATGAATGGAAAATGATTTTAGGTTCTTATCATACCTAGCAATAATTAATGGTTGAATTTAAGTCATTGACTCCAAAATTCAATATGGGGAAATATATTGTATCAAAAAAACTTTTGGGGAAGTATTATTCCCCTTGGGACTAGCCTATAGCTTCTTGGTCCATCAAGTGATCAACTAATTTTGGGTCCTAATGACCTTTAGAGGCCATTAGTGGCCACTTAGAGCTCAAATTGCATGATATGAAAGCTTAAAGTTTTAGTTTGAATTTAATTTTATCACAAAGATGGTTAAAAATTGGAAGGGGGTGGTTCCCTTAAGAATCACTATGACCTCGAGCTATAATGATCCCTAAAAAATTCCATAAGTCTAAAAAGATTTTTATCTAAACATAAGGGCATTTTAAATTTATTTTTGCATTTTGGATTCTTAAAACTTTTCCATGTGAAAAAGGGTGAAATTTTAAAGGGGGTCCCTTTTGGGTCACCCACCCCTAGAGCTCCTAAATGTCCCATAAATGTAAAACAAGTACCAAGAGTAGGAAGAAAAAAGGGTCTCCTTAAGGAATCCAAGGCCATAGCCTTAATTTAATTTCCCATTGATTAAAAAGTTAAATCAACTTTAAAATATAAATGATAACTATAAATTCCAAACTAACTATATATCTAAATAATAGTAAAATATATTCACTAAAAAACATTTGATTGATGTATAAAACATAGTTGGTAATTTAAATGACACTATGTAATTTATATTGATAACATTGCTTAGTGACACCTCCTTTTTCAACCAACACACCACTTAGGCACCACTAATGAGCTACCCTACCACTAATTATTGAGAAATAATACTTTATTTCATGGTTCTACCACTACCTACTACCCAAGCCTCTAGAATCAAGACACTAAGGCCACTGAATCTACTCACTATCACCACATATTGGTGGCTTATATTTGATCCACCATGGACTACATAAGGAAGTCTACGGTCGTGCCTTAACTATACTACCCAACTGGTGACTCTACTACTAACTTATAAAATTAGATGAGAATAAATCCCCACCATGGGTGGATTATCTTATAACTCACTCATGGGATTAGATTTTGAATCATTCCACCAAGAAACTTGGACCCCTCAACATCACTTGCCTACCTCACATATTTCCACTCTGTGATTGTGCAAGTTCATCCATGTAAGGTAGGTTTATAAAATTTTGGTTTAGCCAAAACTCAACCCTCTATTTTATACAAGTCTTTCATGACATAGGCATATTATTTTAAATCAACCCTCAATGCCACACACATCACTTATCCATCCAAGTGGGCCTCTTAATACTTCCAAGTGTTTTGACTAGAACTATTTTTAACCACAATCATATGGAGATTACTAGTAGTTATATGGTTGAGAGGATCTTTGTTTTAGATGAACATAATGGTTGGTGACATTGGTGATAAAACACATATAATTGAGCATTTTACCTCACCAAGTGGCCACTTTCTCCATAACAAGATGGATTGTGGTAATTTTGACCATACATAGGATTGGGTTTTTAAAATGTATAATAGGTACCTCACTGCATCAAAAATCAAGATTTTTTTTATAGAGGCTCATAAAATCATATTCTATTCTTTTTTTAAAAAACATTTTACACCATAATGTGTGAATAAATTCATTGAAATGAGGTTAATTTACTTAAGAAATTAGGACCATATTGTACTTCTAACTTTGAAAATTAATATCTTTTATTTCATAGCTCCTAAAACTAATCGACACTTTTTTTATGGATATTTGGTAGATTTTAGATTAAATATACATTATATTAAGGGATTTATCTTATATTTAACATGCATAAAAATTATAAAATATAAACAACCTCTTTGAGGCCTTAATTTCTATAATTGATTCAACTAGCTTTCAAAGTAACTACTAACTAGTATTTTCTTTTGCATGATAGAACATATATTTTGAGACATTAAGAACATAAAAATGTTTAAATTTTCATAAATAAATATTTTATTTGAATTTCATAATTAATTTCAACTTACATTCAAGAGGGTTACAAGAGAAAGACTTATTTATACTTAAACCACATACTTTTTACAATTTTCCTTAAAATATTCACATAATACACTAATTACAAACCTTAAAATAATTTTTTAAGTGTTATAAATATTTAAAACATCCAATGATAAAATGTTACATTTTTTTTAAAACACTTCGAAGATCCAAATAATATACTAGCTCCACATATGCATCCGCAAGGCCATGATGAGAAGGGGATCACCTCCTATCCTATTTCCATCATTAGGTGACTTCCCTAGACACCCTTAAGACAAGGAATCCCATATCTAGTCATGTAGATATAGATTACCATACAATTTTTATAAGTTATGAAAGAGGGTTTGATTCATTTTAAATGGAAATGTATACTAATTAATGCCTCTAGTTTAGTATCGTATCCTACAAACTAGGAAATAACTCCCATGTTTGTTCCCAAACATACACATCTTAACAAAATAAATCATTCCTAATGGTACATACTCTAATAATTTCAATAAGGATATATATGAGTGGACGTCAATATCTTTGGATCAAGAAAAAGCATAGGTTTTTGATTGGCACAAGTCAAGCATGTACACAACATAATAGTTTCAAGAAAATGAAATCATAAATATGAGAATACTGCATAAAAAATATAAGAGCAAAACCAATATTTCATTTTTGACAATATCTCACTAAGAGAGATGTACATATAGGAGTGTATGAGTAACTCCTCCTAAGAAAGGTGGTTAGAGAGCCAATAATAGAAGAGTAACTCACATACCTAAACTAGCTTGTCAAGGGAGTTAATTCTTATTCATCTAGTCAAAATGTAACTCCAAGTACACCTAAGCAAGCTTATCCATGAAAGTAGGAAAACTCCAAATAAGGGAAAAATCTCATAATAAATAAATATGAGAAAATTGAAAACCTATACTCTAACACCCCACATAAGCACAACTTAGGTATGTAGTGTAAGAAAAAGAAATGGGTCCTGACAACTAGGCCTAATTAGGTACGTGATAAAAATAAATCTCTCATAAATTATAGAAAATGAGAAAACCCATAGGAAAAACTCCCCCACAAAAGAGAGACATAGAAAAAGTGAAGAGGATATATTGCCCCCTTGAAGATGATGTTTATACTGATGTAGACCACACCCCAAGAAGATATTTTATATAAATAAACTTACTCTCAGTGAATGATTTGGTAAATATATATGCAAGCTATTCTAAAGATTGGAAAAATCTCAAGTCAATGACCTGAACATGAATAAGCTCCTAGATTAAATACATATAAATCTCAATGTGTTTGGTCTAGTAGTGTTGAACTAGATTCCTAGATATATGTATGGTACTCTAGTTGTCATAATAAATGATGGTGGGATGCCTTATAGGAATGTAAACTTAGATAGAATCCCTTAAATCCAAAGAGCCTTAGTAGCTATGTTAATAACTCCTATGTACTCTACCTTTATGGATGATATATCAATAGCATTTTTCTTCTTTCTAGAAAAACTTATGGGAATAGAACCCAAATAAAAGTTGTAACTTGAATTAGAATTATGATTCTAAGTATTGCCATCCCAATCTAAATCTGTAAAACCAACCAAGTTAACCTTTGTGCCAAATATGTACTGAATCCTAAATCTATAAGAGCATTGAATGTAGTTAAATATCCTCTTAGTTGCTTTCTAGTATAGCTCAAGGGATTCCTTCATAAATCTAGAGACAAATCCCACTACATATGAAATATTAATCTTGGTACGAGTAAGATAAATAAGGCTTCCAATAAGTTGTTGATATTGAGTGGCATCCAAGGCTTCCAATTAGTAAAGAATCATCCTATCACAAAAAATATACATTGGGGTTCAAATGACACTTGGTGAAACCTAAAGTAAAGAAGAAGGAATCCATCTTGGTGTACCAAGCCCAAGGGGCCTATTTGAGGCCATAAATGGATTTCTTAAGTCTGAAAACTAAGGATAAATCTTAAATAAACCTAGGTGGCTTCTTCATGTAGATTTGCTCCTTAGGGTCTCTATGAAGAAATGAACTCTTCACATCCATATGGTGTATATCCTAACCATGTGCTATGGCTATAGCTAGTATGATTCAAATAAAATTCATCTTTATAATATGTGCAAAGGTCTTTGAGTAGTCAATGTTGGCTACCTATGAAAAAACCTTAGCAACTAATTATTCCTTATACTTATCGACTGACCCATCTACTAAAAACTTAGTATGCTATATCCACCTACATTAAACCATCTTCCTTCCCTAAGGAAGTGAAGTCAAATCCTAAGTGTTATTTTTGATTAATGAAAAATATTATTCTTGCATATCACTATCCCACTTAGATATGCTTGAAGCCTCTTATAATGTCTATGGATTTGAAACTGAAGAAAATAAAGCATGTGGACCACTCTGATAATTTTCCTAAGTATGTCTACCAGCTACTAAATCCCCTACCCAAGTGACTAAACTCTAAAGTGTCTGCCTAGCCTAAAGGGTATTGGATGTGGGTGAGTCAAGTGTTAACTCCTCATCCTCTAAAACATGACTAGAGATAGATGTATAAGACTCCCCATCACTTCCCTCACTATCAGAACTAGAATAAGAATAAAACCCTAGCTAAATAACCTACTCTAGATGATTCGAGTCAGAAGAAGAATCATCAAGTTTAAGTGAATCTAATGAAAGATAAGTGTGAAGTGTTGAGTTTGTGGGACTCTCCTAAAAGTGAACACTTCTCTCTATGATCAACTTATGTGTGGTTGGATGTTGAAGGCGGTACCCTTTGACACCATCTAGATAATATACAAAGATGGAAGGTTTGGATTGAGGTTCCATAAATTTGTGTATCTTTCTCAGTATACATGCCATAATTGGAGATATGAAAACCTTAAGGTACTCAATATAGGGTTTCCTTCCATGCCAAACTTCAAAGGGTGTTATGCCTTTCAAAGCTTTGTTAGGAACCCTATTTTCATTATAACAAGCATAATTAATGGATTCATCCTAATATTGAGGTGCCAAAGACTTAAAGTGAATCATATAGCTAGACATCTATTTCAAAGAACTATTCTTACATTATGAAATTCCATTCTATGAATAAATGTAACTTTTCATTGCAAATCAGTCCCCTATGTGGTGCAAAATTTCTCAAATCTATTGATGACATATTCACCTCCATTGTTAGTTCAAATAACCTTGATGGATTTCTTAGATTATTTCTCAATAAGTGCCTTGAAGTCTTGAAAATATTCAAACACTTCATACGTTCACTTAAGAAAGTAGACCCATGTATATCTCAATAAATATTTAATGAAAGTGAGAATGTATTTAGTCTTTATAAAAGATACACTGGGAAAAGGCCTAGATACATTGCTATGTACTAACTCCAATGCTTGTGAAGCACTCCAAGATTTGCCTTTGTAAAATTTTGCTTCAGGATGCTTTCTAGGAGATCACCCCTCATAAAGTCTCATAGAGAATTAAACTCAAGGCAAGCCTATGAACATGCCATTTTTGCTAAGTTTTTTAAGGTAGAAGTAGTTAAGGTGGCCAAATTGCTCATGCCGTAGTTTTCTAACTCCATTTGAATGAGTCAATAATGCTATTAGATAATAATTAGGTGAAAAATGTGAGTTGTATAACTTGGCTTGATGATCTACCCTACCCACTACCATTTTAGTATCACTATGCAACTCCCTGATGATAATTAAATTTGATAAAATCTCAACCCTCATATCTTCATGATATGAGTGATATGATACACTGATAGGAGATTGGTTGAAAGGAAAGGTACACTTAATAAATTATTTAATGTTCCTCCTTCCATTTCAATAAAACCTCTCCTTGTAATAGGTATTTAAGTGTCATCACCCAAATTGATAAAAGACATGCTACATGGATATAAATAAGTAAACTCAATTAGTGAAGAGACTGTGTGGTGAGAAATACCTAAGTCAATGACCCATAAATATGTTGAAGTTACAACTACTATAAGAGCCTTGCCCTTTTTTTAATCTTTCCCTTTGCCCTTTGCCTTACTAGAATCTTGGATAGATGAATTCTAATTTATGGACTCAAGAGCACATATGTTGTTCTTCTATAGGAGATGAGTTAGGTGATCTATTTGCTTCTTCATGAATTTAATTTCATCATGCCCATTTTTATTACACTAGGCACACTTAACCTTATCTTTCTTAGGTTTGCCATTAGAAGAGGAGGATTTAATGTTGGTTGTAGCATATGTTGATTATTTCTTCTTATCTTGATCCTTATTCTTCTTATTATCTTTGTTTGAAGTATTTACTTTCCAATTCCTAGTAATTAGGGATTGAGGTTTTTTGGACTTCAATGTTCCCATTTAGATCAACTTGTCTTGAACCCTAGTTAAGTTGGCAATGAAATCATATAAAGAGGGAATTTTTCATGTAGTGCCCAAAGTGATTTTAGTGGCATGAAAAGTAGAGACAAAGACTAAATAGTCAATAAATAATTTAGAGAGTATACAAATAATAATTTGGTCATCTTCTTTCTTTATCCTACATTCTTTCACCTACAATCTCAAGGATTTGAACTTAGTGAAGAAATCTTGAAGGGTGTCAAAGTTGTAAGGACTTAGGCTAATGAGTTAATTATCAATATCATGACCTCTCATCACATCTTTCTCCCTAAATATTTTAAATATAATGGTCCTTAAATAATGAGGTGATTTGGTAGGCTCTAATTGAAAGAAGAGATCAAATGCTACAGAAAGACATAACAACCCATAGACTTCATCAATATGATCATACCATTTAACTATATTTGCATTTGTGTTAGGTTTAGTTTCATTACCCATGGTCATCCTATACATACCCTTACTCATAATTATTTCCATCTTGATTTTCAATTCATAATATTTAAAGGGATTTAGTGGGTTAATTGAACTTGAATCCATTAGTGCAGAAATGAGATGTAGTAGTAGTGCAAGTTAAAGTTGTTTTATAAATGAAAGTGCAAGTAGAATTCAAAGATTAAACAAAAAGGTAAAGTACGCCCCTCCTAAACTATGAAATGGTGAACCCCCCAAATGTTATAAATGTACATTCAAAAGACATTAGACTCAATTGATAGTGCATCTTGAGAAATCAGTGCAATGCATCAAAAGATGAGATTTTTAAAAAAAGGAGGACATAAAACTTAGTTTATAATTCATCCAAGGAAGCAAGTACAATGTGAGTAAGTGAAAAAATGAATAAAACTTTATTTTTAAATATTTTCCATAATTTGTTTTTTAAAATAATAAAAAAGTATCCACTAACAATGTTAAACTTGACCAATCTTCTTATGCATTATTTGTGCATTAAAATAAAAGTAGCTTGTTTTACCTTATTTCAAATTGAGTTATTAAAAATAATAATTTAACATGCTAAAAACATTAGGAAAAATTTATTATACTTAGCTTGCTATGGATGAAACTTTCAAGCCTTTGAAATACTAGGAGTATTTTGTGAAGCTTCTTGACTGATCAACAATGAGAGTGGTATAAAAAGGTGAAAATATTGTATCCTCGAGCCATCTAGAAGAAATGCAAAATTAGGGTTAAACACGTAAAAATAATTTAGGCCAAATGTAACATCCCCACTGAGATTTACTAGAATAACATAACATACATACATACATATTTAATTTAATTCCATGTATTCTTTCATTAACTAAGTATGTTAACCATAAATTAAACATGTAACATATTTTAGTTATAGATTACTATCATCATATGAAACAAAACATAACTACATATATAAAGTAATTACATATTTCTAGCCATGGCTAGTATAATAATATTGCCATTGTTGTCAATGTATAAATGAGTAAATAATTACATTTTGATTAAGAATAACATTTCAATAATAATACCAGATATAAATCTCTTTTGAGCATGAGTCTCATGAACTCTAGTATCTATGGTAATATCAAGTGTTGTCTTCAAATAAGTACTACTATGGTGAAGGAGAGCATCATCCGAGTGCTTTTCCACATCAACCATGGACCATCGATCCCCTGTACAATATCTCAACTAGGGAATGGCCTTGCCTTCATGGATGGGTAGATAGTGATAATGAGGGAATCCAAAGAGACAAGCTATTACTCGTGTGTTATAAGATATCTAATACATGATGTGTACCATAAACAAAATACGTTATAATATGATATCACACAAACATGTAAATCATACATATGAAATGATAATGTTTAACTAAAAAATAATTTGGCCAAAGTTTTCAAATAGTTAATAATCTCTAATACCAGTCAAATTCACACACATCACTTGATTATATTACCCTCATCTAGTATTGGTGATGATAAGTAAGCTAGTGAAGTCTATCTCACTACTTATTTAGTACCAAAAATGCAAGATTTGGTTAACATAAAATATAACCAACATAATCAAATAGATTACTTCCTATTAGCAAGCATAAAATATGCTAAATACATGAATAATAAAAAAAAATATACTTTTAGTCCATCAAATGTATGCAATTAATCTCAACTATATTATTTATCACATAAATAATAAACATAAAAAAAGTATAGTCTATACCAACTAGGTATAATTTATATTTAGACAACATATTTACGATTTCTATTAATAATTCAAATGTAATACCATCTATGAAAATAATAATATCATAATTTATTTTCCATATACACATTTATAAAAAAACAACAAGCCAATCATTATAATTTTAGAGATTATTTACCTCTTAAATAATGTCTTATTTCACATGAAACATAATATTTCATTGATATAAATTGTTGTACTTTTAGGAAGTTGTATGTTTATAATCATAGTGTCCTATCCCTCAGGATTTTATGACTTCATTTAACAGTCAATAAGAATTATAATATAAGCACACATCCCTATGTACAAATATATGTTATATATATGTGTATAGGTATGTAAGTTCCTCATACAAATATATTTCATATATTCATGCACTTGTACATATTAAATATAAACATAATATGTATTGCATACAAGTATTTAATCACATTTATAAATACTATTATGTATTAAACTAATAATCATTCTATATTTTCTAATAAGAACTTCATATGATTCTAAAAAACCATTATAATTTACCTATTTACAAAATACATTCCAAATTAATCATAAGATTTTAACATTCTCTAAACCCCTATTATTATTCAAAAAGTCATAATCCAATTATGATAAAATCCATTCAAGTCTATTACCCTATTTTCCACCAACTCAGGTCATTAAACTGTATAAACTTTCTCGAATTATTGATAAATAGAGTACTGTAATCAATTGACTACTCATATCTATATTCTACTCTTTTTATTTACTAAAAGTTTTTTACTATTTTGAGTTTCAGAAGTGTCAAATAAATCAAGTCAACATACAAATAAAATTCATTGTGAACTGTATAAAAACCAAACCTTTACACAATATATATACATATTTTAACCTTACAATAGTCTATGCATTAGTTAAAATACAAAAACATATGTATCAATCCAAGTTCGAATCTGTTGACTTATATATATATATATATATATATATATATATATATATATATATATATATATATATATATATATATATATATATATATATAATCATATGGTTAATGATTCCATAACATGATGTAGATTTCATAATATAAATTGCACCTAATATCCTTTCACATAAATGATAAACAATTTAATCGACACTATATATATAAAATTCAAAAGACTATGTGTATACTTTGAATTATAAGGAGGGGGTAAAAATGTGAAGTCTGAGTTAGTTTGATGAATGAATGAAATGTTATTAAGGTTCTGCATATGCCTTTATGAAATTCATAATGGGTTATAGTCTAGAGAATTGAATTATATACACATGATTATCAAAACTAAGAACATATATGTAAGACTCTGTTTAATTGTTTTCAAAATCATGAATCCCATATAAAAAGGACTATATGCATATTCATATAAATCCTAGTATGATATCTAAATCTATGTAAATTAGTTTGAGGATAAGATAGAGAAAATCCTAGAGTGGACATAGTTAGTGGTTAAGTCCTATACCAACTCCGTATTCATAATATATAAATTTTTGAGGTGAGTGTTATAGCTATTTTGATGTTTAATAGCATATATAAGTAGTGGATAATAGTGTTGAATTAGAAAATAGTATAACAATAGTTACTGACCCTCTTCTTATCCTTTCTCCCTTGACCTTCCTTCTTCATGTAATGCATGTAACTATTGTATTGAACTTATAGTTTTACCATCATTCCACCATGCATAATACTTATTATTTATCCAAACCGTAACTAATCTAAGATTACTCCATTTTGACACAACCAAGATAAGCCCTAATAATCTCGAACATTCCCCAAAATTATTTAATAATTATTGTTTCTCCCTTTATTTTTTGCATGACCTTTTTGAATTACATACTTGCATGTAAAATTCACAAAGTCCACTAATAATATAATTGCAAATGATAACTAACACTTCACAAGTCACCATAGTCTAGGCATTCAAATATTGACTAGGTTTAGTTCATATCATATCTTAGGATAGTAATGAAATTTTGGTGATAACTTAGAAAGATCAACAACATTATGACTTTAGATAACAATGGTGACTAATTTAAAGTCAATGATATTATTTTAACTGAAATGGTAAATCAAATAATTTCTATTCTAAAACATAATGGTATTATAATAAGGTAGTCATTGTTATTACTATTTTATATAGATTATCTAATGTCCTTAGTTATTTTTTATATATTAAGGCATTTAAGATGAATAATGATGTCTATTGAATATCATAATAATAACTAGTTAATGTTCTAAAACATTATAAAGACATTCTAGTTATTCTATAGACATTAGTAAATAGATACTATTAATGTAGATTTACTTTCTCATAAAGCAATAGTATTAAAAATAATGAATATGATAACTAAAAATGATCAAAAGAAACATTATGTATTTAATCTACATATAATAACCATAATATAATCTCACAAAATTATATCCTCACCAGAAAATCATAACTAACACACATAATAAATTATCTAAATGCAGATAACATGAAAAACATACTAACGTTATCAATTCAAACAATGCATATACCAAGTGTTATCTATCATGGTGTGCGCATGGGTTCTATTTATTCCTTTGTCATTCCACAACACCTCCATCTATGTTATCCTTTTTGATGATTATCTCCCTTATTCATGCTCTAAATTATTAATCTCTCCTACATCCAACTCATAAGAAGAAGGTAATTAACACATAAATACGATTCTAAAAAATAATCAATATGATCATAATTTAAAGAATATACAATACAACTAACTCATAATAATGAAATCATGTAATCTAAACAACATACATCTATCCCATAACAATATATGACTTACAATTTATTTAAATAATAATTAATCAATTTACCAACCATAATAATCCATGGATAATTAGGTAAATTAGTTTAGTGAGAAATTAGGATGTGACTCCTTCCCCGTTAAATCTGGTCTTTGTCTCAATGACATTTATTTAAACACTAGTTCTAAATTAAAAACATTATTCAGCTAAAAAATAGTATAGTATGAGGCATAAAATCAAGTAAATAAATATGGAACTAACATATAGAACTCATCATAGTCCTCCCAAATGGCATTGTCTTTAGAGTATTAGTCCCACAGGACCTTGCATTATGACACTTCTCTATTATGAAAATAAAGTTTATGAGTGTTAATTACTTTGATTGATTCAATCATGACCACCCCAAGATCTAGAACCTACAAAGCATTCCAACCTAACACGTGTGAAGGATAAGCTATATACTTTCTAAAATAAGATACATATAAGACATCATGTAATAAATTTAGAGATGGTGGCAATGTAAGCCTATACACTACAAGATTGACCACTTATAAAACATTGAAGGGTCCCACATATCTTGGTGAGAGTTTCACTAACTTCCCAAATTTAATCAAGTTATTTTATGGATTGACCTATAAGAACACTTTATCACCTACCAAAAACTACCTAGCTATTCTCTTCAGATTAGTATAACTATTCTATTTATCATTGGCCACAACCAACTTCTACCTAATTGATCTAAATTTCTCTTCCACTTTTTAAATCATCTTAGGACCAATGACCACCCTATCTTTTAGCCTATCTGAACTGATTGGTGTTGTGCACCTTCTTCCATACAATGCTTCAAATGGTGTCATCTTCAAAGCTGATTGGTATGAGTTATTTTAAAAAAACTCAATTAATGGAAGATATTCCTCCCACTTGTATTTTTGATACATATAATACATATGAAGGATATCCTCTAATACCTAATTAACTCACTTAGTCTAACCATCAATCCATGGGTGATATGCAGTGTTGAAGTTTAGTTGTGTACCTGTTGACCATTTTAGCCCTGCAAGCCAAAAATTGGTCCCCTTCTTCCCCTGCTATTCAGAGCCATTCATTTTCAAGTTACACAAGTTCATTGGCCTTGGTTCATGAGCTGGTTCTTTCACTGGTTCAATTGGCACTTGGTTCAACATTAGTTCAACCACTTAGTTCAAGCGGCTTCAAGCTCAACACAAGGTTCATTGGCCTTTGTTCAATTCAATTGGTTCAACGCTTCGGTGTTGGTTCAACGCTTTGGTTCAATCAGTTTAGTTCAATGGATGGTTCAATGAGGAGATTCAATGAATATTTTAAAGGGGCTCAGTGCGTAGCATTGAATGATTTTTGGTTTAATGAATTGGTTTAATGTCTTAGTTCAATGCCATCGATTCATCGGTAAGTTCATTAGCTTGTTTTAAGGGGCTCGACGTGCAATGTTGAACCATTGAACCAGTTCAATGAGTGGTTCAAGCGAATGGTTCAATCGGCTTAGCACACAATGTTAAACCATTGAATCGATTGAACTGTTGGGCCATTTTTGGTTTAATGAGTTGGTTTAATGGCTTGGTTTAAGGGAGCACCCTAAAGCTAAAGGACAGTCTTGGGTTTAGGATCCCTTGCGGAGGGCAAGCACTTCAAAGGAAAGGTAGCCAAAGGGTAAGTTTTCAATTCTTGTTTGAGGCTAAATTCTTTTAGACTTTTTATTCAAAAGAATTCCTTCAGAAAAAAAGCTCAAAGGAATTCAGAGGAAGGCCACCACTCGACAAGAAAGCCAAAGGGCCCGAAGCACAGAAGCCACAGAAGGGGGCTGAAAGAAAGAACTCAAAATGAAAGGACAAAGATTGCGACAATTCTTGTGGAGTTTTTGTCTGCAAGAAAAGCTCAAAGCAAAAAACCCATAGAAAATAATGCCTAAGGACCCAAAGGAATTTGCCAAAGATGGTGACATCTCAAAAACTATCAATTTCAAGAAGGCATATTAGCCATTATTTTTTAAAGTGATGACAGGTGCACGGATGTCAATTTTAAGGCAATGAAGTAGCTATTTGTTTTTTAATTGCCTGAGTGCCAATCATGAAAAGAGCCCAAGGAATGTAGTAACCCACTAGAAGATCACCCCTAAGGGTTGAAGGAGTAGAATGAGACAAAACCAAGATAAGACAAGGTGTAGGAAAAGACAAAGCAGTTCAAGTGGCAAAGAGGAGGTGAGTTATTGCCAGATAAGAGGCATGGCCTATTTTCTCTAGTTGGCATTTATGAGGGGACAAACTATAGTCTATTTGTAGAAAAGAGGTGTGGCCATGTTTTTACATTAATGTGGAATGCCAAAGTCAAAGCAAGAGCTAACAATCAGATGGCCTCCTCTTTCCAAGGTTCAGAACGCACATGGGCCACTTGCAAAAAGGGTGCCAAATTCTTTCCCAAGAAGCACCAAGTTCTATTCCTCTTCCTATATATTGTAAATTCTCATTTTTGAGAAGGGATCCATCCTCTTAGCCTTAAGGCAAAAATCTGCCCAAAAATATCTTGAGCTTGTAAGGCAGAGTTGCCAAATTTTACCTTGAATCAGGACTTAGCTTTTTTACCTCCATCTGGGCTTGCACTTTAATGTATATGTCTATTTTATTCTTTTGTGTTAATTCATTGTATTTCATGCTTCTCACAGATCGATTACAGTGTGTCTAGTACATTGCGAAGTCTCTATTCTGTAAGTTTACCAGAAGTGTCTATAGAAAGAATATAGGTGCCTATGAATAGGCTACCATAAGTGTGTTTAGGGATGCCTCTGGTAGTTCCTTCCTCCCTATATCTCCATGGACCCTTGACTCACTGACACAGAAGAGTTTTCCTACATTCAGATGAAGTGTATGGGTGCTTCTTCCTAATGAAAAGTGTATGTTCAGGCCTGAGTGGATCACACTTTTTTGGTGTATCACCTTTTAATTTTTAGGCTTAGGTTCTATTTTCAACATCTCTCTCCCTTTTCATCCCCCCTTTTTTTCATTTTGTTTGTTAGCAGTAGGAGAAACCAGGGCATAAAGATACATCAAAGGGAGCTAGCCCTCATCTAGAGACTCTCCCCTCTAGCTTCGCTAGTCCCACAGGTGAGAGGGGAGTTTCCATTGTTGCGTGTGAAAGGCAGGAGCTCATCCTCCTGCCTAGGGTGCAATCCAATACATCAATAGTTTTTGGCATGCTCGGTGGGACCAACTAGGACAAGTTGTCCACAGAGTTGAAGAATTTTTGGTGTGTTCTTTGACCAACCAGCCTTTGGAAGCTTTTGCATCAAACACCAATGGTGACTCTAAGTTAAATCAACTAGTTAAGTAGTTCTGGTACCGTATGATCAAGAAATAATATTTTGGTATGTATAATCTCATCATTCAGAGCCATGGACCCTATTTTCCTTGGCCAGCATGGCTATGATCATCACCACCCTTATGTTGATCCTTATCAGGTCTAATATGACTGGTTCCAGCCCTATCATGAGCTATATTAGCCTTATGCCCAGTCTTCTCAATATGTCACTTTTCCCACTCAACATAGTCTCTTTACCAATCAACCCATTTCCACCTTCAAATGAGCACTGATGGGATACAAAAAATATGTAATAGATCTTGACACCAGAAGGGGATGTGGCCAAGAAATTCCTAATCATGTCGTCCATCAAGTGAGGAATGCACTGGATCAGGTTAAGAATGAATGGGCTCTTATTGAAAGAGCCAATTGGCATAGGCTTACAAATGAGATGCTAGATGTGAGTGGTTTGATTGAATCTTTAGAAGAGAAGTTGAATATTCATAAGAGGTAGCCTTACCAAGTCTATCAACCTACATACTCACTGCCCCAAGTATCATATCAATCATATACAACCCCTGCTTATGAGCCAAGTCAAGCCTGTCAAAGTCCTTTCCCTAATCATGTTGAGGAGAGTTTCAAAATAGAAAATCTTGTGTTTAAGGCTAATCTTGATAGACAAATCGAATTGGTAAACCTTTAGATGCAACAGTCCATTTTGGTAGTGAGGGAAGTGGAATCTAAATCTTCACTACCCTCTCACATTGTGGCCCCATCCCCCCCAAAGGAGATGCCTAGTCTAAATAGCTTGAGCTGGAATAAAGTGGTTGAGTCATGGAATAACAAGGAAGAGAAAGACATTGTCCAAGAGTGTGAGGTACAAAATGAGGTTAGTCCTTTTCAAGTCCCTCCAACCCTTCCTTAGGAAGCTCCCTACATTTCATGGCGATCTTCATGCACTCCCCATCTCTATGATGATTCCCATGAGATCCAAGAGGTACAAAATGAAGATGATCTAGCCAAGCATATTAAGGAATTAGAAAATAAGATGAGACTACTTGGAGAAAGAGAGATGGAGTTTTTAGACTTTGTAGAGGAGCCGATGCCAAAAGACACACCTTCCACCAATCCACAATCTAATTTCAATATTGATGAAGTGTTGGTAAAGTGGAGGGATGAAAATCAAGAAATCTTGGCCCAAGGTCTGCCCCTTCCTATTCTAGAGAAAACTCCCTCTTGTGTGCCAAATACTTTCTATCAAATGACACTTGCTCATTCTGACTTATCTGATGCATCAATCAATCCTACCCTCAATCCTATATGCCTAGCTTTTTCGCATGCCTCTTTTTAGGTAGCTCTTCTTGTACATGAGTAGACCCTCCCAAATCTTCCCCAACCTCCTTAAGTCTTTCAACATGATCTCCAAATTTTGAGCTGGAAGAAGGAACATCATGAACCAGCTCAGGACCTTGAAGAGGATAAAGTTGCTACCTATTCATAGGAGCAAGATTCCAATCTCAAGATCATGAGTTGGAAGCAAATAGTGGAATCTTGGGGCAGGAAGGAAGAGGAAGAGAAAGGTTTTACTCAAAACCTTGAAGAAGATGGGGCTGCTCCTACTCCCAATGATGATTATGACTTCCAAGAAAGGCTTTTCTAGGAAGATATGGATAGGTGGATTGCAGAATTGGAGTCTAGAGTAGGTCTCCTCAGTGAACGTGTGATGGACGTTTCAAACTAAATAGCATATTCCATGTCTGAATACACTCCATCCACACACCTCCAAGAAAGCTATCAGGCCTTGCCTGATATAGATTATGCTCAATTTATGACTGACCAAGGAGACTTCATGAGTATGGATGAGGAGGAGATCACCTTAGGTGACATGGAGGAGCATGGACAATCTCTTGTTCATGTTTTTAAGGATTCATTCGAAGTCATTGGGGTAGGTTGCACTATTCTTCAAGGAGGCTATGAGATGGATAAGAGTGGAGAAGGTAGCATTGGGACTCAAATAAGTATGCAAAGGGGTTGCAGGCTTTTAGATTTACCCCTTCTATAGGTTAATGAATCTGAAGATAACTTATTTAAAATTATCAAGGTGGATGGTCATACCATGGAACCTGAGCATGAGGCAGAAGAGAACAAGCCAGTCAATGATGCATATCAAGGGGCTTATGGTGATGAGCCAGCATCGATTGATTTCTTGATGAGATACACCAGCCTGAAGGACCAATAGGAGGTAAGCTTCCATGAAAAAATAGAGTACATATATGTTGGAAGCATGTTTGAATTTGATCCACTCCGATACAAGCCAATCTAGGTGACAGGCAAGAGGAGCAGGTCACCAAATCTCCTTTTCATTCAGCTACTTGCCTGGCACCATAAGTCTTCTTGCCAGGGAGGGGACTTTAGAAGTTTCCCCTTTGATCCAAGAGGGAAGTAGATGTACCTAGTTAGTTGAATATAGTAGTTTGCTTTATGTTTCTTTTCCTACTTTCCCTAAGTGTAGTTTGCATAGGTAGTGTTTTTAGCCATATGCGTGTTTTTCTTTGTGTGTGGGTTAAAAAGCTTCATGTTTGATTCTTGGATCTTTTGGGGCTATTGCTGACCTTTGTTCAAGCTGCATCTGACTTTGTGCCCAATGGATTACAAGGCAATTTGTACTTAAGCATAGCAGACATGCTTCCCTTGGGAGTCACCAATTTATTGACCATTTTGACCCTGTAGGCCAAAAATCAGTCCCCTTCTTCCATTGATATTTAGAGCTAGTCATTTTTAGGTTACACAAGTTCATCATCCTTGGTTCATGAGCTGGTTCTTTCACTGGTTCAATTGGCACTTGGTTCAATGTTGGTTCAACCACTTAGTTCAAGTGGCTTCAAGTTCAACTCAAGGTTCATCAGCCTTGGTTCAACACTTCAGCATTGGTTCAATGCTTTGGTTCAATCACTTTAGTTTAATGGATGGTTCAATGAGGAGATTTAATGAATAGTTCAGAGGGGCTCAATGCGCAACATTGAACCATTTTTGGTTCAACGAATTGGTTCAATAGCTTAGTTCAATGCCATTGGTTCATCAACAAGTTCATCAACTTGTTTCAAGGGGCTTGGTGCACAGTGTTGAACCATTAAACCGGTTTAACAAGTGGTTCAAGTGAATGGTTCAATTGGCTTGGTGCACAATGTTGAACCATTGAATCGATTGAACCATTAAACCATTTTTGGTTCAACGAGTTGGTTCAATGGCTTAGTTCAAGGGAGTGCCCTAAAGTCGAAGGGAAGTTACCCTTATGGAGGGTAGTCTTGGGTTCAGGAGCCCTTGTGGAGGGCAAGCACTTTAAAGGAAAGGTAGTCAAAGGGTTTTTTCCCTTGTGGAGGGTAGTCTTGGGTTTAGAAGCCCTTGTAGAGGGTAAGCACTTCAAAGGAAAGGTAGCTGAAGGGTAAGTTTTTAGTTTTTGTTTGAGGCCAAATTATTTTAGACATTTTATCTGAAGGAATTCCTTTAGAAAAAAATCTTGAAGGAATTTAGAGGAAGGCCGCCACCTGATAGGAAAGCCAAAGGGACCAAAGCACAAAAGCCATAGAAGGGGGCCGAAAGAAAGAGCCTGAAATGAAAGGACAAAGACCGGGACAATTCTTGCATACTTTTTGTCTGCAAGAAAAGCCTGCAGCAAAAAACCTATAGAAAAGCCCACCAAAGGACTTGAAGGAATTTTCCAAGGATGGTGATGTCTCAAAAACCATCAATTTCAAGAAGGCAAATTAGCCATTATTTTTAAAGTGATGACGGGTGCATGGACGTCAATTTTTGGGTAGTGAAGTAGCCGTTTGTTTTTGAACTACCTGAGTGCCAATCATGGAAAGTGCCTAAGGAATGTATTGACCTAACAAAAGATCACCCCTGAGGGCAGAAGGAGTAGAATGAGACAAAACTAGGATAAGATAAGGTGTAGGAAAAGACAAAGCAGTTCAAGTGGCAAAGAGGAGGTGAGTTATTGCCAGACGAGAGGCACGGCCTATTTTTTCTAGTTGGAATTTATGAGGGGACAAACTATAGTTTATTTGTAGAAAAGAGGCATAGCCATGTTTTTACATTAATGTGGAATGCCAAAGTCAAAGCAGGAGCTGACAATCAGACGGCCTCCTCTTCCCAAGGTTCAAAATGCACATGGGCCACTTGCAAAAAAGGGCACCAAAGTCTTTCCCAGGAAGTGCCAAGTTCTCTTCCTCTTATTATATATTGTAAATTCTCATTTTTGAGAAGGGATCCATCCTCTCAGCCTTAAGGCAAAACTCTACCAAAAAATCTCTCAGGCTTGTAAGGCAGAGCTGCCAAATTTTACCTTAAATTAGGACTTAGCTTTTTTACCTCCATCTGGGCTTACACTTTAAAGTATATGTCTATTTTCTTCTTTTGTGTTAAGTCATTGTCTTTCATACTTCTCACAGATTGTTTACAGTGTGTCTAGTGCATTTTGAAGTCTCTTTTCTACAAGTTTGTTAGAAGTGTCTACAGAAAGAATATAGGTGCCTATGAATAGGCTACCATAAGTGTGTTTGAGGATGCCTCTAGTAGTTCCTTCCTCCCTGTATCTCCATGGACCACTGACTCACTGACACAAAATAGTTTTCCCACATTTAGATGAAGTTTATGGGTGATTCTTCCTGGTGAAAAGTGTATGTTCGGGCTTGAGTGGATCACACTTTTCTGGTGTATCACCTTTTACTTTTTAGGCTTAGGTTCTGTTTTCAACATCTCTCTCTCCCTTTTCATCCCCCCCTTTTTTCATTTTCTTTGTTATCAGTAGGAGAAACCAAGGCCTAAAGATACATTAGAGGGAGCTATCCCTCATCTAGAGAATTTCCCCTCCATCTTCATTGATCCCATAGGTGAGAGGGGAGTTTCCATTGTTGCGTGTGGAAGGCAAGAGCTCGTCCTCCTACCCAAGGTGAAATCCACTACGTCAATAGTACCCAAATATGAATTTAGAGTTAACCAACACATAGAAGTCATCCTTGAATCATGATCAAAAATGATATTTTTCTATAAATCCATGAAATCAATAAACTTTATGAATCTCTATGCAAGAGTTGGCACATCATTTGTCAAATTGCCTAGTATAAATGAGCTACCTTGGTTAGTTTATCAAGTAAAACTAAGATCATGTTATGCATATTAAATGACAATGGTAAACATTGGATAAAGTCCATACTGATCATGTGCCACTTACATTTTGGTATGTCATGTGGATACAACAATCTATCTAGATGCACATGTTTAACTTTCACACACTAACATTGTAAGCAACATGACACAAAGTTTACCATCATCTTTCTTGATTCCCTTCTAGAAATATAATGGTCTAAGATTTTCCATGAGCTTAGTTACTCCTATATGTATTATATATAATGCATTTTGTAGTTATTTTAGCACTATTCTCCTTATATTCTCTCTATCTAGTACATATATCCTTCTATTATATAATAAAGACCATAATTATCTATTCTAAATCCTTTATACCTAGGATTTTGAGAATTCTCATATAACACTTTCCTAACCTAATTGTTGAATTCATTTCCAAGGAAGAATTTGATCACTTGATCCTTGAAAGTACTCCTGATAGTATCTACAAATGTTATGTACCTCTTAAAACTTAGGGCATCAACTACTCTATTTTCCTTGCCTTTGATGTAATTGATATTGAAATCATAATTAGACAAGAACTCTAACTAGTGCTTTTGATGAGCATTAAAATTTGGTTTATTGAAGATGTACTTGAGTCCTAAGTTATCAATATTGAGCTCAAATGGTTTTCCCAATAAATAATGCCTCCAAACTTACAAAGCATGCATAATTGGTACAATTTCTAGGTTATGAGGGGTATAATTCAACTCATAAGGCTTCAATTTTCTTAATTTATAGGCTACCACTACACCATACTACATAAGGACTCTTCCAAATCCATTCCCAAATGCATCTATGATCACTGAGAATTAACCATTGGGATTGGGGACTCTTAACACTAGTGTTGTAGTAAGCCTCATTTTTAGTTTTTAAAAACCTAATTCATAGTTATTTGACTAGATAAGACTTTGATTCTTCCATTGTCTAGAGGTAATTAGACTATATATCTTTAAAAAATTTAGAATGAATTTCCTATAATTTTAGACACCTAAAATTGGATAGCATTGGCCTTCAACATACTTTAGATTAATTCCTACCAACTATTGCAAATTAAGCTTAGAAATCACTGAATGTCCTAAATTTGCTTGTGTATCATTCATCAAAGCTCAAAATCTCATTGAGACATCCCTAATTGGGGTATCCTATTGTATGCAATAATAACCTCTCATATATTTATCCCTAATCACCTACAACATCAAAAAAATCAATTTATCCTATGGACCTATTAAGTGGGGCACATGGATTTGAATCAAATATTGAAAATACTAAAATCCTAATCAAAATTAATTAATAAGCTAAACAAAGTTAAATTCCTAGTTGATTTATCCATTTGAAATTAATGAATAAATAAAAAAATAAATTCAAAAATATGAAATATCCTATCTTTTCATGATTACCTTTACAAGTTGTTAAGCCTTTTGGAAGATATCCCAAAATGAGACCCATGCCTAATCATTGAAAATAATTATTACTTGACAACTATTAACTCTACTAGGGTTATGTTGACTCACTTAGACTCGATCTGAACCTATTCCAAGCCTTAACTCCAACTTGACTCACCTTGGGTTGGGGTTAAATCCATTTTCTATAAATACAAGCCATTGCCCATTGAATTCTAAGCTTGGAAATTGTAGATTTATAATGCAGGTTTTGTTGCATGAGATTCATATCAATAATGTTATAATATAAAATATTGAGCCAAGACACACCAATCTAACACAAGCCATAATATTTATAAGGAGATAAGGAGCTACAAAACCTCCATTGTTAAATACTCTTTGAAGCACAAAATGAGAAAGCCACCCAACAATGCATATGGGGCTCTTAAAGAAGGTAATATATTTGATGTATTTTGAATTTTAATTATGATTCAATTTATATTTTATTCATTAAGCTCACCCCTAAGATCTAAGATTGTAAGTGTTAGTGTTAGTGTATTTTCTTTGAGTTTTATTTCTTAAACTAACACTTAAACTAACCTCCCTTCTTAGACTCCTATGATTATAAATGGCACATCCAGTGGGACCTAAAGCATCTCACATACCAAGGAGACCAAAGTGAATCTCTTATTTTTTTAAGTGAATTCTTGATCATCTTAAAAATTTGAGTTTTTACTTTATTTTTATGTATTCTATTTTTAGTGTTATCGAGATTTACATAGAGACTGACATCAGTTTTGCATAATTGACATTGGTTTTGCCTAACTGAAATCAATTTTGTTGAACTATCATTAGTTCTTTGTGTAGGGTAGGACACCACATAAAATTTGGATTTTTATGTTTTTAAAAAAAGTTGCAAGTTGTTATTTTGGTTTTTATCTCTCTATCTGAACATTTTATTACAAGATCTAAAGTTTTTTTTGATATTTTATACTAATCTAGGTTAAAAAGTGTTTTGGGAAAAAATATTTTATACCTAAGGGTTCACAAGTAACCAACATCAATCTTTATCGACTGGTATTGGTTTTTTAAAACTGACATCAATTTTCCTCTAATCGACATCGATCATTATTGACTGACATCATCTCTGTGTAATAAAAATAGAGAAAACGTGAGAGAAAGTTTTCAAATCTTGCTTGTTTCATTGATAATTGTGATTCAAAGCAGAAGGAAACCCTCTAAAAATTGTAAGTCACACATGGAAAAGTGCCAAATTTTAACATGCTTAAGTCTTAATAATTTCTATTTGATGTCTAAAACAAATTTAAATGAATTATACTTAGTTTGTGTTGTGAAATATTTCAAAGTTTTTAACTAAGCCTAAGGGACCAAAAACTTCACAAACATCTCAAATTGGTGCATAAAATTTACACCCGCTTAAAATGAAAGTTTTTAAAAGTGTTTGTTTTATGCTAGATCATTTTATACTTTTTTTTTTCACAAATGAAGGATGTGTATATGCTCTCCCCCCATCCCCTTTAGGGAAATTGGGTGACAAAAAGTGTTTCTTCCTTACAATTTGTACCTTTATCCAAGGTGTCAAACAAACATTATTATGGATCTCCCTTAAACCCATATGGTTTGGGTGATTTAGACACAACCTTTAAATTATTTTCACTTAGTCATTTATTTTATGAAACTTAGCTTGTGATCAAGAGTTCATAACCTCCTCATGAGTTCTTTAGGGAATATTTAACTTGGGGTTTCATCTCTCGACATTGTTTCAACCCCACTCTATAATAGGGTAAAATTAGGGCACATATACTATGATTTATAAGGGGTTGAGTGATTAACCTCTTAAATTGTAATGAAAACTTGAGTCAGGTCTAGTTAACCATAGGATTCCATTAAGAAGTACACAAATGGAATCACTATGTAAAGGAATAGACCCTTGTATAGTAAGTTAACCGGTATGAACTCCATTTATGTAAGGAATATCTAGTATTAATCACACTTGGGATCATATATATGGTTACAAATTTAAGTTTTAGAAAAACCCCACTTGTTACAGACATATTGTTAATGCAGGGTGAGTAGCTCAAAGTTCCATGTCTCCATACAATCTCTTAGGAGAAGGGGGTATAAAAACACTAATACTTCATGCACTTTTATTTTTGGATTAACACTTGAAATCGTTATAAGAGTATGTATATATGGAATTCAATGATACAATGCAACATCATCAATTTTAGGGCTTTGAATGTTATACTAGGTTGTATTTTTGTCATTATTCCTTTGCTTGACTGGTCTTTGATTCTAAAACCATTTATTTGTTTATGCCATGTCAAAATGAGTTTTATGTCCACATCACTCTATTTTTTGAGGAGGTGTTATTCCATCCATTTGACATCATACATTTTCCTTGAGATTTTTCATCATAGACATTATTTGTGTCACTTGATTGGAAAGGGTAACGTTATGCTACCCAAATCATTTCAAGTTTTGTGCCTTGGAGTATTGAAATAA
This sequence comes from Torreya grandis, assembly GCA_037957365.1. Taxonomy (NCBI): domain Eukaryota; kingdom Viridiplantae; phylum Streptophyta; class Pinopsida; order Cupressales; family Taxaceae; genus Torreya; species Torreya grandis. Next base: position 532,153 of record JARHVA010002376.1, on the reverse strand, counting down.
ACCATCGATCATAACTTTAGAGAGTGATAATGCAATTACATTGTTTAATTCATTTCATAAACTTTTTTTGTGACCAAATTTACAAATTCAAAACCAATTCATGTGTGCCTTTTGGGTCTTTGTCTAGTACCCTTTTTCCATTCACTTTTGTCTAGATTATTTATCAAAGAATCCTAATTTTCCTAAGTTGAGTTTTTAATTAACCTTGGCAAGTTCAAATCTAAACATTGATTGATTTTTGTTTATGCCTTGTGTAATTTAGGTTTAGACATCGATATTTATATTTTATGTTGCATAACATAGGTTAATTCATTACATAAATTAAAAAAATATTACTTTGTGAATTTATTTGGGAGAAAATAGTCTATTTCCAATTGTATTTTTTCATGCCTTATGCCAATTTGGTCAAATTCATGTCTAAAGTTGAATGCCTAGTCTATGTTAAAGTGTTTTAGATTTATTAGATTAAATCATACCCCTTTTTTTAAGGTCTAAATTTTGTGCTTGTTTTGCCAAGAGTCCTAGCACATGACTTTATTTTATCCTATATTTTGATGTTACATTTGGACAAAATACCTATCAAAATTTATTTTCTTAGATTAGACCTATTTAGAACACTTTGAATCTAGAGTTTGGCATTTTGATTTTAGTTCATCCACTTAACTTTTTTGTGTGAGACATTTAATGTTAGACACTTGACGATAGACTATTTAAAACTAAGTTTTAGCATTAAACCCTTTTTGGAGATATAAATCTATTAATTTGACCAAGTTATATCAAGTTTGACTTTTTTTCTTTTTAGTCATTATTTTTTAGAGTTTGTAGAAATCCAACACCTTTTGTCATGAAACATTCACCATTGATTAAAACATGTATCACTATACTCATAGTGGCATGATATACAATCTAGTGTATAGTAATGTGGTCACACAAGAAGACTTTGTTTAATACCCCTATGGAGATGATGTCATTTGTGAGATAGATCCTTATTCTCCTTAAAACACTAAAATAGGGGAATAAAACCAAGATCTTTTGGCCCATTATTTGGTCAACATGCCTTCATACTTAAAGCAAAACCAAGAGCAAATGACATAAAAATTAGCTAATATACCTTCAATTGTAGAATAAGTCCAACAATAATCATATTACGTTACAATGTCGTCAGCCTATGACCCTTATTTGTTTGATCATCACTTTCTTGTAAACAAGGACAAAGTTTTAATCAGAGTAGTAGATGTAGGAGATAAATTTACAATATACTTCCCCCATGAAAACTTTCCAAGTCTAATAAGAGTGACTTACAACATACCTTATAATTAAAACATTTAACATGCCTCTTCTAGAAATCATCAAGATATAGTGTTGATGCCATATCAAGACCCTCATGTGCTTGTCATAGGAAAATGTCTCATGGAGGATCATTTCATACATATGCAGACATCATACCAGACATATTTAAATTTAGCATATGACTTCAACAACATGACCTTGTCAAATACTCCCCTTATCGAGTTATCTCCTTCAATATGAGTTTTATTCAAATTAATAGACAATAAAATTAAGGTATGGACCCATTCACATGAATAAATTTAGTTAGAGACATGTTTAATGCACCAGCTATTAAAGAAGTGTCTTCTACTTCTATGTATAATAGTGAGCCAAACATAGTGGATAATGTGCAAGTGATGTCTAATCCAAACCAAAGTGGTGTAAATGCACAAAAAACTAGTCCAAACAAAATGTGCCTTTAGTTAAACAAATTAATGGTTCAAAAATATAAGGGGTAGGAAAATATACCTCCCAACCATAAATAACTACCTCTAATCCTCAACTAGCTACTTATTTTAACATGCAACTATAAGGATTAAGTAGTCAAATAAAAACCATTTTTGTGCCTCAATAAAAGGTGATGCATATTAATCCACCACAATAGGCGATGACTAATATTCCATAACAATATGCACAATCAAACATACCCATGCAATAGAGGCAAAACATATTGTTACCTCAATAGGGGAAACCAATGTTCCACCTTACTAGGTAGTAACAGACATACCTCTTAGGTCATAGAATAACATACCATTACAATCCCAAACAATGTCTAGTCAATAATGTATGAGTATTGGTCAATGATAATGTTTAACCTTTAACATATGTCTACTTTCCAACATGGATTCATGAAACCAAAAGGTTATAATGTTCCACAAGTACCAATTAGGCAACAATTACCTTTTGTTCCTAATGTTCCACAAAATCAATGATAGGGCCTTGGTTAATAAGCTCCCTTTAATCATCAAGGTTTGACTAGTCAAAAAAAAAAAACCTAAACAACCTTAATAGGCACAGTACATCACTCTTAGCCACATCCTTCCATCTCAACCATAATTTCCCCAAAACTAGACCCATATATTGAATCCTAATGAGAATATCACACAAAAATGCATCCAATTCCAACAACCACATCCTAATATGTGTATGTATATTCATAATCAATTCCCTAACCAAACTAACCTTCCAAAGCAAACCATGCCTCCACTATACCTGATCAAAGTAATCCACTTTTGACCACCCAACCTCCACCTCAAACCAATTTTCCCTTCAATTTCCTAACTCAAGAACTAAAATAAATGAAGGATGTAATTGACACCATATAAGCTAGGAAATAGACTAAAAATTTTAAATTAGATGATGTGTGTTCCTACCCATTTAACATAGAGTATTTTTAGATACCAGTTCCTCCAAGGTATGAACCATTAAAGTTTGACAAATACAAGGGGAAAGGAGACCTCAAGGATCATTTAATAATTTTTTTTATTGTTTAACAACCAGAGGCCCACAATAACATCTACCTCCTACTATTGTTCCTAATAAGTCTAGTAAGAAAATCTTTGGAGTGGTTTCTAAAATTGCTTAAGAATTCAATTTCTAACTTTGATGATCTTTCAGACAAGTTTATGTAACACTTATCCTAAAATATTGAGCATGATATTTCATTGGTATACTTGACATGAGCCAAAAATAATGTTGGTGAAAGCTTTACAAATTTTAAGCAATGATGGAGAACACTTTCTAGTATATTCACCCATAGTTTATCAAATAAACAACTAGCCACTGTGTTTACCAAGAATTTGTATAGTGAGATATCTTACCATCTGGAGCTACAATATCCACACACTTTAAAAAAAATCATCAAAAAAGGTTTGTTGATTGAAATATCCCTTATTAATAAAGGGATAATCAAGCTTACCCATACTACAAACTAGTGAAATGGCTAAAATCAAAATTATAATCAAGTCCAAGCATAAGCATCACAACCAATACACACCAATAATTATAATAGACCCAAGCCATTTAATCATAACAAGAACATTGTTGGGAATGGAGTAATTGAGTCATGACATGTCTAAATCGTGTAAACACTATATACTCAACCTATACTACATATGTAAATTAATCCTACCCAACAACCTCTTTAGTAAATACAGCAAGCACAATAGCCTAGACCAGTGCAACAAATGCAATAACCCATGCCTTTGAAAACCCCTCCTCTTAGGAGAATTATGCCTACTCATCACATATTTAGTGACATTAGAGAACCCATAAAATCCATGCTTCACAAGCTCATTATTGCTAGTTTGATTAGCTAGCCTATTTCAAAGCACTATCCTAAGGGCATCCCTTATCCATATTGGTATTGACAAGATGAATTCATGATTATCATTAGGTTAATGGACATAATTTATGTTATTGTCATAAATTAAACATTTTATTGAGAATATATTGGAAAATGGGGAGATAACATTGGATAATGGAGCTTCCACATTCAATCAAAGTCTTGAAAATTATCAAAATCCATTTCCACAACATAATAATCAATATTAACAATAACAAAGGCTAGCATGATAACACCAATAGTATTAATAGCCAAGACAAAACCAATAGAACCAATAATAAAACCTAAAACATTAGTCAAATGGATGGAACCAAGGCTAGAATAATGCTAACAATCAACAAACCTACCACTTAGTAACACATGACTACAACAAATTTCTAGGCCATATGGTGGGAGTTCATATTTCCACCATCTCCATTAATCTGAGACCAAATAACAATCAAATAAGACTATTTCTAATCAATTCAAACCAACCAACCCATGCCAATGATCCTTCCTTGACCTAAGACCACACACATTCACACTAATAAATAAGGATTATTACTTTTGGACCACATTTTGATAACTCATCCTTGCCCCATAACTATGCATAAGTGCACTAACAACCAAGATTTATCTTATCTACCCCCCCCACCACCACCATCCTTTATTAGTAACAATGGTCCTATATCTAATCTTGATTATGTAATCACAACTTAGTAGTCAAAGAATACCATCCTAGTCCCACAACCATATACCACTTCACCCATCCAACCCACTGTTTTGGATAAGAACAAGACATCTACCACTATGTAAGAAAAGATGTTCAATATTGTGGAATGATTGCATAAGACACTTGCACAAATCTCCATTTAGATTTGTTGCACACATCTGTCATCCATAGAAATATCTTGACATAGTTCCTTATCCAATCCCAAGTTCCTAATGACATATCTAAAGATAAATTTCAAGCTTTGGTTGGATATTTATCCCTAAGCCAATAATTAGCCTTTAACCAAAGTGATATGTCATCCCTTGGCCCTCTATATAATAATCCATTATACATCAAAGTTATCATAATGTGACAAAGTAAAACATGTCCTTATAGATAGTGGATCAGGTCTAAATATTATGTATCTAAAGATCATAAAGCTTCTCGAGTACACTAAAACTAATCTTTAGCCAAAAATAATCACCATCAAAGCCTATGATAATGAATAGTAGGAATCACAAGGCACCATCATCTTGCCAGTTATCATTGGGCCTTTGACCCATGATAAACTATACCATGTGTTAGATCTCAATTTTTCATATAATATGCTTTTTGTTAGACCTTGGATACATGATATTCATGTAATCTTGTCAACATTGCACTAGTGTATTAAGTTATCCCACTCAGATATAGAGGTTACTATTCACAAAGATTTGTAACCATACAAACATTGCAAGCATTTGGAGGCCAAGTATCAAAGTTATAACTACCACTTTGGCTTGAATTTGGTTCTTAAGAAGAATAAGGGGAAATAAATACTTGTTGATTCACTAGAGGCTAATTTTATTGACCCAGATACCCTTGATTCACTTTCCCACATACCACCTCCTAAAATATTTAATCATTATACTATTTTGGCTAATGGCCTAGGAGAATATTTGACCCACAATATAACCCACATTGCCAAGATTCCGTAGAACCCCAAGTCCTATGGAAGACCTAAATGAAAACTACCTTGCATGGAATGGAAAAGAAAGGGCAAAGGCCAACTACATAGTCTAGTACTTATAATTTTCATACTAGTTACTGGACAAAAACATGGCCTGATTGAAGATGATGAATATTGGTTTTATAATGACAACTTGGCCAACTGTTACTTAAATACCAAGTATCCCATTTATAATAAAATCATGGAGAGGAATGATTATGGAGGAGGCCTTGGGATAAATCAACAAGGTCCACTTGAGCTAATTTCTACCACTTGGTATAAAGGAACATATGGTCTTGGATTTAAACCACCTGGGGGTGACCCCATGTACCTTATTCATGTTCCAACACCAGTGAATAGTGATGACGATGCTGATAGTGAAGCAGAGTTTGATCATATCCCTTTCAATGACTTATCCAATAATAATTTATATAATACCATTGCCATTTGTACCCTTCGACCAGTTATTCATCATAATCCACTTCCTTTATATTATCCTCAAATTACATACTGGGACCAACAAGAATCAATAGTGCCAATTGACAAATTTTAGAATGATGAAGCCTTCTATAAATTTATAGGTGTAAGGGATAATGTTACATTGAGATACCACAAACAAGGGTTCACAATCAAACTAGATCCTAAATCCTATTTTAGAGAATGTGTGAACACCCTTAGCCATAAATAATTAAATAAATCATTGAGGTATCAAAGTGAAAACATCTTTGAGGTTCTTTTAGACCAAGGAAATAGTAAAGAGAAAGGCCAATCTAGTGGTGAAAACTTATTTTAGGTAGCATTAGATGGGGGTGTTCAAACTTCCTCAAACATAGCTCAAGAGACCACCACTGATGAATGTACCTATGGGTCCAAATTTATTTTTGAATAATAATAGGATTTTGATTGAATCATCCAATAGTTTACAACTGTATTTGTCATATGGTCATCCCTACCATTGGGATATTATAATTCCTCATGCCTTGAACAACTTGAAGAGCTAGTCCTAATAGAGGATTCTGACATAGTAGGCTAATTTAAATATTTTACAACCATTCTAGAAGATAGTTTAACTCTTCTTATGTAGGATACTACATAAGTTAACATCAAGACTCCAGATGACCCAAAATGGATCAAATTAGGCATATCCCTCACTAAAGAGGAACATGAAGTCTTTACCACCCTGTTGAGGGAATTTGTTGATACATTTGCATGGGCCTACTTTAACATGCCAAGTTTAGTACCCAACTTGGTTGTACACCACCTTATGGTACATCTTGATTCCAAACCTATAAAATAATTTTTTTTCAATATGCATCCTCACATTGCTATATTAGTAAAGAAAGAGTTGGAAAAACTCTTGGAAGTAGGATGTATTTGATTGATTGACTACTCACAGTGGATCTCAAATGTTGTACCAGTTAACAAAAATCCAAAAGGAATAAGAATATGCACTGATTTTAGAGACATAAATAAGGCATGTCCCAAGGATGAATTTCCTCTATCGCACATTGACATGATAGTCAACTCTAAAGTAAGCTATGAAATGATTTCACTAATGGATGTATTTTTAGGGTATAACTAGATCCAAATTGCACTAGAAGACTAATATAAAACAATATTCACCACATTGTGGGGAACATTCTACTATCAGGTTGTCATTGGTTCTTAAAAATGATGGGGCCATGTACCAAAGATCCATGACTATCATATTTCATGATATCATGCATGAAATTATCAAAGACTATGTCAATGACATCCTCGATAAATTAAAGACTAGGGTCAATCATCCAACAACACTGTGATGGATATTTGAGAGACTGCATGAATATAAAGTATGACTTAATCCTAAGAAGTGTGTTTTTGGATTTACTTCAAGTAAATTGCTTGGCTTCATTATGTCTCACCGAGGTATTGAAGTCAATCCAACTAAAGTAAAAACCATAACTCAAATGCCACCATCGACCAATTTTAAGTAGCTTCAAAGTTTGTAGGGAAAGATACAACCCATCAAACTCTTCATATCTCAGTTGGCTGACAAGTGACATCCTTTTAAAAATTTGTTGAAGAAGGGTGTCACATTTCATTAGGATGATGAATGCTATAAATATTTTCAACAATTGAAATACCATCTAGCAAATCTACCTATTTTATTGCCACCAGTACTAGGAAATCCATTCTTATTATACCTATTAACCATAAAAAAATCTCTAGGGGAACTTATAGATCAATATGATTATAATGGAAAAGAACATGTCATGTGCTATCTAAGTCATACATTGGTCACATATGAACACAATTATATGCCCATTGAAAAATCTTGTTTAGCTACGGTCTTTGTAGATCAAAAAGTATGACATTAAATTTTAAACAATAAACCATGATTATTTCAAAAGTATATCCACTCAAGTATCTACTATCTAAAATAACTTTACAACAATGTATGGTCAAATAAATCATGCTTCTTAGTGATTTTGAGATAGAATACATCAACCAGAAAGCCATCAAGGGATAGGTTATTGCAGATCAACTTGGTAAAGCATCCCTTATAGATACATAACCTCTAACATTCCAATTCCTAGATGAGTCAATTATGAACATTAGTGAAACACCTCTTGAGGAGAAACACTAGATTCTATATTTTTTTAGATCATTCAAAATACATGGATCAGGGGTAGGCCTTTTATTTATAAATCCATAGGGTGTTCTAATCCCTAAATCTTTTTAGATCAGATTTCCTTGTACCAATAACATGGATTAATATCAATCACTTGTTACAATACTTATATAAGTAGTACAATGGAACATACATCATCTAAACATCTATGGTGATTCTCATATGATCATCGATTAGGTTATAAACCATTTTTAGACCAATGATGACAAACTTGTACCATATAAGGCCATGGTTGACACTCTCAAATAGAAAATTGCTGATGTATAATTTAAACATATACCAAAGGTAAGAAACATAACAACAGATTCCATGACAACCATTAGATCTTTGATTCAACATACAAACATGGCCAAAGAATACTAGTTTCTCATTAAACATCTACTAGCACTAGCTCATAAACCTTCAACCATCATAATGATTTGTGATATTATTGGTCTTAGATATATCTAATATTCTAACATTTACACCTATTTTCATGACCAAACAATGCCACCAAACCTATCCCACAAAAAATCCAAATATTTTATCCACCATGCTACATATTATACTTTACTCAGACCAACCGTTTACCATTATAGTTTTGATGGAACTCTAATTCAATTTTTACCTTTAATAGAATCTACATTAGTGTTATAGGAACTTGATGGAATATGTGGATCCCACACTAACAGGAATGTCTTATCCAAAACTATCTTGCATACTATTGGCCAACAATGGATGTAGATACTACATATGTCAAAAGGTATGATAAATGTCAAAGGCATGCTAATTTGATTCATGCCCTAGCCAAGACTCTAAAACTAATGATTACACCCTGGTTGTTTACAACATAGGGACTCAATCTCATTGGGAAGATAAAACCCACCTCATTTGATGGCCAAAATATCCTTACCACCACTAAATTCACTAAGTGGGTTGAATCTATACCCCTCACTTACATGACTGGAAAGCAAATTTATAAATTCATCTTTAATCATCTCAATTTTTGCTATGGTATCCCCTCCAACATTATATTTGATAATGGAGGATCATTAAAAAATAAGAATGTCAAATTGATATGTGCCAAGTACAAGATTACTTAACATTTTTCCATGGAATATTAACCACAAGGTAATGGCCAAGCAAAATCATATAATAAAACCATTATCAAAATACTTAAAAATATTGTCAATGATGCTGACCACAATTGGCACCTCCAAATATTCCACATCCTCTAGCCATACCATACCAACTACTGTAATCCAATAGGAGCCACTCCATATTCACTTTTTTATGGCACTAAGGCCATTTTTCACATTGAGGTCAAGATATATTCTTTGCACATATTTTTGAATCATGTCCTAGATGATGAAGAATATTGAGTAGCTTACATGTAAGAGATGGAATTACTTGATGAAAAATGCATGGCCAAAGTTAACAACCTACAAGCATACCAGAACCAACTTCATGGCCACTATAATTGGCAAGTTAAACATAAAGAATTTGAGTTGAGTGATCTTATCCTTAAAGAAAACCAACAAAATACCATTGCATAAAAGAAATACAAAGATAAGTTCAAACCTAACTAGATAGACCCTTTCATCATTGTTGTAAACTATGGCATTGGAGTATACAGGCTCACTACACTAGATGGGGATGAACTTGATGAGATAATAAACATTATACACCTCAATCATTAATTTTCTTATGTGATCAGATGTATTGTTTATTAGGCCCATTTTATTTATACCATAATATTGACATTCTTCCTTGTACCATACCATTCTGCCATATACCATTCTCTTCTATGATGCCTTTCCTATCAACCAAGTTTTTTTTTAACCTCCCTACCTAGACCTTTGCCCTTGGTTCCAAAACAAATTTTAGTATGAAGACTCAAACCAAGTTTTAGTAGTTATTTTAGCATTTTAGATAGAGGCCATATTCTTGAAGTAGTATAATAGTGGTTTGGCAGTTGCATCCTTCATTTCTTCTTCCATTCTATACCACATGGGCCTAATTATAACTACATTTGGGAAAATCAATGTTTCACCATCATGATACTAATTATAACTACCTATGGTTAAATTAGTATCATTTACCTATATTTTTATTTCCTAATAATAACTACCTATGGGAAAATTAGGGGTAACACTTGTTTATCATGCCAATGCCATACTATGCCATTTGCTTTCTTTGGCTATTTTGTTTGAATTTTCTGCTACACTAGTCAGATTCCTCTATTTTAAGGTGAAACTAAAATGACTTGAGGTCCCATCCTAGGACTATGTAGGCAATGCTCAATTTATTTTGAGTTTAGCTCAGTCACCCTTTCTCATACTCTCACCATTTTATGAGTAAATTTTAAGTTTAAATGCTCTCACCATTTTGTGAGCTTAAACCATTTAGTATCTCATCATTCTCAATAGAGTTAAGATATATAGAAAATTACAAACACATTTTTAAAAAAGATCTTGAAAATCATAAACATTGACCACTTCTTTGCCTTAAAGATTCTGGGATCCCTAGCTAATTCACAAGTAATCACTTGTCATTTAGTTTCCCCATCCTTATTGGCATGACATCCCAAGCTCTCACCATTTTGTGAGCCCATTCCCATATTCTTATATCAAATCCATCATGTTTTTATTCTCATCATTTTATTCTATCCCATTTCCTAAAAGAAATACATTTGGCTTGAAGTTTTTGTTAGATCTCATGTCTATGGAACTATGTAGGCATCGTCCACTTACCTAGTGCATCTAGAGCCAACTCCACCAATCCCTTCCTTTTATTTTATTCCCCTATTTTATTTATTTTTTAAATTATATCCCATCTTCTAGGGGAAATGGTCATCATATTTTTTATGTCATGTTATTTATACTAACATTTTACTTACCCATTGTTTGTCTTTTATGTTCTTTTGGATGTTTGTTGTTTGTTTATTGTTTTGTCTTTCTATTTGTTTATTTATTTGCCTATTTGTTTGATTTATTGTTATGCCTTGATTTAGTCTATGTGCATTTATTGGGTGATTCCTTGTGCATTATTCTTGAGTCCATCCCTATTCATACATCCACATTATCATCATGGTTTTTATCATTAGTGCATTATTTTCAATTGCTTTTTGGATCACATATCAGTTCATATGTATATTTAATCTAAGTTATCATGGTGTTCTATAATGATTCCTACCATCATGTGTTAAAAAAAATCATCTCTAGGAGTCTACATAGAAATGAGGTAAAGATATATCTCCTTAGCACCAAACCAAATCTTGATCTCATCCAAATCATATCATACACAGAGTAATTAAACAATGAAATAATTTTCTTCCTTGCTAGTTTAGATGAGAATATCCCTACTTGTAGGTTGCCTAAATTCATCTTTCTCCTCTATTATAATTTGCCATCATATCCCATATCTTGTTTGTCATTATCAAGATACTAATGATGATAATTGCCTCTGGGTTAATCATTGTATACCATCCCACTCGTATTACCAATGATTCTAATAGCCTTATGTTTCCATTGATTTGATGGTTCATGATTATGCTCTCCTTTAGGAAAATAATTATATTTATTATGCCTAATTGGGGCATGTTTTCATTATGATAATGGTTATAAACACCTTTGGTTAAACCATTATCTCTATCCTCCCACCTGAGACATGTTTTTATCCTACCAATGATTATAACTACCTACGGGTAAATCATTGTTTTCCCTTTCAATGATTATAACCACCTTTGAGAAAATCACCCTATTTGTTTGCCCTAACTATGGAAGCTTCATATGCCAGTGATTATAACTACCTATGAGAAAATCAGTCTCTTCTACCCTATTTCATATATTTGGTCCAATCATTTCCTCCTTTTGAGGGATTGATTGTTAGCCCCTTTTCCAACAACACCCTCAAGGGGGCACCTATAGTTCATCCATTGCCATTTAAGTCATAGGCATACATAACCTTTTCATTATTTGAGAATATATTACTATGCTTATAGCTTACAATGCCTTCCCAAATAGCGGTAAACTATAGACACCTGAAATTGGCTACCACTAGCCTTTAACTAGACTTTAGATTGATTCCTACCAACCATTGTAAATTAAGCCTAGGAATCATTGAATGTCCTAAATTTTCTTGTGCATCATTCATTAAATATCAGAATCTCATTGAGACATATCTAATTATGTTATCCTATTGAATACAAAATAAACTCTCATGGATTCATCCCTAATCATCCCATGACATCATAATAGTCAATTTGGCTTATGGACCTATTAAATAGGGCACATAGACTTAAATTAAATCTTGAAAATGATAAAAGCCTAATCAAGAATAATTAATAAACTAAACCAAATTAAATGCCTGGTTAAATTATCCACGTGTAATTAATAAATAAATAAATTAATTAATTAATTAATTAAAAAATATTAAATATCTTAGTTTTTCATGATTACCTTTACAAGTTATCAAGCCTTTTGGAAAATGTCCCAAAATGAGACCCATACCTATTCATTGTAAATAATTATAAATTGAAAATTACTAACTCTAATAGGGTTATGATGACTTACTTAGATTATGTTTTAACCCATTCCAATCCTTAAATCCACCTTGACTCACATTGGGTAGGGGTTAGATCCATTTGTTATAAATACAAGCCATTGCCCATTGAATTCTAAGCTTGGAAATTGTAGAGTTATAATGTAAGTTTTGTTTCATGAGATTCTTATTAATAATGTTATAATGTCAAATATTGAGCCAAGCCACACCAAACCAACACAAGCCATAATGGTGTCAAGGAGAGAAGGAGATACACAACCTTTATTACCAAAGGCTCTTTGAAGCACAAACTGAGAAAGCTAACCAATAAGGCATATGGGGATCTAAAGGAAGGTAATAGATTTGATGTATTTTTCATTTTAGTTGTGATCCCATATCTTTTTTTCATTAATATCACCCCTAAGATTTAAGATTGTAAGTGTTAGTTTTAGTGTGTTTTCTTTGAGTTTTGTCACTTAAACAAACACTTGAACTAACCTCCCTTCTTGGATTAGTATGATTACAGTAATATCCTATTAATCTAATGACACTTATTAATTTATAGACATTATTTGGTTTCATACACCCCATAATGGCTCTCATCTTTGATGGATGTACTAAAATACCATCTGTAGAGATAATATGTCCCAAATATTGCACTTTATTTTGGCAAAATGCACACTTGGACAACATGTTATACAAATCATGTTTTAAAAAATGTTACAAAACTAGTTATACATGTTGAATATGCTCTTATTCATCCTTATAATATATAAGAATGTCATATAATAAGACTAAAACAAAATGACCTAGATAATATTTGAACACACTATTCATGAGATTCATAAATGTTATAGGAGCATTTTTCAACCCAAATGGTAACATTGTGAGCTCATACTAACCATATCAAGTTATAAACATTATCTTTGGAATATCCTCATCTTTTATCCTTAGTTGATGATATCCTTCTCTAACATTAATCTTAGAAAAGACCATTGCCCATCATATTTGATTGAATAGATCATCTATATGAGGTAGCAGATATTTGTTTTTGATAGTCACCTTATTCAACATTATATAATCAATACAAAGGCAAAGATTACCATCATTCTTCTTAGTGAAGAAAACTAGTGCACCCCATGGTGTCACACTAGGTCTAATCAACCCTTTTTACAACAATTTTTGGATTTGAGACTTTAATTCAACCAATTTAGTGGTTGTCATCCTGTACAATGCTTTAGACTATGGTTCTAATCCAAGTATGATATCAATAGAGAAATCAAACTCATGTTTAGGAGGCAATCTTGGAAATTCCTATAGAAACACATCATAAAAATTCCTAAAGAAAGGATAATATTCAATTTATGGTTCCTTAGATTCCTATATTTCATTTATCTTGATGATAAATAATTTGCACCCTTTTCCTTGAGCCTTCCTAAGTTACATTGAATAAATCTACCTAAGCCTAAATTCTCTTTTCTCACCCTAAATTTGTGTCTAATTTCCAAAAACATCTTGACACTCAACCTTATTTAGGTAGCAATCAACCTTGGCCTTATGCTTTGTAAGACAATTGACCCCTAGGATCACATCATATGACCCTATTATTATTTCATAAGATCCATTATTATTTTGAATTTGGGTAATCATCTTCAACTTAGTACTTACCAACTTTGACCTTGGATTCATTCCCATATTGTACCAACCATGCATTTTCTATTACTCTAGTTTTTCTAGATAACTTATTTAGTATTTTAGGAGATATAAAACATTATGTAGCCCCTATATCTATCAAAATGGAAACTAGATGTTCAAATAAAATACCTGATAGTTCTATGGGTGAAGCTTGGAATTTGTATTGCCAATTATCAATTGATGCATGAATACATTTTTGAAACATTCCTTGTTAAGGAGAAGAACCTTTGTTTCTTGACTTATCCTAGGTACACTCATGATAAAAACGGTCACCTAAAAAAATGAATCAACCTTCAAGGGGTCCTTTCCTATTAGACTATTGGTTTCCTTTGAAACCATTACCTAGTTTTCTATTACCTAAATTACTATTAAATCTAGTATTCTAAATTTTAAAATGACTCTTGTAGTCTCCACTCCTTGGCTTCTAATTAGTTTTTTGAAAGTTGATTTAGAACTTTCAAACTTTTTATTAAAATTATCTCTGACTTGAGAAAGATATTTAAACTTTTATTCCTATTTGACTTCCTTCTTGAAGACTTGGTTCATGGTAGATGGTCCATGAACATCCACCTCTCCACCAATATGGGGTTTTAATGTCATGATGAACTTCCTAATTCTAAACCTCTTATCAACCTAATACTAAGGTACATACATTAAAATTTTGGTAAACTATCCCCATTACTCATTCACTGATAGGTTTCCTTCCTTAAGATTCTAAAAATCTGTAAACTTTTGGTCAAAGTATAACTATGGAAGCCACCATGATCTAAACAATGTCACAAAATACTCCCAAGTAGTGATGGTTAAGTTAAGATTCATTTATAACTTTTTATTGGACCTATTATGAAATGATATTTCACCCTTATGGAGGAGTTATTCAGGTTCCTCCACTCCCAATCACAATATGGGAACAACCCCAAGTTATGGGTATCCTATGGTAGGGTTGAACCTTTAGAAAAGGCCGACTTTCTTTTGATGGATTGCCTAAACTAATGCTACATTAGGGAAAAGGGTAATAAAAGTGGAAAGGGATCCTAAGAATGATAAAAGGTGATGCACCAAATAAAAATGGGAAACACCCATAGGTTGAACCCACACTAGATCTATAAAAGATAATTCTAGCTCACACAACCTCACAAACCAACTGATTGCATAAGTGTTTCATGAAATAGGTTCAAGTAGAACACTATCCCAAACCTGTAATAGCTTGAAAAAACTGTAAATGAGGTCAAAAAAGAGGAAAATGGATGAGGAATATTCTCCTTCACAATGTTATCATGCACAAATCACTAAACAT
Organism: Torreya grandis; assembly: GCA_037957365.1. Lineage (NCBI taxonomy): Eukaryota > Viridiplantae > Streptophyta > Pinopsida > Cupressales > Taxaceae > Torreya > Torreya grandis. Next base: position 516,614 of record JARHVA010002376.1, on the reverse strand, counting down.
TGATCTAAGGCAAGAGATAGGTAAAAAGAAGTCTTTTATTGCATCAATAAGTAGTTCTTAAAATGCTTGATCAGGTTTATCCTAATCAAAATGAGCATATTTTTAAATATCTTAGAGATTCCCCTACTCTTCAATATTAAAGAGTCCTTGTGAGAGTCTAAAATTAGATAAAGAGAGAGAGAGAGAGAGCTTACTAATGGGAAAGAATGGGTAATATAATGAAAGGGAAAAGAGAGAATAGGGAACACATCAACCAAGAATAATGAATGAGATACCACATTTTAATGAATGCTCTACCAAACTTAATGTAATTTAGACTAGCCCTTCATCAACAAATTAACCTACATTTTCTCTAATTAGTCTTCAATATCTTCTCATTGGTTGAGAAATGCACTAGACGATAAGAGTCTATTTTGTAGATGATGAGTCATGATAATTTCAAGGAAGAAATATCCTTAAGATATAAAAAGTATTTAATGTTTCACTATAATCTCCAATCCCCAAATCCATTTGGTTTGATCTTTTATGCCATCTTCCACTTGATCTATTCATGAGAAAATAATTCTCATATCTATAATTCTAATAGAACCCTCACCATGTCTACTTTGGGTGGCCATAGGTACTTGATTATCTATAGAATGAATATTTCAAAGGATGAGACACTCCACTATATCTAATTTATGTCTATATCTACTCTAACCGAAATATAGATCTTTACTATAGATTGAAAACCAATCCAAATTATTGGTTTTTGTATAGTCCTTATATCGATGAGAACCTATTGGACACATAGCTTCCTTTTTAAACTATATTATGTTTGAAAAAATCTATTCTACCTATGAACCTTGTGGAAGTTGAGGACTAATTATCTAAATAGATCTTTTTTAAAGAGTAATGATCATAGTCATGAAATAATATTGTGACCCCAAAAAATGAGCCCTGTAAGTTCTAAATCTTTGAACTAGAGGTTGAGACTATGCTTTAATGGCAACATAACTTCATCATAACCATCTTGAATATATAGTTAAGTTTGATTGATGGTGTTTGAAGATCTAATGGAGGTACACACCCTTTGGAACATTTGATCTTAGTTTGACCTAAGACATATTCAACCTCTACTCAAAATCTCTTGGCTTTGAATTTTAATATCATCCATCGATCTCGATCTGGGCTTCTCATATTATGCCAATTGTCATCTCTATGTTGATCCTTAAGATCTTGTAATTAGTCTATTGAATTTTTAAGTCACCATAGTTAGCATAAAACCCACCAATACCCTATAAGATAATGGTGAATCTACATAGTTCTAGGCACTCAATTAAAATGTGTGTAGATGACCCTTATCTATTCCCATGCCCAAAGTAGTCAAGTATAGGTTTGTGCAGTAATAGAATGATGGATCATGCCTATTATAAATCCTTGATGCATGTTTTAGTGTAGTATCCTTAAACACATAATCTAAAAGGTGAACAAGTTTAAATATGAGAGACCATATGTTATATATGGTTAAGTGAAGGGAGAGTGCATGGAGAAACTATAAATCATGAAAAGGTGCACTTAAGACCTTTAGTCTTTATGCACACTCTTATTCAAGAGCTTCCCCATAATCATCTAACACACTTCTATACCAAAGTATAAGATCTTACTCTCATGCCCTTAAATATAATAAGATGCAATCGTAAATCCATGTGTCACATCTTTTAAAAACTCATAGTTTCAAAGGACTCTCACACGCACAAGCTATGTGCACACATAACATACAAAGAAAAGAGTTACATACCCATAAGGACCCAAGAAATTTGAAAAAAAATTATGTAGGTGCTTCACATCTATGCCCAAGCCCAAGATAAAGATTTAGATCTACATGACAATACAATGATGACTCTCACCTACATAAATCTCTCAATACATACCTACGCACAAGTTTTTATGGTGCACAAGTCAAAGGGCATACAATTTTAAAGATGAGGGACCCCATGATCCAAATGGTTAAGTGAAGGGAGAGCATATGGATCAACTATGAGTCATGAATATCACATTTAGGATATTTAATCTTTGTACACACCCTTATTTAAAGTCTTCCTCGTGCCTATCCAATGTAGTCCCATGTTCATGCATAAGATCTTATATCTACAGATCCAACATGGTAACCTTCCTTTTGTTTCTCTCCATATGGTAACCCAACACTCATCCAAGGATGATCCATTTATTTATAGAAATAAAAATAGAACCATTAATTGGTGAATGCTAATGTGTCATACCCACACTACTCCTATCTAAAACTTTGAAGGATTATTTTGAGAGCCCATCAAGATGACATATGCCCCATTGGACTCATTAGATGATGATGTATGTCATATATATATATATATATATATATATATATATATATATATATATATATATATAGTTGCACCTAAGACCAATCAAAAAGTTCCATGTGCCCAAGTGGTATTAGGATGTAAAGAAGGTAGTTAGAACCAGTTGAGAGGAGCTCAAAGAATTATCAGAATGATTAAATGCACAAGTGACCACTAGACATTGGGATGCAATTTAATACCACCCTTTAACCTTGTTATGGAAATATTCTATTCCCCCATGTAAATGCATATATAAAAAGGATCCTTAGTTTTATTTAGTAGGAAAAATTCAATAATTAACAACACGACACCAAAAAAGAATTAAAATATTGAATTTTCCATCCAAGTGGCACTTTAATTAAAAAATAAGCTTGTCCATTATAAAAGCCTAATTTTTCACTTGTAAAATGGTCAACACATTTATAAAAACCATTTGATACTAAAATTTACCCTCCATGAGCACTTATATTTGCTAAATCTTGTAGACTAATGAGAATTACGTTCACCTCCTTTTGTTTTTCTGATGATCTATGTGCTATTTATGTTTATTGATCTTTGAATATGGATAATGTTCATCTCTCTCACCATTTTCTATTCCCAACACCTCATCAAACTTGGAACTTAATTATAAGTCATATTATGTGCACACTTGGGTCTTTGTTGATATTATCTGTGGACTATTTGTTATCCATCTTAGTGTTGTGTTGCATTCCCATACCTCCATGTGAAACACTTAGCACTTGGAGTATCCTTAGTGGAAGCTATGTGATATTATCTTGTCCTCAAAATTCTATAATATGTTTATGATAGTAGGAGCACTTGCTTGATTTTGGATGCATTGCCTCTTTATGTTTTAACATTTCTTACCTTCTCCCTCCCTTTTCCTTGAATATCATAGGTTTAGATTAGCGATAGATTTACATTTTTTTAAATCTTTAGGGCTACTTACTGGTCTTAAACTAGATATGCTTATAATAGAAGAAATATATATGCAGTCATAAATACATCATGCCCATAAATCAATCCTAGATTAGATAGGATAGAACACACCTACACTTCTAATTACAACATATAATTATTAAATGGGAGCATGACCAATGTGAGGATCTAGTAGACCCGATTAGGGGATCACTTGTCATGACACATTATGCAAGATAGGGTTCCAAATCCTATCATATAATAAAATCACATAATAACCCTAAAAGGGTCTTATGATTTAATATTTCACTAATCTAATAATAAGAAAAGTAAATCTAATCTAATGCACACTAAAGCTTGTGGCATAAAGTGAGCGGTTAGAAAAGCAAAGCAATCAAAACATGTATAGGGAACTTTAAGTAAAGTAAGTATGAGTAACACCCTAATATATAGAATATGAAGATTAATATATATTCGAGCCAACACTTATGCTAATTCTATATACTAAAAGAGAGGAGAACAAAGTTAAGATATACTTACCTAAATGTGAACCTGTTGAGACTCAATCTATCCCTTGGCCAAAGGGGCTTCACAAAAGTTTGTTGTGGTTCATAAGGATCACTTTTTTAGGCCAAAGCATCTAAGACCTATCCACAAGAGTAGATTCTCCAAAATAAGAAACCTAAGCTAAGTCTCCTCAAGTATAATGGTGGAAGAGTATATTGTGAAGAAGCAAAAGTGAATAAATAGCTCTTGATTGTATATTTTAATAATGACCAAAATGACATTGTATATATATGCAAAACTTATCCTAAAATTATCTGTGAATGTCAGTTGTGCTAGGTTGAATCAGTAAACCTAGAATATTTTTGGTCTAACTCACTAGGCTTGTGTTAGGTCAACCAGGAGGCTAATAAAAAAAGAGAGAAAAGATCCACAAATTGTACTAGGTCAACCAGGTCAACCTAGTATGCTGAATAGGTCAAAAGGGTGCCAAGCAAGGAAATAAAGGATAGAAAGAGGAAAAAGACTAGAAGACTATGCAAGGGAGGAGAAATAGCTTAGGTAAAAGTTTTAAGAACTAGTTGGATTGTTAATAATGAGGTAAAAAGGGAAAACAATCCTAAAAATACCAAAGGTCTACTCACCCTTTTCTTGATGCACCACTTAGGGCATGCACTCAAAGATATTGAGTATTGATGGGTTCTTACAAGATGTAAAGTGTTAGTAATTGATAAAAGTTTAAAATATTATGTGTATACAAAATTTATCCTACTTTGGAGGCTCTTCCCAAGGAGAAAAAAGGTCCCACACCTTAGGGACATTACCATAATTGTGATGAGACAATCGATGCTTACATGCATAACTGAGCTATAATAATTCCATGCCCATCACCATAGACTTTTGTGCCTCATACAACAACTCCATACCAAATGACCCATTAAAAAGCACCCCCATGCCATGAAACATCCATAAGTGCATGTTTTGAATAAAAACACAATCCATCTATTACTTCACTTATGCCATGTGATAGCTTCACATTCATCCTGAGGATACACTGACTCTTTGAACTCTTTCTCACCATTAATTTACTTTGGCACGATGGATCATGCACCATTGATCATATTAAACCCATTGGATTTATCAGTCACTATGTGTCATTAGATATTTGTATGGGAACCCAAGATATTGACACTTTTTAGTTCCATGTTCAATCTTAGGATAAACTAACCTTTTGACTATAAGATTGCCAGTGATCCTTGATGCATAATTTAACACATTCTATTAGATCTTCTAGACCTACTAACATTGCTAATCACCCGCTCACCATTGGATCTTGAATTTATCTTCTTATATTCCGACACTTGTCATCAATGCATTCATCCTTGGAACATTTTAATTTAAATGACTATTTTATGCAGCTTTAACTTGATGTCTCTACGCATGTTCCACTCTATTGGTTTAACTTTGAAGCTTTATATATTGAGATAGAAAAGACATCAAGATATGAAATTCGTAGAGGATGATCTAGGCATGAATAAATTAATTTCCATGTGATATTTTGACTTGAGAGGATTTCTAAGCATCCATATAAAATGCATAATCGAGCTGACCAGTCCATTTATTCATGATGTTTGAGATGGTCTAGCTCTTCAAAGATTATATTTACCATATTTTGATCATTTATGGGTCAATAAATCTATTTAGATTATATATATAAGAATAATCATGGTATGTGGGTCAAAATTTTCTAATATATTTGGTGACTCATAGGGAAGCATGTTTTCTATGCTTGAGAACCCAAACTAGTTACCTTGTTTAATCCATTGGTCATGGAGTCATAAATCTTTACTCTTAACTGACATAAAATGATACAAGGATACCCATATAGATAAATTCATCTTAAATTAATAGTAATAATAAGAAACAAAATAAACAAAGTGCCCAAGGCACTTTGGAAAAAGAAACACACAACATGAAAAGAATGTGCACAAGACACTTAGAGAAAAACAAGAAAACTATTCTAATATGTATAAGGCTATAACTTACAGGTATTTTCCTCTTGGATCAAATGGAAATTATTTATAATCACTCACTTGTGATGAACTAGGATGGAAAACATCTTTATATTGAGAGCTCATGATAGGTGAGCTAAGATACTTGATTAATGACTCTTTTGGTATGCTCTCAAGAGGATAAAATGGGACAAACATGTATCCAATATAGAAATATTGGTCTATTTATTAAAGGATTGATATAAAATGGACTATAGTATCACCTAAAACCTCTTCATCTAATGTATCATTTTAACATGAAGGTTGACTATTTAAGCTTAGGAAAAAAAATCTAATTCATCCTAAAAGGCAGCTTCCTCTTGGTCATCTAGGACAATGCCAATCTCAACATCATCCTTGCTTTTCTCAATTTTAAAGGAGCCATATGGTATCTAATAAACCCATCCAAGGTTAAAAATTTCATGTTCTTGTGGCTCTAGATCTAACCATTCTCTATCATTCTTGAAGACATCAATATTGCCTTCAATAGATAATTCATCTTGAGACTGGTCAGATTCTTCAACTTGATTTACAAATTAATTTTCATTCTCTAGAGGAGGAATAGGCTGGTTTAAAACCTTTATTTGGTCCATGAATTCATGTTATATCTATTTAAATACTTCATTTTGATCCTCTTTCTCTTTTATTTCTTTCTCTTACTCTTTTATGACCTCTTCAACTTGATTAGATGACTAGTTGATTGCTGCAACCACATTAATTTTTGCACTTTGCTCATGTTCATATTTAACCCCATAAAATGGAAGATCTTAAAATAAATGAAAATATCCTTTGTTATCAACTACAGCTTAAATACACCTCTATTAAAATCTAAAGGCATCAATACTACTTTCAAGATCTAATTCATCAATGTCAAAGCCATGCCATAATAGTTAGTCCAAACCTAATTTCTCTTCCTCTACATGTAGTAGGATACCTATCATGATTGCCTAATAGAAACTTGTGTTATCTTATTCAGGTTCACCTATGATTACAAGCTCCTCCTTTATTATTTTCAAAATAGGCTCTTTATCTAAGAGGGAGATGGTGAGAGGGTGAATAAGTTCACCTTGCTTGTAGCTTAGGAGAGTATCCTTCCATCTAGGGACTTTGAATGCTCTCTTTGGTGACTATTGGTGGAGGGAGATGGAGTCATGGAACTTTTGGATGGTAATCTCATTGAGTTGAGCTAATAAATATTTTTATTGAATTGGTTCCTAGACTACCTTAGCTAGCTTTTCTTCTCTCTTCTTTATGTCTTCCTTGATTGATTTTCATGAGGGAAAAGCAAAAGGATTTACCACCTACTTTTATTGAATGGGTGTGGGAGAGGGTGGTTTCATGAGAGAGGGTATGTCATAGTTAGGGTCATTAGCATAGGATAATATCCAAGATGGGATGGCTTCATGTTCCTCAACTGAATGATTTTTAGTGACTTGTTTGGCTCTTGATGAGGATGAGACTTGAAAAGGTGGAATAGGGGGTTGGGTTTGAGCATAAACAAGAGTTAGATATGGAAATTGGGTTTTAGGGTTTGATACTCTCATTCCTAAGAGAAATTGATAGTTATTTTATTTTTTGGCTTGGTCTTGCCTAACCAATCATTCTTCTTGAAAACTTAACTCTTGCTCCTAAACAAAAGCTTAGTGTTGAAGATTATGTTGTTTCCTATAGTAATCTTCTTCCCTATCAACCTCTCTTAATTATTTTTCAAAATAAAACCATATATCCCTAAGGCTCTTTTCTAGTTGACTAGAGAGAGGCAAATTCTAACAAGGTTAATACATTAAATCTTGAGGGCCACTTGAGGTGAAGCCATAAACATTTCTTACTTGATATGAAGGATAAGAAATGAAATAACATGAATTTTGATCAAATGGGTGAAGATACATACCAAATAATGGTGATTAAGAACTTCAGCTATTTATAATAGCTGATGAGTGCTCAAAATCACCATTGATGTTTGTACACATGCCTCCAAAGGTTGATTAGATGAAGAAAACAACAAAACTCCTCACCAGTGAATAATGTAGTAGGTCCCACTAGGCATGAAAAAAACTATTATGACATTATATTTCACCCTTGTGGAGGATTTATTCATGCTCCTTCACTCCCAATCAGAATATAGGAATAACCCCAAGCTGTGGGTATCCTATGGTAGGGTTAAACCTCTAGAAAAGGCTAGATTCCTCTTGATGGATCACCTGAACTAAAGATACTATATGGAAAAGGGTTAGAAAGGTGAAAAGGGATCCTAATAAGTATAACAGGTGATGCACCAAATAAAAATGGGAAACTCCCATAAGCTTGAACCCACACTAGATCTGTAAAAGACAATGCTAGCTAACACAACCTCATAGACTAACTGATTGCATAAGTGTTTCATGGACTAGGTTTAGGAAAAACACTATTCCAGCCATGAAGTAGATTGAAAACACCTTAAAGGAGGTCAAAAAGGAGGAAAATGGATGAGGAATATTCTCCTTCATAGTGCCATCATGCACAAATCACTAAACACTGATCTAAGGCAAGAGATAGGTAAAGAAAGTCTTTTATTGCATCAAGAGGTAGTTATTAAAAATTCTTGATAGGGTTTAACTTAATCAAGATGAGCATATTTTATAATATCTCAGAGAGTCCCCTACTCTTCAAGATTAAAGAGTCCTTATGAGAGTCTAAAATTAGAGGGAAAGAGAGAGATTACAAATGGGAAAGAATGGGTAATAAAGAAAAAAGGAGAAGAGATAAGAGGGAACATGTTAACCAAGAAAAATTAATGAGTTTCCACCTTTCAATGAATGATCAACCAAAATTAATCTAATTCAAACTAGCCCTTCATCAACAAGTTAACCTACATTTACTCCAATTAGTGTTCAAGATCTTCTTATTGGATGATAAATGCACTAAAATACAAGAGTATATTCTATATATGATGAGTCATGATCCTTTCAAGGAAGAAATATTCTTAAGATATGAATAGTATTGAATACTCCATTGTACTCTCCAATCCCCAAATCTCTTTGCTTTGATCTTCTATGCCATCTTCCACTTGCTTTCTTCATAAGAAGAGAATTCTCATATCTATAATTTTGAGAGAGCCCTCACCATGTCTACTTTGGGTGGCCATAGTTACTTGATTGTCAATAACATGAATATTTAAAATGATGAGAGACTCCATTGTATCTCATTTATGTCTGTATCTTCTCTAACCTGAATATAGATCTTTACTATAAATTGAAAACCAATCTAAATTATTGGTTTTCATATAGTCATTATATCAATGAGAACCTATAGGCAAGATAGCTTCCTTTTTGAACTATATTGGGTTTGAAAAAACCTATTCTAATTTTTAACCTTGTGTAAGCTAAGGACTCATTATCTACACATATCTTTAAAGAGAAATGATCACAATCATGAGACAATATTATGACCCTAAAAAATGGGCCTTGTAAGTTCTAAATCATTGAACCAAAGGTTGAGACTATGATTTAATGGTGATGGAACTTCATCATAACCATCTTGACTATATAAATGTATTTTATTGATGGTCTTTAACTAAGCTCTAATGAAAATACATGCCCTTTAAAACATTTGCTCTTGGTTTGACCTAAGTCGTAAAAGACCTCTGCTTGAAATATCTTGGCTTTAAATTTTAATATTGACTATCAATCTCAATTTAGGCTTCTCATATTATGTCAATTATAAGATTTACATTGATCCTTAAGATATTGTAGTTAGTCCATCTATTATTTCACTTGTTCTATGTGGTAGCTTTACATTCATCTTGAGGATATGCTAACTCTTTAACCTCTCACTCACCATCAATCTATTTTGTTATGATGGATCATGCACTATTGATTAGCTTGGACCCACTAGCTTTGTTAGTCACCATGCATCATTATATATTTTTATGGGTACTCAAGATATTCACACTTGTCATATCTACATTCATTATTAGGATATGCTAGCCTTTTGACTATGAGCTTATCATTGATCATTGATACATGATTTAACACACTCCATTGGATCTCTCAGACCCACTAACATTGTTGATCACTTGATCACTATTAGATCTTAACTCAAGCTTCTATGATTTATAAAATTTTCATCCATGAATTCATCTTTAAAACTTTTGAATTTAAATGGCTATTTACTATATCTTTAACTTAACATCCCCGCGTATGTACCATTCTACTAGTTTAACTTTAAAGCTTTATATCTTGAGATAGAAAAGACTTCAAGATATGAAATTTTGATAAGATGATCTAGGTATGAATAACTTCATGTCCATGTGATATTTTATCTTGAGAGGATTTCTAAGCATACTTATAAACTTCATAATTAAACTAACCAATCCATATCTTCATGATGTTTGAGATGGCCAAGCTCTTCAAAGATTATTTTTTCCATCTTTTAATTATTTATGGGTCAAGAACTCTACTCAACTTCTCTATCTAGGTAGAAATTTGGTATGTCAGCTAAAATTGGCCAACAAGACCACCACATAGCTGCTTCACTAGCCAACTAGTAAGCTCCCCAAACTACTTTAAAGGATTCATAATAGTTTCAAATCTATAAATACTTCTCCATCTTAGTCAACCATGATTTATTTCTATCTCCCAGATTAGTTCCATAAAAATTAGGTGGATTCACCTTTTTGATATCTCTATCTAATTTTGTAGCTACATGTGCTCTTGCATCTTGAGGTACTTCCTCATTTGCTCTTGTATCCTAAGGCACTTAATCATGCCTTTTTTCTTGAGGTATTTCCTACTCAACAAGATGCTATTCAGGCATATCCTAATGGGCTTCCTCTTCATGGCCATGAATTTCCTATTCTAGGGTTGTAATTTGGTCCTTAGTTTCATTCATGACTATGATAATCTGATCCAACTTTGTTGCTTTATAAACAACAAATTAGTTAGGATCAAATAGAGGGTTATTTCCATTGACATTTAAAGGACCCTCACTAAATGATCTAACTCATACCATTCTCCTTAATTACTTGAGTTTGAACTTAGCTTTGATACCATAATGTGACATCCCCATTGAGATTTATTAGAATAATGTAATATTTAAAAAATAAAAATTATTTACATCTATTTTTTCATTATGTTTCACCATGAGAATCTAATTAGTGACCCTAGTGCAACACACTAAGTATGTTAACTACAAAATAAACATGTAACATCTTTTAGTTATTGATCACTATCATCATATTCAACAAAACATAACTATATATAGAAATTAATTACATATTTCAAACCATGGATGGTACAATAATACAATCACTGCTATCAATATATAAATGAGTAAATAATAAAATTTATATCAAGAATAATGTTTCAATAAATTTACAAGATACAACGTTTCATGGAGCATGAGTCTCACAAACTCTAATATCTATGGTAATCTCAAGTGTAGTCTCCAAATAAGTACTACCATGGGGAGGGAGAGCATTATCCAAATGTTTTTCCATACCAAACATGGACCATCAATCCCCTGCACAATCCCCCAACTAGAGAATGGACCTCCCTTCATAGATGGGTAGATAGTGATAATGCAGGAATCTAGAGAAACAAACTAGTACCAATGTGTTGTAAGATATTTGATACACAATGTGTACCATATAAAAAATACTGTTAAGCATGGGATATACTGAGAGGGGGGTGAATCAGTATATCAGATATCTTATAAAAATTTTACTTAATCAAACTCCACTTAACTATACATTCAAGATATGTAATAAAACTAAAATAATAACATGCACCACACAAGAGAGAGAGAGAGAGAGAGAGAGAGAGAGAGAGAGAGAGAGAGAGAGAGAGAGAGAGAGAGAGAGAGAGAGAGAGAGAGAGAGAGAGAGAGAGAGAGAGAGAGAGAGAGAGAGAGAGAGAGAGCATAGAAACCCAATGTGGGAAAAACCATAGAGAACAATATCAAGTATATGAATGAACACCAACTCAAATTATAAAGTTTGCAAGCACCACTTATATGAGCACCAAAACCTTTACTAAGCATCAAAATAAAAACTATTTTGTGAGCACCAACCCATAGGAGCACCAACCCACATGAGCACCAACCATTATTATGTATAAAACACAACTATCTCTTAATATTACTTTCTAAACAAATGATATAACTTTGCAATATCTCTTTCTATTCTCTCCTCTTTTCTTATATAAAACAATTACAGACCATGTACTCTCTTGCATATTATAACTGGCTTCTCAAGCCTTTATTTATAGCTTTCCAAAAACCTTTGGCATTAACCCTTTGTGACCCTTCAATCATCATGGAAAATGTTGCCAAACTTGCATGACCCTTTGAATCCTTTCATTTGAAAAGTCACATGGTGACCCTTCATGGGCAAATGCATCCTTTCCCCTTTTGTATTTATCCTGGTGACCTTTTGAATTCCCCAAGGTGACTATTCATGGAAAAATGTGCCCTTCCTCTTTTATATTCACTTGGTGACCCTTTAAATTACTCAAGGTGACCCTTCATGGGAAAATGCAACCTTTCCCTCTTTTGTCTTTTCCTCATGACTCTTTGACTTCCTCATGGGCCCTCTTTTTGAATTTATGCAATCAAAAATATACTAATTAATATTAAATAAGTATCAACACATTTAACCAAAATATGAACATTAAAAACTCATTTAGACAATAAATGTTATGGGGCCTTTGTCACTAATAATGATAGACCTTTGACATCAATGACAATATTTCCAGCAATATCCCCCTTTATCATTGATGGTAACCTAAAATTGAAACTACCACATCCTAAAACCTATACTACACATGCCAACCTACACATACCACCATCTAAAAAACATACAATAACTCCCCTTATTGTAGCATCATGTATCTATTCTTGTACTTATTTCTATACCTATTCCTATTCTTCTTCTCATTTAACATCAATGGGAAAGGGTCTATCTTGGAGCTAACACTTAGCTCCCCCTCAACTGATGTTGATCCTCAATGGTAGGAAGTAAAATAAATTACTCCCAACTTCTCCCATAGATACTCGAATGTGTCTTTTGGTAGTGCCTTTGTGAAAATATCTAAAATCTATTTTGTAGTACTGATATATTCCATTTTAACCTATTGATTTTATACCTACTCTATCAAAAAGTGATATTTGATAGGAATATGTTTTGTTCTTAAATGCATCACTAGATTCTTTGAAATATTAATAGAACTTGTGTTGTCACAAAAAATAAAAATAGGTTCATCATATTTTACCTTGATGTCTTCTAAAGTTTGCTTCATCCAAAGCACTTAAGTACAACACAACACCACTATAATATTTTCTACTTTAGCTATAGAAAGTGATACTGAGTTCTTTTTCTTGCTTAGCCAAGATACTAATTTATCACTGAGAAAGAAAGCTCCTCCACTTGTACTCTTTTTATCATCCAAACAACCTATCCACTCTAAATCTGTATAAGTAACCAAAGTGAAATCTCTACCTATGGGATACCACAATCCATAATCTAATGTTTATTTTCACTAACTAAACATGACTCTCCTTTAGAGTTGACTATATCTCATAACCATGCCTATTACATGCATGATGTCTGACCTTGATGTTGTCAAATATAAAATACTACCAATCATAGATCTATGCAAAGATTGATCTATAATAGGTGAATCTTTATCCTTATTTATTTTACCCATTGGTTTGTCAACTGGTGGACAATCCTCAAAACCAAAGTTTTTAAACATCTCCTTGGAATATTTATTTTGAGATATGAAAATTCCTTTTTTTAACTAAAATATTTGCAACCCTAAGAAGAATGACAATTCTATGAGGATAGACATTTCAAATTATTTTTGCATATTATCAAAAAATTATTTTTTCATCTTTTCAATGTTTCCTCCAAATATTATGTCGTCAACATATACCATAACAATCAATTGATTCTCACCTCTTTTTTTGATGTAGAGATTACTATCAACAAAACCTCTCTTGAAACCTTGATCTTATAGATACTTATCAAGTCTTACATACCAAGCTCTAAGATCTTGTTTCAATCCATACATTTATTTCTTCAATATGCATACATGGATACTATCATTTGAGAGAATAAATCCCTCAAGCTGCTCAATGTAGACCTCCTCTTCTAGATTCCCATTCAAGAAGACAGACTTGATATCCATTTGAAATACTTTGAAATTCTTAAACACTACATATGTAAGAAATATTATAATAGACTCTATCCTTGCCACTAGTGTAAAAGTTTCTTCAAAATATATACCCTTAATTTTAACATATCCTTAACATACTAACCTTACTTTATTCTTAATAACTTCACCATCTTCATTCAACTTATTTTTGTATACCCATTTTATTCCTATCACATTTTGATCTTTTGGTTTAGGCACTAATTCCCAAGTATAATTATTTTTATCTAAGTTATTCTTCATCCATTGCCTTAAATCAATGCTCATCATGTCTAGCTTCTAAAAAAAATTTAAGCTAAATTTTGGATAACAAATAAAAATTAACTTGCTCAGATTCACTTACCATCATCCTTTTAGTGCAAACTCCTTCATTTATGTTCTTGATGATGTCAATATTCTTATGATTTTTATGAACATATTTGGATAGGGTCTTGGTGTTCATTTTTTCCTTCTTCTCATCCTCATCTGATTCTTCAAAATCTTCTTCTTCAATGATTTTAGGAGTGTCTACTAGATCATTGGCTCTTTGTGTTACATCTTCATCTATCTTGAAACTTGCACTTTCAACAATCTTCTTGGTTATTTTGTTATAACATTTATAAGATTTAATTTTTTTAGAATATCCAATAAATATACCTTCATATATTTTATATTCAAAATTACCCAATTTTTTGGTTCTCTTTATGAAGCATCTGCTACCAAAAACTCTAACATAATCAACTATAACTAGTTTGTATTTTCATAGATCATAGAGAGTTTTATCACTATTGAATCTCAATAATTCTCTATTCTAAATATGCACTATTGTACCTCTTCCTCTCTCTAATATTTATTTGGTATCTTGGATTCATTTAGCATTATCCTCACCATCTCTTGAACTGTTCTATTTTTCCACTTAACTACTCCATTTTGCTATGGATTTTTGGATGCTAAATAATGTCTCTTTATCCTATGGTCTTCACAATACTTAATAGACTCATCTGACATCAATTCTCCTCATTGATATGATTTTAGGCACTTAATCTTCAAATTATTTTCATTCTCAACAAAAGCCTTAAATGATTTGAAGTGGCTGAAAGCTTCTAATTTTTTCTTCAAAAACATCACCCAAGTCATATGTGTAAAACCATCAATAAGTAAAATGAAACACTTCTCACCTTGAGTACTTTTGGTTCTCATAGGTCCACATAAATTAGTGTGAACAAACTCTAACATCTGAGTGGTTGTGTATTCTTCTATTTTAAGCCATTTTCTGACATGCTTCCCATGTTGACATGGTTTACAAAGTGTTTTGGAGGGTTTTTTAATCTTTGAAATATATCTAACTACTTGCTTCTTTTTGATGTTGACAAGATTGTCAAAATTTATGTGTTCCATTCTCTTGTGCCATAACCAACCTCAACGTAACTCAAACAACATTTTTGACCTTTGATATCTAATAACATATACAAACTGTTGCCTATCCTCTGAGCATTTACAATCAACACATCTATATATTTTATCCTAATTTCACAAGATTCTACATAAAACTTTAGTGTGTGTTCTAATCACACATTTGACTTACACTCAATAGATTATGCTTAAGACCTTCTACATATAAAACATTTTTAGTCTTAGTTCTACCGTTATCCAACTTTAATGTACCTTTTCTAGCTATTATGGTAATGGTATTATCTTTGAATTTCACTATGATACCATTTATCTTCTTTAGATTTATGAAATTTCTATTGTCTCTTGTCATGTGTCTCAAAATCCACTATCAATGAACGATGGCTTTTCTTCATTTCTTGCATGCAAAGCTATCTAGACTAACATAAACTTTTTAGGTTGTTTCTTCCACCATGAACCTATCTAAAATTTCTTCTTGATGAATGAAACCTTAAAAATTTTGTCCTTCTTGATTGACTTAAACATGCTTATATAATATCAGGCTATGTGTCCAAAATTATTTCACTTGTAACATATTATGGCCTCTTCATCAAACCCTGATAGAGGAATAAAAAAGTTGTCTTCTGCTTGACTTTGCATGAGTTTCCTTCTCCTTATTTTTGAAATTGTTAGCTCTTTTTTGACATTATATTTTCTTATGACCATAACTATTACAATAAAAATAATAACCATGAAAATATAATTTGTTCTAATTTATGTATCTTTAACCTTATTATCTTTTGTAGCTCTATTCCTTCTAGCCTTCTTTGTTTGAGCTATCCTCTACATTCTTAACATCTTCCCTTTTTGTTTCTTCTTTTATAAGATCTTCAACATAGCTCTTTTTATTTTCAAATCTAATACCTTTATTATCTGATATTGATTTTTGAATTTCTAATATCTTATTCAACATATTAGTGCTATTCTTAAATTTTGAATCATTGGCTGCTTTATTGTTGATTGCTTTATTTATTTTCTCAAGATCTACTTTTAAAGAGGTAATTTCAACAACATACCTTTCAAAATATTCACTTAATTTTTTCAACTATGATATTAGACCTTCTTCAATCTTTTTGGATTCTTCAATGTGTGCTTGTAGATCTTCAATTATTTCCTTTGACTTCTTTTCATTTTTCTCGATCTAGAGCTTCAATCTTTGATTCTTCTTCTCAAGAGCTTGTAATTATTTTAAGGCACAAATGATTTCTCCTTCTAGATTCACCTCAACTTCATCATGTTCTTATTATTAATCATTTTTAATTTTGCTTGTGGAGGCATCTTCATGTATGGTCATGAATAAAATATCTTCTTCATCTGAGTCACTGACTCCATTATCTTCAATTGAGCTAGGATCTTTAGAATATAAAATCTTCTTCTCGAATCCCTTCTTGAATTTTCATTTGAAGTTCTTATTATATGTAGCCTTTCATTCTTAATTGTCACAATTATTCTTACTTGAGTAATAAGCTACAAAATGTCCAATCTTACTATATTCAAAACATTTAAATGACAAATTTCCTTCATATTTACTTGTGCCATTTTTTGGCTTGCAGTTAATTATAGCTCTATTGTCATCTTCCTCATCACTAGAGTTGTCACTTAATTTTTGAATTTTAGCCTTGTCTTTATTTGATGTCTTAAAATTATCTTCCCTCTTCAAGGTTTTCTCTTGTTTGATCGGCATCTCATATGCCATAAGAATACCATGTAGTTCACCCATTTTTAGCTTGGCTAGATTATTCATCTCCTTGATTGACAAAACCTTTGCAATCATATTTCATTGGTAGAGATCTCAAAACCTTTTGTACCAACACTGATTATTCTAAATTTTCTCTAAGGCCTTGAATCTGATTAATTATTTGATAAACTTGTAAAAGATAACTTGCTATGTTTTCTTCCTCTTCCATCTTCAAACTCTTAAACTATCTTTTGAAAGTCTGAAGCTTAACTTGTTGAACCTTTCCATCACCTTTGTAAATATTATCAAGCTTTACCCAAGTCTCATGAGTAGATTTTCATTACATAAATCTAATAATTTATGATTAACATAAATCACATAAAAAATAATTTAAATATTAAGCAATATTTTCACTTACCTTCTTTTTTTCCAGATTAGTTACAAGTGTCTATGGCTCTTCATATTCCTCTACCACTACTTGCCAAATATCGAAGCCAAGGTACATCAAGTAAATCCTCATCCTTATGCTCCAAAAGGTATAATTTATCCCATCAAACAAATTTACCTTATTTTTATAAAATCCTTCATCTGATCCAACCATCGTGCTTTCCCCGATCTACCTTCAAGCTGTTAAACTCTTTTCAAAATAACCTACTCTGATACTAATTGTTAATCATGAGATATACTAAGAGGGGGGATGAATTAGTATATCATATATCTTATAAAACTTTTATTTAATCAAACTCCACTTAACCATAAATTCAAGATATGCAATAAAGCTAAAACAATAACATGCACCACAAAAGAGAGAGAGAGAAAGAGACACCAAATTTTTACTTGGAAACCCAATGTGGCAAAAACTATGGAAAACAATATGAAGTATATGAATGAGAACCAACTCAAATTATAAATTTCTCAAGCACCAACTTTTAGGAGTAGGAGCACCAACCCCTTTGTCAAGCACCAACACAACAACTATTTTGTGAGCACTAACCCACAAGAGCACCAACCCCTTACAAAGATTTGAGAGCATCAACCCACAAGAGCACCATACCCTCTTGTGTATAAAACAAAACTATCTCTCAATGTTGTTTTATCAACAAATGATATAACTCTATAATATCTCTTTTTATTCTCTCCTCTTTTCTTATATAAAATAATTAAAAATCATGCACTCTCTTGCATATACAAATGGCTTCTCAAGACTTTGTTTATATCTTTTCAAATGATTTTTTGCATTCACCCTTTGTGACCCTTCAATCCTCATGTAAAATGGTGCCAAACTTGCATGACCCTTTGAATCATTTAATTTGAAAAGTCACATAGTGACCCTTCATGAGCAAATGCATCCTTTCCCCTTTTATCTTTATCTTGGTGACCTTTCAAATTCCTTAAGGTGACTCTTAATGGAAAAATGCACCCTTCCTCTTTTTTCTTCACTTGGTGACCCTTCAAATTCCTCAAGGTGACCCTTCATGGGAAAATGCATCTTTTCCCTCTTTTATCTTTTTCTCGTGACTCTTTGACTTCCTCACGGGCCCTCTTGTTGACTTTAAGCAACCAAAATTATATTCATTAATATTAAATAAATATCAACACATTTAGTCAAAATATGAACATTAAAAACACCTTTAGACAATAAATGCTATGGGACCTTTGTCACCAACAATGCTAGACCTTTGACATTAATGACAATATTTCCAACAAATACGTTCTAACATGATATCACACAAACATGTAAATCATACATATGAAATGATAATTTTTAACTAAACGTTACCTTGGCCAAAGTTTTTAAATAGTTAATGATCTCTAGGATTAGTCAAAATCATACACACCACTTAATCAGATTACCCTCATTTGGAATTGGTGATGCGAAGTAAGCTAGTGAAGTTTGTCTCACCTCTTATTTAGTACTAGAAATGTGAGATTTTGTTAATGTAAAATATAACTAATATATTCAAATATATTACTTTCTATTATCAA
>JARHVA010002376.1:197500-490000 GCA_037957365.1 Torreya grandis | reverse complement strand
TCTAATGAACTCGTTCTACAAAAAATTGACTCCACCAAAGAATTAAAAACTCCCACAAATGGATTATGAAAAGTAGATTTTATTTTCAAATAAAAAATATCAAGATTTCAAATAAACTAACAATAAAAAAACTAGATAATTGAATACCAGAGTGGCTCTGATACCATATTGGAGTAGACACTAAGATCTTTGGATCAATTGAATGCATAATTTTTTGATAGGTACAAGTCAAGCATGCACTCAACATAATAGATGAAAGAAAATGAAATCACAAATATGAGAATACTACATAAAAAAATAAGATCAAAACTAATCTTTAATTTTTGAGAATATCTCACAAAGAGAGATGTATAGATAGGAATGCATGACTAATTCCTCCCAAGAAAGGTGGTCAAAGTGCCAATAATAGAAGAGTAACTCCCATACCCAAAATAACTGGTCAGTGGAGTTACTTCATATTCATCCAATCAAAATGTAACTTCAAGTACACCTAATCAAGTTTATCCATGAAAGTAAGAAAAATCTAAATAAGGGGAAAAGGCCCATAATAAATAAATATGGGAAAAATAAAACCCTACTCTAACATAATATATATAATCTTCTTGGATAAGATTTCACTACTAACTTCTAAGGGATGAGAGGAGAATGGATTGGGGAAAATAACTTACCCTTTCCCATCCTACCCTCATAATTTAAATTCACTATAGAAACTAAAAATTAATAATTAAATGCTTAAACGTGTTTAATCTTGACATCCTTATCTTAATTGGTTTATTCACCATTCCATTAACTTGAAAATATCTATGAGATATTTCACTAATCCAATTAATGTTTTATAATTATTGGAAAAATCATGTAGGCATCCTTATTCTACCTACAAAATCCCATCTTCCAAATACCAATAGTCTCTATATTTTTAGGACAAGACCACATTAGGAAGACAAGGCTACAACCTAATCATTTCCACTAGTGCAGTATTGTCCCCTACACTCCAATAGTAAATTTTCAAATTTGAGACATTTCATATTAACTCTCCTAGGGTTAACAAGGTTTTTTAATAAAAAAATTAAAAACATTCATATATATAAGAACATAAAATCCTCTCCAAACACATATGAAATTTAATTGGAGATTATACTACATATTAAGCAAAAGGGAACTAATATTTCTAATTTCAACTCTCTTTTATCTTAATAGTCATAGGTCAAGTCTAAATTTATTTATTGCAGGTGAAGGTCACTCATTATTAAGTACTCAAGTCAATATATCTAGTTTTATGATTATAAAAAATATAAAGATTCACACACTCACTCTAGGAGGGAGAAGTACATCAGCCTGAGTCCATTTTGGGATATGTAGTAATCCCTCAACTTACATAGGATTTTCTAAGGATAGCTTAGCTATTCTTCATGCATAATTATACCCTTTGTATTTGATATCTATTTGGTTTATTATGAAATAAATAGGGTTTCATTTTTATAGGTATTCTACACATCAAATATACATTTGTAGGTTATCAACAAATCCTCTCAGATAACCACATGTACCCACATAATAAAACTAGTCACAGTCAACTAGGATGCGACCTTAGTAAATAGACAAGGTTGTAGTGCATCCCTATCTACCTAGTGTAGTCCTATCTAAATACATAATAAAATCATGTTTTTGGTTATGACATAGTTCACAGGTCTTTTTATCCAGTTTTACATCATAGATATGCCTACATAGTCAACATAAATCAAATATAAGCTAGGTTTGCACATTTCATTGTTTATTACTATTTATAACTCATTAAAAAAAAAAAAATTACATTTAGGTTATATATATATATTCAATAATTTATGTGTTTTATTACATTTCATTGGTAAATAAAAATAAAAAACATATAAAAACTATGGTGAACCTAATATTATGGTTAAACAAGAGTCAATATCTAAGGTTATGTTGTACCCAACACCCCACACTTTTTCCTTGAAAGTAAAATGGGGACCTACTTTTTTGGAGTTTGACCCCAATAAATATATCATCTCATATGATCTATACTAATTTTAGAAATCTAGGCCTTTTCAGTTTTTAAGTGGTTGGTATTTGGCTAGGTTTTGTGGTTTTGACATTATGTTTATTTTGTTCTATGAGGCTAACTTGTGTACTACAGATCAATTATAACCAAGACATACTATTACATGATTTTTTGATGTCAGGCTTCCATTTTAACCAATAACCTTACTAAGTTGGGGGCATGTCTTTGTTCTCTATGAACATTTCAATAGGTTGTATCTATCCACAACCTCTCTACCATGTTGAGCTATATATAACACAAATATTTATATAATAACTCATACGTTACATTGTGTTACATGGATATGTTATTTTCTAATAATGACACTGATACATATGGTTAATGTAGACTACTTTCATGTATTCTATGATTCTTTTATGAATTCCTACTTTAATATATGATAAATTATGACTTAACTATTTATTATGTGTATCCCTTATCCTTGTGTGTATACCATATACATTTTATTTCTTGTATTACATCCTTGTGCCATTTGATTGAGGCCCTTAGCCTTGTCTATTTATATGACATTCACTTGTCCCTTATATGTGGACTTTGGGCCTTCTGTGTGATATTATATAAAAATTACATGACATTACTTATATGTCCATTAATTTTTACTATGGTTCCATGATTTATATCATCATTAATTATATTTTTTACTCTTGTGTGATGATATATATCATGTAAAATATTCTTATGTGCTTCAATGATATATTTATCTAACACATGTTTCATATGGAATTCAATGTTATATTCAATACTATGATGTAATATAATTAAAATTTTCATATGATACTATATGATTACATATTTCACATATTATATAGTTTTATTATGAGATTAGTGACTTTTAGGCCATGTATCTTATCTCAAAATGAGGGAATCACAATGGAATTGCCATGGAAAAAAATTAAAATTATGACAATATACAATTTTCAAAATTACATCATGATTCAAAAATTTCAAATTATGGGGACATGTGACATGCATGTGCACTCATTCCTAAATATAATTCAATATAGATTCACATATAATTGATGCACATTCATAGATATGTGAAAAATAGTTACAGGTTGCAAATTTCAAAATTTTCAAGTTTAATTAGAATTCTACATCAATTCAGTATGGACACAGGGGGTATGATATTTATTCATGTTCATATATGGTAATTTATAATTTCACTTGTTCAAAATTAAAAAATTTCAAAATTTTAAAAGGTATAAATTTTTTAAAATAAAATATAGATCCATGTGCAATGGTGTGATTCATCTCATGTTGTAATTGGGAAATATTAGACACTAGTGACACTCAATGTCCATGATTTCAATTTTCTATTATAACAAGTTATATTTATTGGTTTCACCCTTTAAACCATTTTATAGAGTAATATACATAATTATATGAGAGCTAGAGCATCCAATTTTTCAAAATCAAGGGATTTCATTATTTTTCAAATTGAGAATTTAACACTTGTAATTCACCACAGATTCAACATTTCTCCAAATGCCTCATAAAGGGGGCACACAGTTTTTCACTTTCAAGTTCTATGTAAATTAGATTTTATTTTAATTCAAGTGTATTATTTCCTTGCTCTCTCTCCAAAAAATAAAATTTTAAGTTTCAAATTTTCAATTTTCAATTTTTAAATATGAATATTAACTACTTTTAGTGGAATTATTGTAGGTTTTTACATTGAGACCTCTTGCAAAATCAAACTTCACATCAAAATACAAAGTGTGTATACACACTTAGGTTTTAATCTTATTTACTCTAGTAATTTCACTTCATTTAATCATAAATAGGGGGAAATCTATGCACTTAAATTTAATCATTGACTACTTGACACTATTTAATTCTGACACCCTTACCTTAGACTATTCATCATTTCATTAACTTGAAAATATCTATCAAAGCCTTCAATAATCTCCTTAATATATTAAAATAAATGGAAACATCATTCAATCATACATATTCATATTATATAATAACGTCATCCAAATCTCAATAATATCTATCCTTCTAATAAAAAGACCACACTAGGTAGACAAGGCCACAACCTAGCCATATCCACTAATACGACCTTATCCCTTGAGATTCAATAGTAACTTATAAATTTTGAGACATTTCATATTAAATCTCCCATGATTTTATCAATGTTTGTTAACATAAATATTCCAAATATTTATACATATAAGGCCTCTCTAAACACATCTAGCAATCACTTGGTAATTCTACTGCACATTGAACAAAAGGGCACCAATATTTTTAATTTAAATTGTGATTTATCCTAACAATCATAGGCCAAGTTTGAATATATTTTATTATAGGTCAAGGGCACTTGTTTTTAATAATTCTAGTCAATCTATCTAGTTGCATTCATTTAGCAAATATCAATATTCACATACTCACTCTAGGAGGGAGACTATATTAGCCTTAGGCCTTTTTAGGCTATGTAGAAAACACTAAAATTATGCAAGTTTTTTTAAGATAGATTGGATATTCACCTTACCCAATTACCCCTTGTATTTGATATCTATTTTGTTTATTGTGAAATATATATATATTTAATTTTATAGGTCTTCTACACATCAAATATACACTTGCAAGTTATCAACAAATCCTCTCAAATAACCACATGTTCTCACACAATAAAATTAGTTTCAAAATCAAACAATATGTTTCCAAAATAAATTGACAATGTTGTAGTGTGCCTCTATCCACCCAGTGCATCCCTATCTAAATACATCAAAGAATATTATATTTGGTTGTGACATAATTCATAGGTCTTTTCATCTAGTTTTGCATCACAAATCTACTTGCATAGTTAGCATAAATCAAATAAAATATAGTTTATGTATTTCAATGTTTATTACTATTTATATCTCATTTAAAATTCTATATTTTACATTTAGGTTATGTTGGCCATTTTTGGCCCACATATGAAGCTCTTGCATGGTTTGATAAAGCAGTGGACCAAAAGGCTTTGGGATAGGTCTAAAGTGTTTTAGAGACCCTATGGAATGTTAAGAGTGCTTGTAATAAGTATGTAAGTGCATAAAATTCATTTGGTTCTTCATTGTGTTCATCTAGACATCTTGGGTCTAGTGGTAGAAATTTTGAGTAGGCACTTTACTGACATCATAATTGCCATGTATGAGGGTGCCAAGAGAGAATGGTCACGTGGGTTTGTTCGTTTTGGTCCCAATAACATATGTGCCAAGTTTTAGGTCATCCACTAAATCAAACTAAAAGATATGAAGACCCAAAGATGGCCTCTTAGGTCAAATCTACTAAGTTTTCGTACATGGTCATTTTTGAAGAATCTCAAATAGATCCAAGTGATCATATTGATGAGTCCATATCTCACACATGTGGTAGTTTCAAGATAAAATAATCATATGGGTTTATTCATCTTGATCCCTAGTTATTACTCACTAAGTTTTAGATAATCCACCAAAGTGTGATAGAAGTTATGCATGTTAAAATTTGTCTCCTTAGTCATATTTCACTAAGTTTCCCATACTTAGCCAAATGAACTAGACCATTGTTAGGATGTCATGAAAGAATGAATGGACTAGTGAACTTGAGCATGTTGTAGACACACTTAGAAATCTCCTAGGACCAATGTATCAAATGGGTTCATCCCTTTTAGTCTTAAGAATATCTCCTAAAATTTTGGTGCCTCCATAACTTTTGTGCTTCAAGTTATAGTCTTTCAAAGTTGGACCTGCAACATAAGACTTTTGTGCTAATGTCAAAATAAAGACACTACTAACGATCTACAAGACATCAAATACATTCTAATAGACATCAAATATGATCTATGGAACATCAATTTTAAGCTCTATAAACTAACCATTGAGGTTAAAATAGTGGGTCCCAATTGTTCTAATAGTCCATGTTGCATCGTACATTCAGACCTAATGGTGAGTAGAGGTTAAAGGGGTCAACTAATATCAAGAGTAAATGTGTGAATGATAAGTGTTAACAAAACATTCAACTAGTATAATATCAATGATTCATGGGTATTCATATAGATCAAAATTGATGGAGAAAGATGAGTTAATATGTTAATGAGTTGAGTCAAATATCAATAGCCAATTAAAATAAAGGCAAGCCCAAGATTTTCAATAGAGTTTGAGAAGCCAATTTTTACCAAGGGAAACAAGATTTTTGTAGGGTCATATTGATCCATCAAAGCTCATTCAAATTCCATTAAAGAGACATGATTATGTATTCAATATAAGGAACATATATGGATCACTATCATAGCTAAATATACACCTCTAGTTCATATTTTTTCTTGGGTAGGGTTGTTTATTCAATAGAGTTCACCTTTCTAAGAAGGATCCATGTATGCATATATGAATATTTTGATTATTAGAGATAGGATGGGTCTATTTTGGACCTATTATAATATATAAAATATTATAAAGTCTATGGGTCTGTATTGATATGGAAACTACAGGAAAACTAATACACTTAGATTTTTTTTCACCTATATATGGACTTATGAACCAAACATAAAGATAAAGGAGAGATGTGATTAATGCAAAGGGTATTCATCCTTTAGCATGGAAATAGTCTCAATAATAAGCCACCTAAAGTAGACATAATCAAAACTCAGCCATGTTTTTAGAGGTGAGGGTTTTATCCTTGTGTAGAAGCCAAATGAAAAGATACATAAAAGGATTAAAAAAGGGTTTAGTGTTGGGAACTATAGCTAAGAGAATTCAATGTATCCTTAGAAACTTTGAGGACTTTCTCACTCACCAATCCATGTGTAGTATCTTGATTGATCAAAAAGGTGGAAAGGATTTCATTGGCTAAGGAGCAAATGTGGTAGCTCAAGTTTAATTAATAACCTAGGACAAAGTGTTCTTTTTTTTAGGGTGTATGCCAACATCTCTTCTCTCTTCTCCCCTTATCCTATATTATTCCATTCTCTTATCCTTTAAAAAGGTTCTCATATTTTATATTTTTTTCATCTTTTTGGGAGATAAGTAACTCTTTGTGATGCTATAAAGTATGCTCAACTTGATTAGGCTCGACCCTATCAAACATTTGTAAAAACTACCTCTTGATGCAATATGAGACTTTATTTGCCTATCTCTTACCTTGGATATGGTTTGGTGAGTTGTGCATGATGGAATTATGTGAAGGATAATATTTATAATCCAATTTCTTCATTTTTGACCTTATTTATGGAGTTTTCAATGTTGTTTGAAGGTTTAGATTAGTGTTCTACTCTAAACCTCTTCTATGAAATACTTATGGAAATATCATGATCTTAAGGTTGTGTAAACTAGTACTATCTTCTACAAATATAATGTATGTTCAAGATTATGAGATATTACCTTTTAAATTTGGTATATCACTTAGTAAACCTTATTAGGATCCCTTATCCCATTTCTAACCCTTTTCCCTATGAAGCATTAATTTAGCTTTAGTTTAGGTGAGCATCAAAGAGGAAGTTGGCCTTTTCTAAAGGTTCAATCCCAACATAGGTGACCCATAGATTGGGGTTTTTCCCATTATATATCTCACTTGGAGAGAGCATAAATAACCCTCTCCAAGGGTACACATTAAGTTTATAATAGTTTCTAGCATGCCTAGTAGGACTAAGCTCTAAAGCAGTGGAAGGATTTTTGGTGTTGTTCTTTCTACATATTAGCCTTTAGAGGTATTATAAAAAAATCAATGGTGAATTTAAGCATATATAAATTGGTTAAGAAGCCTAAGTTCCTAATCATCATAATTTGGTATGTATAATCAGTCATCTTTTGACTAATATGCTTATCCTCTACCTCAAAATCACACTTTTCAAGTAAATAATGGTTGTGTTCTCCCCAAATGGCCCTCACGTAGCCTATCAACCCTATCATGGCCTTTGTCCTCCTTATGCACCTACATATGACCAAGGTCAGCCTTCTTTGCATTCAAATTAGTCTTTTACTTCCCCTTATCAAGACTAGGCTTACTTGATTACATCTTTGTTAGGGGTCAAGTAAGCATTAGAAGTTTATATTGAGTTGATAAGGGACATTGTTAAGGGTTTAGAGTTTTCTCCAGTCATCCCTATCCATGATCTACAAAAATCAAGGAGTGATTTTTAGTTAATGAAGATTAGATGGTCAATTTATAAAAGTGAACAGTGGTCATCTTATAGGAATGAGGACATAGCAATGATGAGAAGCATGGTATAAAATGTAGATAGTATGTTAATATATTATGAAGAGTAGTAGGCTCATTTAGACCATCCTCATGTGCCATCTCCCCTCTGAGAGCCTTAATCTTAGCCTTTAAGAGCTCGTGATCAACCCCCTAGTCAACCTTGTCAAAGTCCATCCTTGTCAAAAACTCAAAGAGGCAATATTAGAACAAGGAAGAACAATCATGAAAATCAAGGAGGAGGTAAATCTTGGAAAATAATTCCCTATTCAGGCCATGGAGGAGATAAATATCTCTTTTCAAAAATTCTAGAATGTATGGGCATGCATTGAATAAGCTGACTACCCACATGTTGAGAAGCAAAAAATGAAAGGGTGGGTATTGTCCATTAAAGAGGTGTTTGAGAAATGGGAGAAAGAGTATGTCAAGAATAAGCCAATAATTTTACCCTATCCTACCCCTATGCCCATTCTCACTCAATAACATGAAGATATTCCATCTTGGATCCTCTCTTATGAACCTAACTATTTCATGCCCTCTCTTGTGAAACCACCCTCTCCCACACCCATTCAGGAAAAAGAGAAGGTGACCAAGTATTTCACATTCCACTTATGGAAATAAATTGAGGTAACAAATAAGAAAAGGGAGGTGTTAGTTGAGGCAGTCAAAGACCTAGTCTTGGTAAAAGAAGGGTTAGTTGTGCAAGAAATGAATCAAGCAACATAGCTCAAATCAATGAGCTTTGTGTACAAGATTTTCAAGACACTCTCTCCTCATATAAAAAGCCACCTAAAAGAGCATTTAAATTGTCTATCTAGAAGGATCCACTCCTAATATATAATTAAGGTGAAATTCTTCACCCTCCCATCATCTCCCTTATAAAAGAGGAGCTTGTTTAGTAAAATATATAGGAAGATATTTTAGTCATAGGTGAACCTAAAGAGGACAATGCAAGTATATATGATGAAGAGATCATGATAGAGAACCCAATTTATAAGGATGAGCATATTTTAATTTTCAAGTTTTAGGATCCTGATGAGAAGCAAGAGGATAACCTTCATGAACCTAGTGTGGAGGTAAAGTTCAGCTCAAACAATTTAGAGGATCAATGGAATTTTTTTTTATTGGATTTCTTGAGTGAAATAGAGTATCTTAATGTTGAAAACTTGTCTAAAGAGGAAAATATACAAGCTGAACATGGGGTAGGACTTGAATGAACTAATAAAGGTCTATTATACATAAATGATGAAGAGGATTAGAACTAGGAACTAGGGGTTGGTACACTTTAAGATGAGGTGTTAGTTGAGGATAGCCTTGATATTTTGGAGCTAGAGGAAAGCAGATCAAATCTTGAGAAAGACAAATATGATGTTTTAGACCTAGAATGGTCAAATCAGCCCTCATTTAAAGTTGAAAAATAAAAATAAATCTTAAATTAGCTTGATGAAGGGGACATCTCAATTTATCAAATGATTCAATTTGATGAGCATACCAGTGAATAGCTTGAAGAGTTATGGAAATGGTTTAATTCCATAGCCAAATAATTTGAAGAGGCTAAGGGACATGTCCTTCTTCTATTAATCCATGAACATACTACCCTAAGCATGAAAATTCCTAGTTTTCATGAGGATGAGGTAGAAGAACATGGTATTTTTGAACCATAAATTGAACCAAGTATAATTGCTCCCAAGAGCTTGAATGAAGTATTTATGAAAAAATTTCTCAAGAGTGGAGAAACATCAAACAAGTTCTCTTGTAGTCTAACATGAATTGAGATTAGAAAAATTGGATCGGTATGTCTACATTAGATACATGTTTGTTCCATTTCATCTATTAGAGAGCACATCAAAAGGATTGGCCATCAAATTACTTGGTTCACCAGTTTTGGTACCTCTAAGGTAAGGTATTTTTCATCTTAGTTTTTTACAAATGGATGATAATAAAAGTTTTCATTTTGATCCAGGAGGGCCAATTTTGAAAAGGTCTTGTATATATTAGTTTATTTTTTATGTTTTTCTCTAAGTGACCTTATGCACATATGTTCAGTAGGTTAGTTGTTCTTTCTTTCCTATAAGTGCCTGCATGCATTTACCTTTATTATTTTGTTATTTTGGTCCTTGTTATTTCAAGAGGAAGTTTTAGAAAGGGTCAACCTTGTATCATATTTTAGACCAACTCAGTTGTAGATAATTATGACTCCATACCCAATAGACAAGACAAGGAAGCATGGTCTAGGTTCTCTTGCATAGACTGGCATTCAACCCTTGTGAGTCATCAAAGATGTCTATTTTGGCCCACTTATGAATATATTTCATGGTTTATAAATTAGTGGATCAAAAGGATTTGGGATAGGTCTAAAGTGTTTTAGAGACATTATGGGATGTTAAGAGTGCTTGGAATAAGTATGGAAGTGCATAACATTCATCTGGTTCTTCATTGTATTCATCTAGACATCCTTGGTTTAGTGGGATAAATTTTTAGTAGGCACTTTATTGATGTTATAATTGCCACATGTGAGGGTGCCAAGAAAGAATGGTCATATGGGTTTGTTCATTTTGGTCTCAAGAACATATGCACCAAGTTTTAGGTCATCCACCAAAGCACACTAAAAGATACAAAGACCCAAAGTTTTCCTCTCAGGTAAAATTCACTAAGTTTCCATACTTAGCTATTTTCAAAGAAGATCAAATAGAGTCAAGTGAGAAAATTAAAGAGGCCATATCTCAGACATATGGTATTTTTAGGATAAAACAATCATATGGGTTTATTTATATTGGTCCTTAATTGCTATGTGCTAAATTTTAGATAATCTACCAAAATATGATAGAAGTTATGCATGTTCAAGGTTGGATCCTCAATCAGTTTTTGCTAAGTTTCCCATACTTATCCAAATTAACTAGACTGTCATCAAGATGTCATGTGGGAATAAATAGACTAGTCAACTTTATCATGTTATAGACACACTTAGAAATCTCCCAAGACTAGTAAATCAAATGGGCTCATCCCTTTCAATCTCAAGAACATCTCCTAAAATTTTGGTGCCTCCATGAATTTTACACTTCAAGTTCTAGGATTTTAAATTTGGACCTACAACATAATATGTTCATGCTAACATCAAAATAAAGACACTACAAAAATCTATCTGTGCTTAGATTTGATAGTTTATGGGACATTGAATACACTCTAAGGGACATCAAAAATGTCAAAAAAACATCAATTTTAAGCTCTATAAACTAATCATTGGGGTTCAAACAGTGGGTTCTAATTGATCTAATAGTTTGTATTACATTTTACATTCAAACCTAATAGTGAGTAATAGTTAAATGGGTTAGAGAATATCCAGAAAAAATGCATGCATGATAAGTGTCAACAACATGATCAATTGAAATCTTATAATACTCCTTGACCATAAGTATGTGAGTGCGCTCTAAAAAATTTTGAAAACTGGTTTTTTCTTGCCTTGTAGGGCCCTCTAAGTGTGATCTAAGTGTTTACAAATCCAATGGAGGCTACTACCTATGACAATGCCTCTGGGGTCCTAAATCTGATAGAGGACGTTCCCTCTAATTTATGGAAGAAAGCATTAATAGGGGAAAAGACATGTTTTACTAAAATCATGTCAAGCCTTCCTATCAAAAATTATTCCACTGAGGGTACAGCCTTGACTATCCTGGATGATCTAGTTGAGGAAATAATGGTGCCATGGACCTTGCACTAGTAGGTAAGTTTTTCTCCTTCTATCCTAATATTGAGATGGTTAGGAAATGGGTAATGTCTCAGTGGAGAATTAAAGGTAGTGTCTCAATCACTACTATGGTAAGAGGCTTATTCCTATTTATATTTACAAATAAGGAGGATATGATAGCTATTCTTTTTGGAGGACCATGGCTGTATGGTCCACATTCACTTGAATTGTGCTCTTGGAAACTGGGGTTTGACCCCAACTCAGACCTCAACAAGTCTGCTCCTATTTGGGTAATATTTCTAGGGTTCCCATTGGAATTATGGGATGAAAAAATATTTACAACTATTGGCAACTCTATTAGCCAATACATCATTATAGATCATACCACCAGAATGCAATCTAGATGTGTGTATCCTCGGTTGTGTGTCAATGTAGAGATTAATCAAACCCTTCCCACATCTATAGAGTTAAACTCTAAATATGGGATTTGGACTTAGCCAATCATATATGAAAATGCTACAACTTTTTGTCAAATATGCAG
Source organism: Torreya grandis (assembly GCA_037957365.1). Lineage (NCBI taxonomy): Eukaryota > Viridiplantae > Streptophyta > Pinopsida > Cupressales > Taxaceae > Torreya > Torreya grandis. The sequence goes on along the minus strand of JARHVA010002376.1, from coordinate 477,541 downwards.
AAGAAAGGGACATATAATGACCCAATGTAAGGAAAAGAAAATGGGAAGGAAAGATGATTCCTCAGTTGAAGGTGAGGATCAGTCTCACAAATCTAGAAACTCTGGTAGTTAGGGAATGGGGGGTAATGCATAAAATGTTGATAATACTGAGAAGGTTAGGGAAAAGGCTGGTCAGGAGGAGGCCTTTGGTAATGGGGAAAAAGCTATCCTAAAGGAGAATAATAAGGTCTTGGATAATGATAGTCATAAGGTTATAATAGACTCAGATAACTATTTGGATCAATAGACCAATATGTCTGAGGAAGGAGAAATATGTGCCCAATCATTAGATGGAGATGATGCATAAGGCAAATTCTTAAGAGATGATCAGTTAGAACTACCTCCAAAAATAGTAGATACTGAAGGAGAAATAGCCTTACATGTAAACACAGATACTTCCCATACTCTAGAAGTAGGTGACCAATCAAGAAATTATTTAGTGATAGGTGAAATAAGACAAAATGACAGTAATAATGAATAGGAAGAATGGGTTACCCCAAAGAAAAAGAACCACAAAGGTAAAAAATTTGTAGATGTTGGCACCGACCCCAAATAAGGGAGAACAACCCTAAGAGAAAAAATACAATGAGAGATTGCTAGTGGTAAACAAAAAACACTGGAGACTCATTCCCTCAAATCCTCTAAATGAGAATTTTATCCTAGAACTTGAGGGGCTTTAACAGCCCCTCCAAATAGTTTGAGGTTAAAAACTGCATTCTAGATAATAAATTAGATATTTTATTACTCTAAGAGGTTAAGATGAATGAGGAGAGTTTTAATAAAATAGTTGACTACATATGGCCTAAGGCTTCTTTTTGCATTAGTTTGGCTAAAGGGGCTTCATGCAGTATTGTAACTATGTGGAACAGTGCTAAAATTTAGGAATCTCTTATTGCCTATAATAAACATTTTTTGATTATTAACCTCTCTTTGTCCTCTTTGAATTGGTCATTGATCAATGTCTATAGCTTGAATAATAGAGCTTTGAGGTAAAATTTATGGACCGATTTGAGTAGCTTTAGGACTAACACCCTGCACACTAGATGGATGATGGCTAGAGACTTTAACACCCTGTTATACCCTTCTAAAAAATAGGGTGGGATTATTGATTACTCTAACATCATGTTTGACTTTTTTGAATTTATAAATGATTGGGGACTATTGGATGTTGAATTGCAAAATCAAAATTTCACTTGGTCTAACAGAAGAAGAGGAGACCAAATGATCCAAGTTAAGTTAGATTTCTGATTTCTAGTAATTGGAATGATTATCATAATATGCACTTGCAGGCTTTTCCTAGAACCATGTCTAATCATTGCCCTATATTTCGTATTTGGAATGATCAGGGACAACATGGTCCTTTCCCCTTCCATTTTGAAGCTATGTGGATTAAACATAAAGATTTCAGACTATTGGTGGCCCAATGGTGGCAAATTCCTATCTAGGGCACTCCTATGTTCAGATTAGTTAAAAAAATTAAGCATATCAAATAGAAAGCTCAAGGATGGAATATATATAGCTTTGGTTAGGTTTTCCATGAGAATAAAAAAATAACCAAAAAAACTATAAATATTCAGCAGCAGCTTGATCAAGGAGATGATTCAGAAGACACTTCTAAAGAAGAGAATGTCCTAATTTCTAACTAAAAAAATCTTATGGATAGAGAAGATTTTTTTTGGAAATTCAAATCTAAAGTTTAGTGGCTCAAAGAGGGGGGATAGGAACACAAATTTATTTCATCTCTTAGCCATGAAACATAGGAAGGCTAACTCCATAATGAAGCTATGCTTGGATAATGGCAACACTATAACTGAAGATAAGGAGATAGGGAACAAGCCAGGATATTATTTTAGAATTTGCTATCTAAACAAACTAATGATGATGGAAATGATGGAACTATGAATCAATTCATTGATAAAATCCCCTATTTGATAACTGAGGAAGACAACCTGGAGATGTTAAGGCCTATATTTGAGGAGGAAGTCTGTGTTGTTTTATTATCTATGGGGTTTTTCAAAGCCATGGGTCCTAATGGCTTCCCTCCTATATTCTTTCAAGAATATACGGATATAGTGGGAATGAATCTTACTACTATTTTCCATGACTTCTTTAGATTAGGTAAACTTTTGAAACAAGTTAATAATACTTTTATAGTACTTGTTCCTAAAAGGTCACAGCCCACTCACCTTTTAAAATTTAGACCTATTAGTCTGTGTAACACTATTTATAAGCTTTACACTAAAGTGCCAGTTATGAGAATCCAAACTTTTTTAGACAAAATTGTTTCCCTTGCTCAAAAAGGCTTTGTCTTGGGTCGGCAAATACTTGATGTTGTGATCTCCACTCATGAGGCTATCCATTCCATGGACAAGAGTAGAATCCCTAGTATGGCTCTTAAGCTAGACATCTCTAAATCATATGATAGGGTCTCATGTAATTTTTTGTTCCAAGTCATCAATAAATTTAGGTTTAATGATAAAATATCTTGCCTTGTATGGAACGCGATTTCTTCTGCTAAATTTTCAATTCTAGTCAATGGGGTCCCTAGAGGTTTATTCTCTTCTTTGAGAGGAATTTGACAGGGGGATCCTCTCTCCCCTTACTTTTTCATCATAATGGCAGAGGCACTGGTGAGACACATATAAGCTAATATAGTCTCTAAACATTTAGTGGGCATCAAACCTACTTCCTCCCTTCCTCTTATGGTGGTGCAGTAGTTTGTGGATGATACCATTATATTTGGCATCTCCTCAGTGATTGAAGCTAGGAGATTGAAGGATATTTTAAATAACTACATTGTAGAGTCTGGTCAAAGCATAAATCTCTGAAAAAGCAATGTGTACTTCTTTAACACTCCTAATGACCTTAGTCAAAAAATCATTGACATCTTAGGCTGTGCTGAAGCTGCTCTACCTACTACCTATTTGGGCCTTCCCCTCACGATCAAAGAGGTATCTCTAGGTTTTTAGAATGGATTATTGGAAAGAACTCAGAAGAAACTTCTTGGTTGGAAAGGAAATCTTCTCAACAATGCTGGAAAACTGTAGCTTCTTTGGGCCTCTCTACAAGGGATTCCTACCTACTTCCTATCTTTATTAAAAATACCTACATATTTTGCTAAAAAATTGGAATAGATACAAAGAAAATTATTATGGATGGGACAAGAAGATAAATAGAGAATGTCTTTGGTTATTTGGGAAAAAGTGTCTTCTAAAATCACGTGGTGGCCTTAATATTAGATCTATCAAGAACATGAACAAAACCCTTCTCTCCAAAATCAACTGGAATCTGATTCATAAAAATAATGATTGGGGGTAAATAATGTATGCCAAATATATCCATAGTACTAATGGTTCCAACTTTATTCAATAGGTAGGGTTACCCTAGGGATCTACGATATGGAATAAAATGCTAAAAAGTAAAAGCCTTCTTAAGCAAGGAATTAGATGGAAATTGGGAAATGGATGGAATATTAAATTTTGGAAAGACATTTGGGTAAATTATAAGGCTCTTATCACACATAGAAACTATAGAGAAATTTTTGACATTACTACTTAGTTTTTTGGAGATAAAGTTAATGATGACATGGCTAATAACAATGGCATAAGGAGCTAGAAAAATCTATTGGATTGCTATGCTCATTAGACTGAGCTCTTCCCTAAAGTTCTAGATATTCTATAGTTGATTCAAGGGATCAAAATCCCTCTCTTCCCATGAGAAGATGAATATTACTAGTGGCTAGATAAGAATGGATGGTTCTCTATCAAATCTGCTTATCATTTGCTGATTCATGAGGCTTAGAACAAGGAGATATAGAAAAAAGTTTGGAACTATAAACTTATACCAAAAATTAACATATTTTGGTGGGTTGCTGCTCATAACAAAATATTAACCCAAGATAACCTTTAGAAGAGAGGGTTTACCCTAGTCAACAGATGTTATTTGTGTTGTTCAAAAGAGGAAATAGTTTCTCACCTTTTCATACATTGTGATTTTACTCGAGAACTTTGGGGCATAATCCTACATAATTTTGGTATTGAGTGGGTCTGTAACTTGGACCTTAAGGATGTCATTATTAACTGGAATCCTACCTTTTCTCATCCCTGGCTAATGGAATTATGGAATCAAAATCTACCCTATTTGAGTTGGATTTTATGGAAAGAGTGCAACCACAGGATTTTTAGGGATACAGTTAGAAATGCCTCTCAAGTGTTTCATTCTTTTGTTAAGAATCTTTTGGAAAGTGTCACTAGTGCTCATATTCATACTACGAAGAAACCCATAACTCAAGAAGAGAAACAAATTAAGGCTAAATGGAAGGTACTAAATCATATCCCTGCTTATAATAATTCCAAAATTCTACAAAGACTTAACACTAGATGGAAACCCCCGAAGCCTAACTAGATGAAACTTAACTTTGATGGGGCTTCCAAGTCTGAAGGTAAAGCTAGTGGGGGAGGGATTATAAGAAATGACAAAGGAGGGATGATTGTTGTCTATGCTAGTGGAATAGGCTACCAGAGTAACAATTACGCTAAAGCAATTGCTCTTCTATGGGGGATAAAATTTTCTATATCCCTTGGTATAAGGAATTTGAGTATCTAGGGGGACTTTAAAATGGTTATCGATGCAGTTAACAAAGCATCAAGTGTGGGCATTAAGTTAAAAGATATAATTAGGGATATTAAATTTCTCCTACATAAGCTTACCAAAGTTGATATTTCACATATTTATAGAGAGGGAAATAGTGTAGCTAATGCCTATGCCAATCTCGGCCAACAATTTTCAAATTGGTGAGTTTGGCACTAAATAGATCATATCCCTTTAAATATTAGGGATCTCATCCAAAAGGAAAATGAATTAGACATATTTGAAGGATAGATCTATTAGTCAGTCCTTTTGGAGGGTGCTGATGTGGATCTCAGAGTTAAGGGCCTATTGTACTCTTTTGATAATCATTTTCAATTTATTGTACCAATTTGTTAAGGTGAGCAGACTACCTCATCATTATGGAGACTGCCAGGAAATTATGTTTAAGCATGGGAGGTGTAAGTGTCATCTCTACATGATACTCAAAATTATGTGCTATCATATTATCATTATGCATATTTGAGAGTAGGGGCTTGAATCTACTTCAATTACAAAGGTAGAAATTGGGAATTCTCCTAGTCCACTCTGTAAGGCTAAAATGGGGGCGATATAATTCGAATGGAACCAGTGTCTTGATGTGAGTACAAAGACAACCTAGTGGTCTAGCACTATTGTAAAGAGGGTGGGATTAGTACCTACCTAGAGAGGCTCAATGGGTTTGATGAAAACCTATATGAACAATTCGCAAGGTCTTGGCTAAACTGGCAAGTCACTATTGGAGGAATTAGCTCTTAGATTTATGAAAAGGTGATAGTTATAGCTACATGCATGTCTAGGTAGGGGATGAAGCTATAATAGAAAAGAAAAATCATGGACCTATCTAGCCAAAAGCTATTTCTAAGAGAATGTGAAGAACTTGCCCCTTACTAATGAGGATTTGATCAAGCCAAATTGCCCGAGTTATGGGATAGCGTGTGCTTCATCCTCATGAAGTATTTTAGGCTAGAGGGATATTTCACCAGGTTCTATAATTATCATCTCCCCCTTTTAAATCATGTTAGGTGTAATGCTCTCATTAGCTTCCCCTTTTATCTGCTCTCTTCCCTAGAGCATTCTGTCCTTAGGGTGAGAGCAAAAATGGCAAAAAAACTTGATATGAATCCGATCCCCCTTCATCAGGGACTTATTTTCTATTGGTATAATTTCCATCATGCCCTCAAGCCATCCAAGACTATTAGAATTGATATCAAGGAAATTTATTCTAATCCTTTTGTTGGTGATGCTATCAAAGAGCCCTGTCCTTCCCCTGTCTCTACTAAAAGTAAAGAAGTTCCCTTCTATACTCCTAAGGAGACTCCCTTAGATACCCCTAGCTCCTTTGTGAATATGAAGGGAAATAAGAGTAAGTTTTATGTTGGTGAAGAGAGTTTTGGGGTGACCACTATGGGGACCCCTAAAAATCCTTGTAGGACCCTAGGGGTCAAGGTAGTAAATCCCATTGGTCCACTAAGGTTAGAAAGGAGGGCATGTCCTTGAGAGTTTGACAGTTAGGGTGGATTATTGGGAAACCTACTCCCAAGGCTAGGCTTATTGAATACTCTGAGAGCACCTCAGAGGAATCCACTCAGGATGAGGAGAACAAGAAAGTGGAAGTTTAGGAAATCTCTGAGGATAATGAAGGTAAGTAGGAGACAAGATAATTTGAGGCTACTACGGAGGATGTTGCTGACTTCACAGAAAATGCTGACAAAGAGGGAAAGATGTATGTGGAGGAAGCTGATGAGGAAAATAAAACTGAGACTAGTTTGAAAGATAAAATTGCCACCTTAAAGGATCACATCTAGAAATTGGAGTAGAAATTTACCACTGGGCTCCAGAATTCTATTATCTTGAACATGTCTATGCTACAAGACTTGGGTACTACTGCTCCTACTGTCAATACAGAGAACACTGAGAAATTGAATGACCTCATCAAATCTATGTTTATGTAAGGAGAGATATGGCTGTTATAGCTCTTGTTTTTTCTAGACTCTCTAATTCTCATTTTTTCATGTTCTAGTTTTATTTTATTTTGCTATGTTTGTTGGTCCACTGAACATGTTGTTCTTGTTGTAAGGCATCATTTATGTTGATTGCCTTCTGGGCTTCTATGCTTTTATAAGGGTTTAGCCCCTAGTTTTCTACCTTATATAATAAAAAACAACATGATAAATTGGTAGAGGATCAATGACTTATGAGTATTCATATAGATCAAAACCAATAGAGCAAGATGAGTCAATATGTCAATGAACCAAGTTGGATATCGATAACCAATTAGAAAAAAGGTGAGCCCAAGATTTTCAATGGAGGTTGAGAAGCTATTTTTAACTAAGAGAAACAAGGTTTTTGTAGGTTCATCCTAATGCCATTAAAGCTCATTCAAATTCCATTATAGAGACACAATAATGTAGTCAATATAAGGAACATATATGGATCACCATTAAGGCTAAATATGGACCTTTATTTTGTATTTTTGCTCAAGCAAGGTTACTTCTACAATAGTGTTCACCTATATAAGAAGGATCTGTGTATGCATATATGAAGCTTTTGGTTCCTATAGAGATAATATGGGTCTATTTTTAACTTATTATAATGCAAAAAAGTTTTATATAGTCTATGGGTCTATATTGATATGGAAACTATAGGAAAAATAATAACCTAAGATTGATTTTCCACTTATAGATATACTTATGATCCAAACATGAATATAAAGTAGAGATGTGATTAATGCAAATGGTCTTCTTCCTTCAACATGGCCATATTCTTGACAAGAATCCACCCAAATCAGATAGAATCAAAGCTTAGTCATGTTTTTATAAGTGAGGGTTTTGTCCTCATGTAGAAGCTAAGTGGAAAGATGCATAGAAAGATCAAAGAAAGGTTCTAGTGTTAAGAACTATAGCTATGGGGATTCAATGCATCCTTGGAACATTTGGGGACTTCCTCACTCAATAAGCCATGGATAGTATCTTGATTAATCAAAAATTTGGCAATGCTTTCATTGGCTAAGGAGAAAATGTGGCAACTTAAGTTCAATTAATGACCCAAGATAAAGTGTTCTTTTTTAGAGTGTATCTTCTGACATCTCTTCTCTCTTCTCCCCTTCTCCTATATTATCCCATTCTCTTCTCCTTTAATAAGGTTCTCATATTTTATGATTTTTTCATCTTTCTGGGAGATAGGGAACTCTTTGGGATACTACAAAGTATGCTTAGCTTGATTAGGCTTGACCTTGTCAAGAATTTTTAAGAACTACTTATAAATACAATATGAGACTTTCTTTGCCTATCACTTGCCTTGGATCTAGTTTGGTGAGTTGTGCATGATGGCATTATGTGAGTTAAAATCTTCCTCATCCATTGTCCTCCTTTCTAAGCTTGTTTAGGGAGTTTTCAATGCTTTTTGTAGGTCTATATTAGTGTTATACTCTGAACCTCTTCTATGAAATACTTATACAATTAGCTTGATCTTGAGGTTGTGTAAGCTAGTACTATCATCTACAGATATAGTGTGGGTTCAATCTTATGGGAGATTCACTTTTAAATTTGGTGTATCACTTGGTTAACCTTATTAGGATCCCTTATCCCATTTATAACCCTTTTTCCTATGAAACATTTGTTTAGGTGAGCATCAAAAAGGAAGCCAACCTTCTTCGAAGGTTCAACCCCAAAATAGGTGACCCACATCCTAGGGTTATTCCCACTATATAGCTCAATTAGAGAGAGCCTGAAGAACCATATCCAAGGGTGAAAACTTAGTCTATAATAGGTTATGTATATTCTATAGATCTAAAATAGTGTTTAATCATTTATGTTTTATTGATAAATAAAAATAAAAATATATAAATGCCCACATGGGTAAAATAAATTTGCATTTTAAACTCTTTAAAAATGATAGAAAAAACAAACAAACTAAAGTTGGAGAAAAACATTCCAAAACACCCTTAAGAGAGTCTACTAAAAGAGTCTACAAACTATAGGAAATCTTACATCAACCAAAAATAATAGTTGTGTGTTTTTATGGTTTCATTAGTTTGTTTATTATTTTGGCATGGTGAAGATGATCCATTAGGAAGCACTCATAGTCCTAAAATTTTATATCATCAATAAAATCATCAAAGTATCAATTTAAATAATTCACATGATTCAAATTATGTTGGTTGAGTTTCTCAACCATCCATACAATTTGATAAGTCACTGCATGCATTAAAGGGAAACAATGGATAGGTTATGGAGAAAAGGAATAAATGAGATACAAAACGTCCATGCACATCAATATGATTGCATCTTTGGATTTATCATGATTAAATATTAAATTTCAAAAAAAACCCCATCTCAATGTGAGTCCTTATGCAAAATTATGACCTTAGAAGTTGGCAAAATTTACACTAATGACAGAACCATATGTTTGCATTGAGTGACAATTTTTTAAGATTGAGAAACTACCTTGATGGTTTTGTAATTATTATTTTTAATATATGGGTGATTTAAAAATTTCAATGATAATTTCAAAACTATTGATTTGCATACAATGATAATTTTTACCTATTTGGAATGTAAAAAGAAAATAATGACTTAGAATGATGAACACATGGATATTGAGAATTTAATAAGAGGATAAGGAAGGTGAAGGGAAAATATTTTTTTTAGAGAATTCTAGATAAAATATGAAATTATAAGTAAAATAGACAAGGAGATTCATATAGTGGAGAAGCTCCAAGAAGTTGGCAAAAGAGAGGGAAGGAGTTTGAGGGGCTGAATCATCTAAGAATAGAGTAGAGTGATGTTCCAAGTCAAGAATTGAATATGATAGTTTGTATATTATTCATGTAATATAATAAGACTATAGAGTCAAGTGTGTACTGATAGTGAGTGAGTGTGTATTCAATTGTAATGTTTTTAATATGAATTCAATGAAGATATTATTTGAAGCATGTAAAGTCTTTGTTAGGTGTTCAAGTGTCTCCATGGGTGAGTGTTCTATCCAAAAAACATAGAGATAATGGATGACATTAATTGGTTACCCTTTATATGATTTCACCAAGTTATATTAGGGAACGGTCTTTCCTTATTGGGTTGAGTGTGTGAGGATATTATATGTGTTAATTTTAGGCCATGAAAGAGAATTTTGCTTCAGTTAGTTGTAAGTTATGAAAAATAAGCTTACATAGGAGAGATAATAAGTTTGTTTCAGGTGTGAGAGAAATATTTCAAGTTTTTAGTAAGCATGAGAGGCTCTTTTTTAATTCTATTATAGGTTGTGAAATATAATCATGCTCGTTGAGGTGATATGACACATAATGGAGGAAGAGTACAAGAGGTAGAAAAAATGACAAAGATGTTGTGATAAATCCTAACAAGATTATATATGATGGAGGATGCACAAAGTGAAGATGTTGCAACTGTGAGTAAATATGATGGACAATAAATATTGGAGATGTTTTTATCCCTATAATTAAGTTAGAATTCTTGGAGAGAGGACCAACTAGAAAATAAAAGAGACTAATAGAAGACAAGGTGAAGGAAAGAGGTGAGCCCACTAGTAATATACCTTTTTCAAAAGGTAAAGAGATCCCAAATGAGATAATTAAATGGATAGTGGAGTTATAAATTTATATTTAATAGGATAATATTTAATACCTCATGAGGTTAAAGGTTACAAGTAAGACACTATGTGGAGTTGTCACTGAGTATTGGAGAGTTCTCCAAGAGAGGAGATAAGAAAAAGAAAAGAAGAAAGTAAGGAGATAAGAACATATGGTTTCCAAGTTGATGGATCATGTTGTACACCCATTACTATAATTATATTGGTTTAATAATAATCATGTCTTAAGGCTTGAGAGAGAAAATAAGAAGAATAATATTTCCATGAAAGGAATTATGAGAGGAAAGTTTCCTTGTGATTGGCTATTTTGAGAAGTAGCAAGGAGAAGGATATGAATGAGGAGAAGAAGGTTATCTTAAAATAAAACAATAGAGTGAGTTTTCCATCTAAAAAAATAAAATTTTATTTCAAAAATAAGGAGGAATTTTTTTTAAAGAAGCATTTAGAAGAAGGAATCCTCATGGAGGAGGATATAGATGTGATATTTGTTGAACTAGAAGAATGAGACCAATTATTTGATAATGGGAAAGAGTTTGTGGTATCCCATAAGTGGAAGAGTTATAATGGTCCTTTATGAATGAAGGAAATGCATTTGTATTTTATATTTTGGAGGTAAAAATGGTTGATGGAAACCAAGGAAAGCTACATGTTTCATTTAATGAAATAATAGAGTTGAATAAATAAGGTAGCCATAAGGAGTTGCATGTTTCCATGAAAGAAGAAATAGATGTGATTGAATTTAAAATTAATGAACATGAGGAGAGTATGGTTAAATTACATATATGTAAAGGAAAATAAATAAAATATAAAGAATAATGAGGAGAGGATAACCATGTAGGTTGTTGAGAATTAGCCTTTGGGAGTCCATCATATGAGTGGAAGACATGAGAAGCATGCACACAATGGAGAAGAGTTGGATAACATGCCTATGAGGCATTATGAAGAGAGTGATGATGTGTTTATGGGAACTCTCAATTCCATTAATGTATTTATTCAATGTACAAGTCTAATAAAGAAGAAGATGGAAAAGAAAAGGACAAAGTGTGGTTCAATACAACATGCTCATATGTATGAGAATAAAAGTGAAGTGGAACAAGAGGATAATATGGAAGTGATAGATAAAGAGGTGGTTGGTAAAGATATCTAAATAGTGTAGGTTTGTATTCAAGTCATCATGGATTTAAGAGAGAGTAGAAAAGTGTGTGTGCAATAATGTTCTCAAGATGATATACAAGAAGGAGTTCATTTATAGTAACTAGAGTTGGGAGAGGAGACTCAAAAAATAAATTAAAAGATATTAAAAATAATAAGAAGACTTTATCAATATGACGTAAATTGATATATAAGGATATGCATAAAAATAAATTTTGAGATATGGATATAAAGTGGAATGGTGGAGGAAAATTAAGAACTTGGTGATAGAGGTTGGTTTTATACTCATTTAAATAAGGAGAGATGAATAATGTCATTCGTGTGGCATAAATCCAAGAAAGGAGATAAATATGGTGGACATGTTTATACTAAGAGGAATGAAGGATGAATTTTGAATTTCACATATGGGAGTTGATGAGCTTAGAATATGGCTCATTATTGACATGTTATTTCCCTCAATTCATGCCTCAGGATATTATCTTATGCAAATCATAGATTGTTAGATAGCTATTACATGTAAAATAGATACTTGTCTTGTTTATATTGAACCAAAAACTAAACCTTTACTTTGTCATTAATATCTAATACATAGCATGCTTTAGTGATTTTTTGTTATAAAAAATGCTTAGGAAGAAGACACAGGTGATGTATAGTAAAAGTTCAATTTTGATCTCCATCTAGTAGAACTACAAACTTCACAGGCTTGCTTCTACGGACTCTATAGGCTTGTTTCTATAGACTCTACATGCTTGTTTCTATAGAATCTACAGGCTTATTTATATGAACTCTATAGGATTGTTTTTATGGACTCGGTAGGCTTATTTCTATGGACTTTGTAGGCTTGTTCCTACTGACTCTGTAGGGTAAATTCTATGGATTTTGTAAAGATGAAGCTACAAATGGGGAAGCTAGTGGGAGAGAATCATTCTAGCTGGATTCAAATAAGGAAAATACTCACCTTCTATTTTGTAGGATTTTATATTGATAAAGTTTTATATATTTGGATCTTATGACTATTATAGGATAGGATATGTATTTCACCGAGATAATTAGATCTCTTAGAAATCTAATCTCCTATCTTTGGATGAGTGGATCGACCAAGGAATCTTATTTATTTGCATCCTATTTTGAGTTTATTACATTAGTATAAAATGTAAGAATTTTGCCATTGAAAGATAATATATAATATAATAGATAATAGAATAAAGATACGTATAAGCATATTATAGGTTTTAGATAGATTGTAATCATTTTAGTTTTATGAATTATCACTTCAGTTTCTAGCATTGATTATTTTTTGTTCTTGAGTTCGAGAGGAGCAAGGGCCCACTCTCTTTGGAGAAAAGAATTGTGTACGGTAATTATGTTATATTATATTAATTCTTTGCTATAACTAATCAAAAGCTTGCTAATGTTTTCATTCATTTATAAAACATCAAAACAAATTCATAGTTCAAAATGCATTTTTTAATTCCAAATTCATTTCCTTTATAAGCAAAGTGTGTTTTATTTTATAGAAAATGTGTGAAGAAAATTTAATTTTCTAGTTAAACATTTCCATTTCCATGCAAGCATAAATAGGAGTGTGATTTTATTTTCAAGCAAAAGAGTGGATTTATTTGATTGAATAGTTACATCTTTTCCTTTTTAGTAAAAGAGTGAATCAAGTAGTTTAAGACACATTTATTTCATTAGTAAAAATTATAATAGGACCATCAAACACCCCCATAAGAAAAATTATAGATCTACCATCCTATACCTTACTGCAGACAGCTTTGGACACCAGCCCTAGTTGATATGACATCAATTGAATATTGATTAAATGATGAGTGGCCCACATATTATTATTGGAGAACAGACTCTTATGAGTTAATATATTCATTATTATCATATGGACAAGAAGAGTGCAAGGTTATTTTCACATAGAATGGTTATGGTGAAGGAAGGAGAGTATAATCAACCTATAAATAATGTAAGAAGTTTGAAGATGAAAGAAGATAAATATGAGATAGAGTATCTAAGTTTGTTAATATAGCCAAAGAATTTAATTAAGGGTATGATGTTTAAGGTGTAGAGATGAATATAAAGGAGGCATTAAAAGAGGCCTCTCAAGGTAAAGAGAGTAAGCCACTTTAGTTCATTTTTTTAAATAATCAAAGGAAGAAGAAGAGTCTTTTAATAATATTATAAATTAAGAAGACACAATCAAGAATATGGTGGAAAGATAAGAGATGAAATCCATGAGATAAGATGAGTTACAAATAGAGAAGAGTGAAATGTTGAAGGATCCAAAAATGGGTTGGATAATTAATAAACAAAGTCAATAAGACTCTTAGTGGAGGTGGAAGGGTGGTAGTAGTGGGTATAATCCCGCAAAAGAAAATAAGATGTAAGAAGAAGTTTATTTGTGGAGGTGGTTAGATGAAGGTTGTTTTTATCCCATAATAATATGGAGATAAAATAAGAAAACCCTTTAGTGAAGGAGGATGAACTATGGTGGGTCTAACCCACCAAAAAGAGGAAAGAGTGAGCAAATATAAGAATAAGAGGACAAATTTGAAGCCAACAAGAGGAAATTAGAATTGGGATAAAAATTAAGATAATTAGTTGAAGTGTTTATTGTGTTGGAAGGGGATGACATAGACACCAATCTCTATGGTAATGTTAGCAAAGGTTCATGAAAAACCCATTAGAACATGGTAATAAAGGGATAACTAGGCAAAGTGTGGACATAATTATAACATAGACATGAATGTAGATTGACCAAGATATTATAAATAATTTTGTTTTATTTATGCAAAATAACGTAGTATTAATATTTCCATAACCTACATAAATACTATACATAATAAAAAAAGATGAATAGAGGATGCACTATGCACATAACAAAATAATTTTTTTTTTAGGAAAACCATTCTAGAGCATTATATTAATATCTATCCCATCAAAACTCTTTTATAGTATAACTAAGCATTATATATAGATATTTAAAAATATGATACCACTTCATATTCTATCTTTTCACCATAGCCAAAATCAAGACGTCACATTTTGAAAACTCTTGAAATGATTTTAAGTGATAAATACATATAAAAAGAGATACAAAAGATAAAGTGTAAGTCAAACACATGTCTATCAATTAAATTTTGTGATTTTTTATCCCTATTTACTATAAAAAATTTATTATAATTAATTAATTATCTCATCATGAGATAAAGACACTTGAAGTGTGCCTTATGCTAAAGTTAAAAACTATGCCTTCTATGAGGATCTAGACTAGAAACATAAGTTATAGTAATCACCTAAGGTGGTATTTAAAAAATTTCACCCCTTTCACACTACTCATCCACATTTTTATATTTTTAACTAAGTAGTGTAATCATCTACTACATTTTATTAGGTTGGAATGCACCCTTTGGAGAAGTAATTTCATGACTTATCCTTCCAACTAATACAATGGGATCACTCCAAGGCTGTGGGTTACCTATGGTTCAATTGAACCCCCATATAGGGCTGTATCCATAGATGAATCACCTAAACTAACAATAAAACTACTATAATTACAATAAAAATGGATAAATAAAACATAACTAAACCTAAGACCTAAGAGAGGTGATGCAACAATAATGTGATGCTCCCTATACCAGCTTCTTAATAGCAAAATAGAACTCAAAATAGACTAAAATTTATTTACACATTCTTCAAAACATTCTCTTCATACATCAATGTTTCATATGGAGGTCATGATTCATAATAATTGAAGGGATAACTAAGAGGCCTATATCAGACATAATTAGCTAGTTTCTACAAAAATTCACTAACATAAATAACTTCAACACAACATATAACATGTATAACTCAGCCTATTGATAACAAGGTGAGGAATAAAGGAGATACAAAAGGAATAATGGCTTATATCAAAAATATAAATGAACTAAGTATTAGAATCACACAAGAATATTAGTATTAAGAAGGTAAAAACCAGTCTTATATTGATCCAAAAGGATTGAAAGCCAATATTATAAATGGGCAAACTTTTGTCATACCCATTAGAGGGATACAATTAAAGGCATTTTCAAACAATTTTATCAAAAAATGATGACAATATCACTACCAAGATACATAAATATAGATGTTACAACATATTCAACCTATTCATGAAATAAATATAACTAAAAATCAAGCCATAATGCTTTTTCCAATGCTCTCATACCTACCATGATGAATATCCCTTGAATAAAGTGGTGTAGGAGTGGAGGATAGGGACTTAAATTTAATAAAATATTATCTTCATGGTGTTTTAATGGAGATTAAGTATGTATTAACTCTTGAAACCCATGTCTCCCTCTCTAACTCACCCAATTCCACCTCCTTATGCATGCAAAATTTAGTTGCATGGTTGACTTAGATTAACCACTAATTCATCTCATGGGAGTTACTTTCTTCAAGGAAATTTTTAATTCCATTTTTAGGCATAAATCATGGTTGAATTAATGAAGGATAATTTAGTGATTAGACACATGTTGATGGATCACTTTTTCAATGCATTGACTCTCCATTGTGGTCCTAAATGACCTTGATTCTATACCATGATCATGTTTGATCAATGTAATTATTAAATCTCAACTAAAAAACACTTTATATACCTCCCTAATGATCTTTAAAATGGTGGCAAGTTAGTGCCACTCTTTGAGGTCTTGATCTTGCATCTCCAAGACTGACCATCTCTATCTTGCATTCTCATTTTGTGACAAAACTTGCAATATTTAATTAGAGTTCTGATCCTCCATGCCTCTTGATGTCTAGTTTATTCTTCACTTAATCTATCTATTTCCCTTTCCAATACCATGTTTGATATTTATAGATAGTTACAAGTCTATGATCCTTCTTAAGGAGTTTAAACAACTCTCTCTTTTCTATTTTGACTTGTATTTGTACTTTAGAGACCCAAACCACATTTGAGACTTGAATTTGCTTACATTTTCCCTCTTGTTTTATAATATACACTTAAAATTTTGGTTATAAAATTTCAACCTTAATTTGGAATCATTTGAAACTCTTATCCATCCCATATCAATCATGTTTGATAGCTCATTTATGCCTAAATAACTCTTGAACCATCTCTTTCCTATCATAAATCTTATTTGATAGGTATTAAAGGTCAAGGCATTGGTAAATCTATGGATTGAGTCTTGAGGAATCATAACCATTTATTTTCATCATTTTAAACTTGCATGGGATTCTGATAGGTGTCTTTCCAAACTATGATTCTCTTAAACCTACATTCTCTATTCTAACTTAAGACATTAAGAAAGTGTTTGAATACTCTCCTCCCTTTATTATATCATTTGTATAAACCTAAAATCCTATTATATAGCTTTATGGAGGATTTTAAGATCATTTATACCTTAATATTACTTTTATCATTGCATGAAGCCTCTCCAAAACCTTGTTTCAATATTATACAGACCTACATGTCGTTACTTAGGCTTACAACATGGTTTTTTGCATCTTTAAAGGATCCTTATCTTGCATTATGTATACAAAAGTCTTGAAGGACTTGATTTAAATCTTTTTACACTCTCATTTGTTTCCTTATATATTTTCAATCATTTTCATACCTTAACCATTCAAACATTGGTGAAATACACACTGGTCTTGACTGAGCTTGTTTATTTCCTAAACGCCTACTTAATTGATGTTCTCATAAGAAAATATTCTTTATTCATGAATTTTAGGGACTTACATGCTAACTATATATGAGATTATTATAATGAAATCAAAATATGTAATCTTAGAACCTTTGCTTGACACTTTCCCTTGAGAAATAATGCTTAAAACTAATTAGAAATTCATCTTTATGTTTGCATACTTATTTATTCCTTCATGATTAGACCATCACTTAGAGCCATAGGTTTTAAGAGATTAAGTAACATACACCATCTTCAAGTAATATTTAATTAAAAATAAGAAATCTATTTGGTTTGATAGTTCCCTATTCACCTCATGAGAGGCACTAAATGCATTAAAAACCCTTGACTTAAACTAAAAACTTGTAAAAGGCATTTATTTGCTTAATATTTCACCAAGGAACTATTGTAGCATCAATTTTCACCCTTGGATAGGGTTATTCATGCCCTTTCCAATTTATCTAAATTATTGACAACCCTAGGCTATGGGTCACCTATGGTGGGGTTGAACTTTCAGACAAATCTAAATTCCTCTTGATGGATCACATATACTAATGTTTACACTAAGAAAAGGGTTAGAGAAGGGGTAAAGGTCTCATAAAAAGTCTAAGAGGGTGATTCAAAAAATTAAATGATAACTCACTTAAGCATGGAATATACACTAAAGAAGCATAAGATAGCAGTAGCTCACACAATATCAAAATCTAGCTAATTATATAAGTATTTCATACACTAAGTTTAAGAAGCAATGAATGAAGCCAAGAATATTTTTAAGACTCACACCAAGATTACATTAATGGTAGAAAAAACAAAAATTCAGACCTATAATCAACTAGAAAACACCCTAAAATAGTCAAGGAAGAAGGACAATGGGTATGTAAGATTCTCTTTCACAATTCCATCATGCACATGCTTACTAAAGATAGTTCAAAAGCAAGAGATAGTTAAAGGAAATATTTATTATCTTCAAGAGATATTTCATACAAGTTTTTATAGGGTCTAGCCTTATCAAATGAGAGACTCTTCTCTTACATAATTGAGAGAGAGTTCCTATCAAAAGTGAGAGATTTTTCTTCTAAAAACTGAGAGAGAGCTTGCAAAATGGAAATAATGGGTAATATATCAAAAAGGGAGATATAGAAGAGGGAGCATGAGTAACAAAGTCATTAATTGAGATGCCACATTTTTTTTTATCAAATCAAGACCCATTCTCTATTTGACAAGTTATCTTCTTAATTGTCCCAATAGCCCCCAAATCTTCTCATTGGCTAATAGAAATGCACTAGAAGATAATAGTTGCCAAAGGTGGTGAGTCATGACTAAGTCTACTAGGAAAAGATATTTATGGTTTTGAACAACATTGTTTTTCTAACTAATTTTTCCAATTCCTTAATATACTCCATGAATTTCTATGCTATCTCCACTTGCTTAATCATGAGATCAAATTTTTTATATCTATGTACTTGATAGAGCCATGCTTAAGTCTACTCTTAGTGGCTATTTATTAGAGTTGGGACCATATTGAAAGGTGAGACAATTCTCCATAACCATTCACATCTTCCCCTACTCAATATCTAATTATAGGTCTATTATAGATTGAAAATCAATCTCCTTCATTGGTTTTCTTATAACTATATATTGATGCAAAGCCTACATGTTACATAGCTCCCTTATTAATTTCTATCACGTCTAAAATATACCTATCCTACCTTTGGACTCTATGGAAGATAATAACTAATTTCATTCACATATCCCTTTTTAAAGAGTGAAGATCACAGTCACAAAACAATACTGCAACCTAAAAGGATAGGCCCTATATGTTCCAAATCTTCAAACTAGAGGTTCATGGCATTAAAACCTTATGTTGACAACCCATGACTATATAATTATGTCTACATGTGAAATTTTATCAAGATCTAATGGTGAAAGAATGATATTTTAAGGATTTTCCTCCATTTTTCCTAGGTCACAATTGTTCTCCACTTAAAATATCTTATCTTTTGACCTTTAATATTGTCCATCGATCTACTTCCTAGCATTTGAATGAGCACCATTAATCTTTTTGGACCCACTTTATTTAACTTTTAATACTAACTATCAATCTTGATATAGGTTGGAAAAGCACCATTGGATATTTACTATCATGTACCATTGATATTCACCTATAAGAATGAATGTGAATCATAGATCTTCTACCAGTTGAACACAGTTAAGACACTTGGTAACTTCACATTTATCTTTGAGATCCACTAACTTGTTAACTCATTAATCAACATTGATCTATTATATATGATCAAATGAATGATATTGATTTGTTTGGACCCATTGATATCTATCAGACTTTGCTTATCATTAGATCTTTTCCAGGACACTTGATATCTTGTCACTTGTTAGCTTCTCACATATACTAACTTTTTGACATGATCCTCATAGTTGATCTTGATTGCATGATCAAATGATCATCATTAGATATTTAGGACCCACTAATACTATCCTCACCTACTCACCATTATATATTTGGTATGATTTAATGCCAACCATTGATGTTTTGCATTTAAAATCAAATGGCTATTTCATAGAGTTTAAACTTGATATCCACACAAATGTTTCATTTTGAAAATCTAACTTTGAAGCTTTATAACTTGAGATAGACAACTTGTCAAGTCATGAAATTTATAGAGGATAATCTAAGAATGAATAAATTCATGTCCATGTGGTCTTTTGGACCTAAGAGGATTTTTAATCATATTTATTAAATACAAAATCAAGTTGACCAGTCTATTTTTGTATGACATTCTCATGATGGTCTGGTTTTTTTAGACATGTGCTTAAACTATTATCTCTTTTAAAAGGCTCTAATAGACTTATAATACTTTATGTAACTTGATTAATGTTCCTAAATTCTTGAAACACCATGAAAACCTATTGGTATTCTTCATTTTATAATCCTAGACTTATTTCAATATATGCTTCTCAAAGATCAATGAAACACACTTTAAGATTGCTTAAAGTGTTTCAAAATCTTTGTGAGTGAATTTTGATCTTTGGACCACTCATTCCATATATAACTCTATTCATCTATTCAAACCATTTCTAGGAAAAAGATACTTATGTTAGTCAAAATTAGCCACCATTTTTGTTAACATCCTAGGGTTTCATACCTACTATACAAAGACTTAGTGGCCTTAAAATGATCTATTGGGTACATAAAGTCTCAAGATTTATTCTCAACTAAAATTAGTTTGAGATTGACTAGATGTTTGAACCTTTCTAAAGCTTCCTCTTGAAGCAAAAGGAATAAAATAACAAAATAAACAACTGTAACATAGGCACTTATTAAAAATGAAACACACAAATAAAATGGAAATGTGCTCAAGGCACTTAGAGGAAAGCATATAAAACTATTATAATAAGCTACAATATCAGACAATAACTACAAACTCTTCTAATAAAAAAGATTTAAATGAATGCTATTGAATGGAATGGGTAATAATTCTCCATCTAATTGGGAAAGATGAAAAGCATTATGTTGTTTGCATCTATGGATAAAATAAGGACCACTCCACAAGTTGTCAAACTTGGTATGGTTTCCTGGCTTGGCCTTATTTGAGTCCCATTTGAGGAATAGGTCCCCTTCCTTGAAGTCCCTTATTGTGTCTCTCTTGTAAAAGGATTCCTTTACTTGATCTTGATGTGGCTCTAATTTCTTAATTTCAAGGTCCCTAGTTTCTTCAAGATCTATGAGTTATACCATCCTCATGCTCATAGGCTCACTTTCTATCAACTCAAGCTGATGGGATAAATCCAATGTGGGTAGTTCAATAGAAATGGGAAATTTTTTTTCCCTTCCATATACAAGGACATATGGAGAATTGCCAATATAATCTTTAGGAGTTACTCTATCAACCCATAAGGCTATCTTTATCTTTGTGTGCCACACTCTTAGATTCTCTTCCATGGTCCTCTTGATAATCATTAGCAAGTTCTTGTTTGTGGACTCTACCAGTCTAGTGCCCTAGGGGTAGTAATTAGAGGATGTATTGAGGTAGATTCCCAAATTAAGTTCCCATTCACTTGTCTTCATGCCCATAAATTCCAAGGCATTATCTAAAATTATAGTAGCTATGATACCAAACTTGGTCACTATATTGTCATATAATTCCAATACTACTATTTCATTAGCTTCTTTAAAATCATTTGCTTCCACCCACCTAGTGAAGTATTTAGTTGTAGTGATCACCCATTTATGCCCTACACTTGAAGGTAGATTGATCATCCCTATGAATTCCAACCCCCATTGCATGAAGGGTTTCTTCACCTAAATTGGGTTGAGTGGAAGAGCTACTAATATCTACTTTCCTCCAAATAGATCACACTTTTTGAATTTTTTGACCCATACATAGGCATCTTTGAAAAGGCTAAGCAAATGATATCTAACTCTCATTACCTTTTCTGCTATTGTTCTTGGGGCAAAGTGGCCTCCTGAAGGTCCATCATGAAATTACTCCAAGATCTTTATCACTTGATTATCATCAATGCACCTAATTAGTCACCCATTGAGGTCCCTTCTAAAAATAATAGCATTAACTAATGCATAAGGTATGGAATTAATCCTAAAATACCTTCTTTTTACTCTATCCAAACCTTTGGGACATTCACCTATTAGCAAAAAATGTGTCATGTCCTAGAGCCAACTCGTGTGGGGTGGAGGTGCATCTATTTATGAGTTATCTTGTGTCACCAAAACAAATTATTTATCTTCTTGAAGGTCATCCACCATATGCTCACATAAGCCTTTGATTCTTATCAACTTGGTGACTTTAATCTCCACATCATATTCCATGACCTTGGTAATCTAGATTGCTCTTTTATCATTCAAATCCTTGTTAAGGAGAAAGACCCTTGCTCTAGGATGAGACACCATAAGATGAACCTTACTATTAGAGAACATTGGTCTCAAAATTTTTAGGCTTTTCAGATATGTAAGAACTTGTTTTTCTATAAAATTATACCTTACTTCATATTCATGTAGCCCTTGACTAAAAAAGGCAATTATCTACTCAAATCCTTCACCATTATTTTGAATCAACATAGTTGATATGTTGTCAACATTGGAAAAGGTATACACTATGAAATCCTTTGAGAAATCAAGATTCATGAACAAGGGTGCTTAGGTGATGAACTGCTTGATGGCCTCAAATTTTGACTTACCTTCATATAACCAAGTAAATACTTGGCTCTTATTCAACATGGTGGTGATAGGTTTGACCAATTTTAAAAAATTAGGTATAAACCTTCTCACAAATTTTATTTTCCCAAGGAAGCTCTATATTCCTTTCTTGTTCTTGGGTATATATAATGCTAAGATAACACTTATTTTGTTAGGGTCAATAGATAATCCCTCCTTTGAGATAATGTGACCCAAAATTTTGCCTTCATGAATGATAAAAACACATTTCTTAGGATTTAAAGAGATCCCATACTCTCTAAATATTTTGAAGATCAACTTAGATGGTCCATGTGCTCACTAGCTTTTTTGGAGAAAACTATGATGTCATTCAAGTAGACTAGCACCATTTGATTTAGCAACCCTTATAAATCCATGTTTATGGCTCTTTGGAAAGTTTCCATATCATTTGACAATACAATCCAAAAGGGATCTTTTGGTAAGCATATGTGCCCCACTTTGTGGTGAAGGTAGTCTTATATTGATCTTCTTCTCTCACCATTACCTCATTATAACCTGAATCTCCATCTAAGAGGGAGAAACATTATGAAATGGAAACTATTTGAAGTAGTTGATTCATGGATGGAAAATGATAGTGATCCTTTAAAAAGACCCTATTCATATCCATAAATTTAACACACAATCTGATTTCACCACTCTTCTTCCTCATAAGCACCAAATTGGCTACCCATGAGGAGTGTTTAATGGGAAAGATGATCTTGGATTCAATCAACTTGGTCAATTATTTCCTCATAAACTCTTCTATTTTGGGGTTTATAGGCTTCTACTTCTACTTGATGGGATTGACATTATCCTCTAGTTCTATAGTGTGTTGGGCCAGCTTAGGATTAAATTCTATCAGGTCACTATATTCTCAAGCAAATATGTTAGCATATTCTTTACAAAGTTCTATGAAATCATGCCTTTTAGCTTTAGTGCTTAATTTGACAAGCTTAAGGGGCCTGTCATTGAAGATAAGGACTCTTTCATAGTTTTTTTCATTGGTTGACATCATTGCTTTGTCTTTTCTCATATGATATACCTCATGGAAAATAACTTCAAGGGTGACCAGCCATTTTAGAAGCTTATTGGATCTTAATTGAATTATTTGATCTTCATATTGATGTTGAAAATTTTCTTGGCTCATTAAATAAAATTATACTTCCTACTACAAGAAACAAACAATTTTCTTGTCATTCTTAAAGACCTACCAATGAGCTTCATTGTTTGGCACTGATGGTCTCACTACCACTTTGACATGTGGCTTCACCTTGGTCCTTTTCAACTCATTGGAGATAAAAATTTGAGCTTCCATAGCTGCCAACCTATTAACATATTGATTTTGGTTTTTTGGTATTGCTTGGATGTTAAAAGCCTCAAAATCCTTAATTAAGTCGCACACTCTATGTTTTTAAGACTTCATCAAGGGATTCTCGATGATATTCTAACCTTTAACTTGGTGCACTATCAGATTACTATCCCCATAAACTTGTAATTTATTAATTCCTCTTATATTATCCCATCCCATTAAAGGCCATGGATAAGACCCTCATATTCTATTATTTTTCAAGAGCAATTAAATTAAAACATGTAAGAAGATAAATATTTGTCACTAGAGGGTGATATTAGCATTGCACCTACACCCACTCTATGTTTGTTCCTTGAACCATCAAAGAATAGTTTCCATAAGCCACTAGGATCTTCTTGAGGTCCATTGAGGGATGACATAGATTGATTGTCTTCATGTAATTAGTATACACCCATGTCCCTCTCTTCCACTTCTTCCACAAGATTAATTGACTGATGTTCATTCAATAGTTCATCCAATAACATGTTTGGAATCTCCTCAGGGTGAGTGTTTAATTCTTGACCAACTATATGTTTATTTTCATCAATAATAGTACAATTGAGGTTTATGCTATCTAGACCATAAGGATCTATGTGGAATGGTGTAATGGGCTCAATCTTAATAGACACATTGGTCCCATATCTTGTTCTAAATGCCATGTATGACTAGTCTACTATAAGATAACCCTAATATTTGTAGTGAATTCTATGGATAAGCATAGTGAAAAATGAGGTACATCAAGGATCAATACATCTTGAACCACTAAGACACTAGGATAAGCATGCAGGGTTAAGTTAAGGTCCTTGATGATACTAGATGGCTTGGTGGAAGATCCATCCAGTTGTAACACTCCTTTGGAATGGGGCTTATACTTTAGACCAAGATGGTCTACTATGGACTTTAGCATTACCAAGGTGCTAGCCCCACTATCTACCAAATAATTATATACACTAAAGAGTCATTAATGATTACTAAAATGTATAAGGGGTGAGGTTTGACCACCTTAACTAATTGCCCTTCACTTGGTCCTTTGGTTACATGAGTGAGAACCACATTTTATTTGATTGGTGGCTTCTCAGAAACATTGATTCTTAATAAAGTTTCTTGGAAGATGTCTACCTTACTAGGTATGGAGATCATATCCCAAATTGGCACACTCACACTGGAACTTTTCATTTATTCCATAATGTTGATGGGTGAACCACCAACCTCTGATTATACTTTGGGAACCACAACTGTACCTTGAGTTTGTGAGTTTTGAGGGACTAAGACATTCCTTTGATTTTGATTATTTGGAGCAATTGGAAGCCTTGGAATAATAGTAGGTCTAATTGGCTTTGATATTTAAGAAGTAATGGTAGGAAGCTCTTTGACTACATTTTGGTTACCATCCATGTTCCTTCTTTTGAACCTTGTATTTTCTTCTAGTAGAATGTATGCTTGGCTAAATCTAGCCTACTAATTAAGTGCATAACACTCTTCTTACTCATATTTAACCATTGTAGCACCATACTAGCTTGGTCCTTGATCAAGGCTTTGACCTTGTGAGGATCTTCTAGTTTTGTCATCATGGAACCTATGTATTCTAAGACATAAAGGCTTGATTGTACCCATAATTTTTAGCCTACTACCATTTATCATTAAAATATTGAGAAAAATAAATGTTTGGGATAATGTACTACCTAAAATATTGATTCTAAGGCATGGTACCCTCAACTTTTTGAGCAACATTGTTTTGAATAGAGACCAAGGTGTTGGAAGTGATTTCAGCATTTGGATTATAGTTTCTTTGTCTATTATAATTAGGCTACCCTTGTCCTTGGTTTTGAATTTGGCCTTGGCCTTGGAATTTTCATTTTTAGGGTGGCATACTTGTTTTACAAGATTAATACTAAGGTTGATATGAGGTTTGGTGAGGCCTATTGAAAGTGTGCTACCTCTTAACATTTACTAGTTCATTTCCCAAATATTGGAACATGCTCTTAAGCTCTTGAAAGTTATTTTGTTATTGGGAATCACTAGATCCACTAGTGGAAGCCTTTTCTTGCTTAGGTGAGGGTATAAAAATAATTGTAAGCATAGGAGGAATGACATCTAAGGGAGGAATAAAAATATGAGATGGTATGATCTTAGGGAATAAAGGCATTGGTGGTCTAGGTGTAAGTTTTACAACCTACACTAAATAATTTTATGCCTTGATTACCACCTCATATGCATTTGGTAATGTGTTCCCTCCCATAGACTGGATCATTATTGCAGTGTCACTATTTAGGGAACTTAAATAGTATAGGAAGGCAAAGTTAAGGGTAGGCTTAAAAGAGACTGGGATTATGTCCCAAGTTTTTTGGAACCTTGTATTGAAGTCTTGTATGACATTATGAGGGGATATTTTTATTGTAGTTAATTTATATAAAAGTGACAAACATTCACTTTTATCCTCAATTATTTTACATAAAGCCTCTCCTAATTAGTCCCATGTGAAAATGCAATTACCAGTAAGGATTCTATACTAGTCTAAGGATTTACCTTTAAAAGAGATAGCTAATAATATAATTGCCACATTTTCCTCATTGATATCATGAATGTTGTCAAAGTTGGATATATCCATGAGGTGTTCAGAAGGGGTTGTGGCTTGGTGTCTAGTAAAATAAGGGACACATTTAAGATATACTACTAGAATAAGATCATATTGAGGGAGGGATAGAGTAATTTGGCAATTAAAATCCATAAAATATCTAGGGACTACCATGGATATGAAAGGGTTTAAAAAGGATCTCCTTGTAGGGGTAGGCCTTGAAAGTGATTTAGGAATAAAGTTGCCTTTATATGGGTGTGTATTAGCAAACCTTAACCTTTTGACTATGTTTAAAGGTAATTAAAAAAATTCAAAGGGAATACCTCTTGAATTTGAACTTGGTATCACCTTTGTCATGAGATGAAGTCACTGTTCTATTACTATAATGTTGAATGTTCTTTTGTAGCTACCATATGTTGTTGCTTGGAAGTTATAACTACTAAAAATTGATCAAAATAACATCAAACTTTGATCAATATTATTCAAACGTTGTGTGTCCCATTAGGTATGCTATAAACTATTGTAGCATTAATTTTCACCCTTGGAGAGCATTCTTTAGGCCCTTTACAATTGAGCTACACTATTGGGACAACCCTAGGCTATGGGTCACCTATGGTGGGGTTGAACCTCTAGAGAAGGTTGAATTCCTCTTGATGGATCACTTATACTAATGTGTTCACTAAGAAAAGGGTTAGATAAGGGGTAAAGGGTTACTAATAAGGATAAGAGGGTGATGTACCAAATTAAATGAGAAATTAGACAAGTATGAAATATACACTAAAGAAGCATAAGATAGAATTAGCTCACACAATATCAAAATCTAGATAATGTCCTAAGTATTTCATACAATAGGATTAAGAAGCAATGAATGAATCTAAGAGGAGTTATAAGACTCATAACAAGATTACATTAATGGTAGAAAGAACACAAATCTAGACCTGTAATCAACTAAAAAACACCCTAAAATAGTCAAGTAAAGAGGACAATGAGCATGGAAGATTCTCCTTCATAATACCATCATGCATAATATAACTAAAAATAGTTGAAAATCAAGAGATAGGTAAAATAAATATTTATTAGCTTCAAGTGGTCTTTCATACAAGTTTTGATAGGGTCTAGCCTTGTCAAATGAGAGTCTTTGCTCTTATAGAATTGAGAGAGAGTTCTAATCAAAACTGAGAGATAATTTTCATCTAAAAATTGAGAGAGATCTTTTGAAATGGAAAAAATGGGAAATATATCAAAAAAGGAGATAGAGAAGAGGGAAAATGAATATAGAAGTCATTAATTAATATGCCACCTTTTTTTAATCAAATTATCACCCATTCTCTATTTGACAAGTTATCTTATTATTTATCCTAAGAGCCCCTGAATCTTATCATTGGTTGAGAGAAATGCACTAGAAGACAATAGTTAACAAAGGTGGTGAGTCATGACTAAGTCTATTTGGGAAATATATTTATGGTTTTGAAAAACATTGAATGTTTGAACTACTTTCTCCAATTCCCCAATCTACTCTATGAATTCCTGCACTATCTCCACTTGATTTATCATGAGGGAAAGGTTTTTATATACATGTACTTGATAGAGCCATGCCTAATTCTACTCTTAGTGGATATTTGTCAGAGATGCAACCATATTGAAAGGTGAGACACTTCTCCATAACCATTCATATCTTCCGCTACTCAATATCTGATCATAGGTCTAATATAGATTGAAAACCAATCACCTTCATTGGTTTTCTTATAGATATATATCGATGCAAAGCCTACAGGTTACATAACTTCCTTCTTGATTTTTATTAGGTCTAAAATAGATATATCTTGCCTCTAGACCCTATGTAAGATTATAACTAATTGCATGCATGAATCCTTTTTTAAAGGGTAAAGATCACATTCATGAAATAATACTACAACCTAAAAGGATGGACCCTTTGTGCTCCACATCTTTGAGCCAGAGGTTCATGGTGTTGAAACTTTATGTTGATAACCCCTAACTATATAATTAAGTCTTTTTGTGACATGTGATTTAGATCTAATGGTAATAGGATGATCTTAACAAGATTTTCCTTTGTTTTGACCTAGGTCATAATTTGTCCATTTGAAATCTCTTATCTTTTGACCTTGAATAATGGCCATCGATATGCTTCGTGGTATTTGAATCAACACCATTGATCTTGTTAGACCCATTGTCTTTAAATTTTAATACTAACTATCAATCTTGATCCATGTTGGATGAACACCATTGGATATTGACTATTTTGCACCATCGATCTACCCTTATATGAATGAACAAGAGCCATAAATCTTCTACCAATTAAATGTAGTTAAGAAACTTGGTAGCTTCTCATTTGTCTTTGAGATCCACTAACTTGATTCATTTCTCACCATTCATCTGGAATCTATGATCAAATGCATAATATTGATTTGATTGGACCCATTAACATCTATTAGATGTCACATACCATTGGATATCTTCCAAGACACCTAAGATCTTGCCACTTGTTATCTTTTCACTTACATTGACTCTTTGACTTAATGCTCACCATTGATCTTAATTTCATGATCAAAAACTTTCCATTAGATATTTGGGACCTAATAACACTATCATCACCCACTCACCATTATATCTTTGGTATGATTGAATGTCAACCATTGATATTTCTCATTTGAAATCAATTGGCTATTTCATGGAGTTTAAACTTGATGTCCACATGAATGTCACATTATACAAGTCTAACTTTGAATATTTATAACTTGAGATAGAAAACTCATTAATTTATGAAATTTATAGAGGATGATCTAGGCATGAATAACTTCATGTCCATGTGGTATTTTGGCCCTGAGAGGCTTTGTAATCATATTTATTAAATGCATAATCAAGCTGACTAGTCCATTTCTACATGACATTCTCATGATGGTCTAGTTCTTTTGGACTTGTGCTTGAATTTTTCTCTTTTAGAAGGATATAATGGACTTATAAGATTTGTGAAACTTTATTCATGTTCTTGAATGTTTGAAACACCATGAAAACCTATTAGTCTTCTTCATTTTACAATCCTAGACCTGTTTAAAGACTTACTTCTCAAATATTATTGAAATACACTTTAAGCTTGCTTAAAGTGTTTCAAAATATTTGTGAGTGAATTTTGATCTTTGAACCACTCATTAAATCCAAGACTCTATTCATCTATTCAAACCATTTCTAGGTAAAATATCCTTATATGGGCCAAATTAGGCCAACAAAAACATTGCCAATAGATTCATGGTTGCTATCTTGTTTTGAAACTATCCTCTATGGAGTCCAAACCTCTATATAGGCAACAAGAAGAGTAAGAAAGGAAGGAGAAATTTTTTCATAGTTGTCTCTTCTCATGTAAAATATTTTAAATGTGTCAATACTACCTTCTCATATTTAAGTCTGTGTGATTGTTATCTCCATCTTGACACATTCTTTGAGGCTTGAATTGGGTCCTTATGAGCATGTTATTCAATTTTGAATGTAAGACAAGTTAGAAGGAAAATATTAGGCCTATTCAGAAAAATATTTACCTGAGTGAAGGACATTCTACCATGTCTTGAGACTTCACTTCTAGATACAAAGGTTTGTGGGTGACATTCTCAAGACTAGAACCTATTCTTAAAACTTGATAGTTCAAGTTCCTATAGACCTAAAATTTATGCTTGAATGATATTATAGAGTGGGTACTAGGTTATTTATTCTTATTTAAGACCCATAATTTAGATTAAGTGTCAGATAAACCATCATTAACCTTCAATTTGAGCTAGTGGACCTACAGATCTTCATGTTTGATTGAAACATCAATAATTCTACTTTAGAGATAACCTCCCTGAGTCTACTTCCTTGTTTGGGTGACATGGAAAGTAAGAAACGAGGTATATGCTTGGTTTGAGGCTCTTAACTCAAGGAAATACTTCACCTCACTGTAATTCCCCATCATTGCCCTACAAGCCTGTTTGAGGGTTTTTAAGACTCAAGCTTCTCTATGACCCTCACAATTGAGATTTTTAAAGATCATGCATATTTTACCCACTATGAATGACAAGAGGGGTTATAGGAGAACCATTGGGATTAATCTAATCCCTTTATTGAATTAATAACACTAAAAAATGCTTTGAAAACCATGTCCCCATATATGTAGGCCTATGCTCTTTTCTTGAGCTTAAAAAACCATTAAAACCCTATAATTTGGGAGTATGAAGATCATTTATCATCTGAAAGTAGTATTAAATACAAGAAGGAAATTTATCTATATTTCCATCTCTCTATTCATATTTAATAAGAGTCACAAAATGCATAGAGGATCCTCACTTGACGAACAAACCTATACTTGACCTTTCAAGCTTAAAACATATTTGAAACTCTGGGGTGGCTCATAGGGCTCTCAATAAAGTAGAGGGATATTTAAAAATAAATTTTCATCATGTTATCTAACTTTCATTTCCATACATCCACTAAAATAGGCCCTAATTCATCATAAAATAGATTTCATGAGAAAGGGGTTTAAGAGCCATTGATGAAGTTTTTATTGGACACACATGTTTTTAAGGCTTCCCCATAAAAATTAATGCATAAAAATTATGATAATTAAACCCCCTCATATTCCCCAAGGACCATCCTTTGACATGAAATAGTAGAAATAAAAATGCCACCAAAATCATGCCTCAATTGGTGATTTTTGAAGGCTATTTTCACTTCTTAGAAATTGTTCATAGCTCTATCTAATTTTTTCTCTATCCTAACACATAGGAAATGTTATTTAATACCTCATTATCCATATCCAATGTTATTACACTACTAGGAATCTTCTCAACATTTTTGTTATGTCTTGAAAAATGGCTTTCATAGGTCTGTGAAGGAGGTCTGAGTCAGTTTTGACCTTGTTTGAGCTCTTCTAAGCATGGATCTTTTATCTAAGACTTTAAATGGGTGGGAATCATTTTATTGACCTTACATGTCTCTACCCTAATGTGTAAGTTGTTGAGGTTAGCATACCCCCTATTTATAAAAATTGGGGACCCATGTGTTAAATTATGTAAATTTATACTTCAAAGTTGAAATTCATTGGATCAAAGTGTCATTTGTATGTTTGCACATTATTTGAATTTTAAAATCATCCATGATATGTTATAATTTTTTGTATTTTTTCAATGTTATACCTTAACTTTGCCTAATTTTTCTAAGCTTTGATATGCATGTTTCAAGTTACAGGTTTCATAGAACCCCCTCAAAATAATGGATCATGATTGGGATTTTACAGTTCAATACCACATTGGTTTTTTAATAACTTTCAATGTAAAGAAATTCAAGTTAAATCTATGTCCAATATTCTTGAAACCCTAATTTATAAACCCTACCTTACATCCTTTGATTTAAATTTAAAATTTGATAGGAGCAAAATTGGTAGGAACACTTTTAAGATCCTAAGAACTTAAGATTAATCTTTACACTAAGGATTCATTATGTTTTTCAAAACAACCAAACCTTAGCCTAAAACTTATAATCTTGGTCCCCTTTATGTCTTAGGCCTCTTTGTTTCCTTTTATTTTAATATGGTCTAAATGTTGGTAGGGTCTTTTTATTATGTTCTTGGCTTGGTCTGACCTTTGTTAGTACCATGGTACCTCTTGTTACAACATATACTAATGTATTAGTCCTAAGGCCCCATTCATGTTTATTAACATAAATAGGACCTTAGTATTAAGACTTTAATCTAAGACTTATACTTTTCTAAGCCCTAATTTAAGTCATGTGCGTCTTTGTAGGATCGATAGGCCACAACTACTCATACAAAATTAATCCAACAGAGTGAACACAATGATGAAATTCCAAAGACCAATCATAGCTATCTACTCAGATCATGATTGATGGTTCACATTTACTCATGAGATATGATCAGATGACATGTATTGAATCAAAGTTTATATGGGACTTAAATTTGATGTTCTCATGCCCATTAATTGACGTCCATAAGGCCATCAATTGAATTCTATGAGGTCGTCATTGATGTCTATGAGGCCATCAAATTTTAGTCCCTACAGTTACTTATGTGAGCTTAAAATT
Organism: Torreya grandis; assembly: GCA_037957365.1. Classification (NCBI taxonomy): domain Eukaryota; kingdom Viridiplantae; phylum Streptophyta; class Pinopsida; order Cupressales; family Taxaceae; genus Torreya; species Torreya grandis. The sequence continues at coordinate 445,193 of JARHVA010002376.1, read as the reverse complement.
GACATTTTTATGACCATTAATTAATGTCTATGAGGTTGCCATTGACATCTATGAGACTGTCAAATTTTATCCCTATGAATAATTATCCAAGATTAAATTTCATGTTCCTAAAACCATCAATCAACATCTGCAAAGCCATCATTAACATCTGTGAGGCCATCAAATTTTAGCTCAAGAAACAATCTTGCTTAGAATAATTGACCATGTTTTTATTTATGTTGCAAGATCAATGGAGTCTCATTTAAATAATAAACATGCTTAGGGTTATCCAATTTAATGTTAAATTGGCCTTTCATTTAGCCTTTAGCCCAACATAAACCAAGTTCAAATTTGCATGGAATCAATTATAAACACCATGAATATAGCTCAAATTTTATCCCAAAGTGTGGTCGTATTTCTAAACATTTGACTAAAATTTGGTATAAAATATCATGCTCAGTCCCCATATGTCCCATGATCTTATTTGGGTCTATGCTATCAACTTATCCAAATAAAATCAAGGTCTCATTATTAAAAAGTTATCTTATAACTTTTTACCCTAAATTTTTATTGTATTTATTATTACAGTAAAACCTTAGGTTAAAAAACATTTTACTTATTATTAAAGGTCCCCTTTTATCATGATATAAACTTAACTTAAAAACTTTAGATTGAATTTTATATTATGATTATTAACATGAAATAATCCATAGTCTAAAGTCTTTAACCTAAGTTATTATATGTCCTGATGCTAACTTAAACATCGTGCACCTTTGTAGGATCTATGGCTCACATGAGATCAAAGGAAGATGATAAAATAGAGTGAGATTTTTGTGGACTATTAAATTCAACCTTCAAAGGCCCATAATATTTACATGTGGTGAACATGCATCAACTAATAAAATAGACAAGGTGCATATCTCTAGAATCCCCACAAGATGACCAAGTATCATAACCATAGATCCTAGTCTAAACAATGATCAATGGCATGCAACTCATAGGATCAAGATCAATGGCTCATGTTGATCCATGAAAAATGATATGATAAAGTGAGATGAGGTGGGATTTTCAAAAATCAATAGTCACTTTTTGAATATTAATGGATAAAATGATGTTAAAAGAGCCATGTAGATGCCATGATGATGCCACATTAGCATAAAGAAAAAAAACTAGAGATTTTATGGGAATGGAAAAGAAAAGGTAAAAATGCCAAGGTTAAAATCAAATCTAAGGCATGAATTCACTCAAGTGTAAAATTTGTTGTCATTAAATCTTAAAAGGACCTACAAAAAAAACCCTAAGCATCTACAAACCCCTAATTTAATCACAGATTGATCATAACCAAGCCCAAGAGAGTTTAATTGTTATCTCATCAAGTGAAAACTAATCAAGAGGCAAAATATAGGTGAATAGTAAGCATTTTAATCAACTCATAGTCATGTTGGCATGGAATAAACATAGAGACAACATAAATCTCTACTTAACCATAAATTCAGAAGGAAGGATCTTTAAGGATACAATATTAGATGTTGTGGAATTGAACACTAGAGATAATAATTAGTCCAAGCTCTTTTAGACAATTAAAGAATTACAACCCATAATAAAGGAGGATGAAAAGATTGTATCCTTAAAGACAATATATTATGACTTGGTTGTAGTATAGATGGTGAGCCTTCACCATCTAGCAACAAAACTAGAGGTACTTCAATATATAGATGTCCCCGTCCCTATTTTTAAAGAATGTAAAATTAAAAAGGGTATGTTGATCAATGAACATACTCAAAAATTCCTTACTTATATGTCTCCCATTGACTTTGAGAGATGTTTTAAGTTACCCAAGCCTTGAGTAAATATACCCACACTTAATGAATGGGCCAAGAACAATGACCTCAAATCTATCCTGGTCCCATGGTTGTATTTTAGAAACCATGTGTTTTTTACCTTAATGGAAATATTCCCATTAGCTAATTTTAACCTCAAATAAGGATAATAATGACACTTATGTTGATAGCATCTAGGTACCCCTAGTATACTTTAAGATTGAAAAGGAGCTCACCCCTCCCATTGGTGAAGTTATCAGCTCATGTTTATGTAGACAAATCTTCATAATCAAGAAAGGGTCTAGGAAATACTTGTATTTGATGTCTTATCCCATATATTCCATGCTTTCCATAATTTATATCCCTAACTTTAGGGGATGGTCACTTGAAAAGACACAGACAGTGTCCCAATTCTATTCAAAATTACATATCTTCAAGTATAGAGATCATATCTAGTTTATCTATGATTACATATATCATGCCTTGTATGAGGCTATAATAAGAAACCCAATGCAAAAATTTATCCCATTGGGAAATAAATCCATTGAGTTTATTAGGGATATCTAGTTTTATCTAGATGACATAATCATTAGGATTAAGGGAACATAATTCACTCTACTTAGACTGATAGTTCATGTTCTTAAAAAATTGGTTGAGCAAGAAGTTGCATTTTAAATATGCAAATGTATATATGGGATTTATAGAAGAAAAAGGAAAGGATTGTTACATCCTCCATCCTTGGCTATTGGTAGAACAATATTCTAGTATTTGAACACCATTAAATATGTTGCTAGACATATAACCTCTTTCAAATTCCAACATGATGATTTGAGAGATTGGGACCTTAATGACAGAGTTGGGAAACATTTGAAAGGTAAACAAATAAATTTGACTTATGAGCATCATCTAGGAGTCCATGACTCAATTTAAACATGAGATGCATCCTTAAAAATAGTATTTGATAGGTTTAATAAATGTGGAATCAATTCAGAAGCCAAATTGATGAGGGACAAGAAAGGAAGTGATGACATTTGGCAACTTGGTCTGAGGCAATACCACTTGCTAGGAGTCAATCCTCTTAACCTCATCCCATGTAACCATAATTAGAAGTGAAAGTCCCAAATATTAGAGTAAAAACTAAATATATGCATGAAGAGAGGAGACATGGGGAGGGGACATCATCTTCAACCTGGCCCAATGAACTAAGATCTCCAATTAAGTACATTGATGTAGTGGCATTAGACCTGGGTGAGATAATAAAAGATGCATTACAGATGTTTTCCACTTCTTATCAATCTAATGAAGAAGAAATACAAATGGAATAATCTCACCCCCAATTTGAGGAAGTAGAGACAAAAAAGGGGAAGGAATTAGACTTGAGCCTAGTTTTTGTTATTACCCCACAAAAGAGAAAGGTTGAAATTGCATTGGTTCCAGTAGGAACAAAGAGACCCAAATTGACCTTCACTCATGCTTTGAGTGAGGTCAATGTATTTAGTGAAGAGAATGTGCTAAAATGTCCAACCATCCTTAAATTTATCATCTACGTCAAGCTAAAAAATATTCCTACTCTACAACACTCAAGGGCCTTGACCAAGTTAGTGAATGTAACTCTCCATGCTGAGCTCAAACTATGGATAATTGCCTTATATAAGGAGGAGAAAGAAAGAAATATGGCTGCCCTTGGGGATTCAAGTGAAACTTAGATGACTACTCTTGGGGAGTCAAGTGGAATCCAAATAAATACTCCATAGCCTCCTCAAATAACTCAATCATCACTTGGAGTCCAATTCAATCCATAAACTATAGGTTTGGAGAGGGTGATAGAAAAGAGAGCCATGGTTGCTGGTGAAGAATTCATTTTTCAAAAAGTGGAACCATTTTTTGGTTTAACCCTAGTGCAATGTCAAAATCTAGATCAAAACCCCATATTTGATGAAGATATACTTGAATTCACCCAATCTCAATTAGCCCAACTACAAACTAACATCAATGGCATGAAACAACAAATATAGAATCTAAAGAAGCGAACAAAAAATATAGAGGTAGATTATTTTATCTATCAAAGATACTATGATAGATATGTTTGAGACATAATTTTATGACATGTTTTATTCTCTAAAGATAACAAAAGTAAGACAAGGTGTATTAGGTCAGCAAGATACAGTAGATAGGTGTCTAATTATTTAGTGGTAGAGTTCAAAAGATAAGATTAAAGATTTAATTAGCATCTTGATAGGGGATAAAATCCTAAGTTTCAAGATAATTATCCTTGACCATTTAAACATAGTCATGAGACTATTTATTGAAAAAATTTAGGGATTTATCTTGTTTCTAAAGCTTAGAAAGACTCCTTAGGGATGATAAAGAGTTACTTGATAGGATAGAAAAGTTCCTTAAGACCATGATTGCTAAACCTAAAAAACTTAGCTCTATAGGCATCATTACAGATGATGAATTCAAGTATAAGACCCCTTTGGTCATGCAATAATTAAAGAGTAAGAACCAAGGTAGGTCTAGGGGTGACAACAATAGGATCATGGGTATGATCCTAACAGCAGAAGAAAAGATAGCCAAATCAAGGAGCATTAAGGAGGCCTTGGAGAGAAATAACATGGACCTTGAAGATATCATTGAAGAAGAGGATGAAATATTCATTAAACCTATATTTTATTTGATACTTATTGATTAGTAGCATCAAAAGGTAGTAAGGCTACTTCAACATAACCAAGGGACTTCATCAGCCCAGGGTCTTCCAGTTAGTTAGGAATATTCTTTTTTATTGAAGCATTGTAAATTTTGAAAAAGGAATATTCTTTTATAAAGGAATTTGCATTTTTTATCACATTTTCATATAGGTTAGTTCATTTTGGAAATTTTAGTGTATTCTAAAAACTTTGTAAAAAGGACAATTATCCTTTCCATTTGTACACTTTTAAGTTAATGCAACTGACTGACATACTTCTTTGTTTCTATAAAAGGAGTATTATCTATTGTAAAGAGATAGGGAGTTTTGAGAAAAAATTTGAGTACTTTTGAGCTATTAATCTAAGCAAGGAATTATAAAATATTATCTAAATTTTTTTGCATCATTTGCTATATGGTTTCTCTCTCAATTGTTTGTTTTGAATCTTAGATTAGAATGGTTCTTTTGAATTCTGGACATGCACCTTTTGATTACAGAATTGTTAACTTGTGCATATTATAGGTTAATTGAAGGTTCCTTAGTTTTCTTCATTTTATTTTCTCTAAATTTTTATATTTGCATCAACTATCTACTTAAATGAGTAAACCTTTAAAGTAAATGTGGTTCTTATCTGCATTGTTTCTTATCTTCCTTAGAATTTTGCCCAATATATGTTGTGATTTGAGTTTAAGATATTTTAATTCATATATTGGTTTTAATTTCATGCCTAGGAAGCACTTGAAATTTGTCATGATGTCTGAGATGAAGATCAACAACACTTTTCTTCTCTGCCTTACCCTACCTTTTTACTTATTTTTAAACCATTCACTTTAGATTAAAGATTCATTGTATATATCCATCTTAGCTTAGATTTATACTTATATTTGAGCACAATTCACCTTAATTATCATATATCCTCTCAATATTTAAAAATATTTTTAGGTCATAGTGGCTCCCAACCACCAGCTAATATAAATATTGTGGAATAATTTGCTTGCTCTATCATTATTTCATCACAGGTAACCAGATTGCCACAAGATGCTACTCATGCTATGAATTATTTGGATTCTAAAATGAGAAGTCTTATTTAAACACTAATAGCACTTGTGATACACTTTGAGGCATCAATAGGTGTATCTTCATTGGTGTTAGGAGGGCCAATCAATAATTCTTTGTAGAATTGTAGTTTGTAGTATATTTTCTGGTTTTATGAATTCTACTCAAAGATAACTTTACTCTTTGCATATTTTTGTTTATTTTAGAATAATTATGTAAAGTTTAGTGATATTTATGGTTTAATACTGGTGTTTTTGCTCATTTAGACAAATACTGATATTCTTTGAAGACATATGTTAAATAGTGGTAAAGATAGCTTTAGAGTTGTGAATTAAATAGATTTGAGGTTAGTAATCACTAGTTTAATCAAATATTCTTAGGTAATTTAAAAATTTGAGTTTATTTGAACTTAAAACATAAAAATATCAATCATACTTATGTATTTGGACACTTCTTTAAGATAATTTAGTTAAATATTGTTGTCCTTTATTGTTCTTTACATGAATCTTTGAAAAATTTGCTTAATATGGAAGTTTAATCATTGCTATTTGTAAAGATTGATTTGATCCATCATATTTACAATAGGGTTTTAAATTATAAATATTGAACTACCATGAATCAAAACAAGGTCACATTCAGAGACTAGGGAACATCTACTTGAGTTAGAAGTCTATAGAAGAGCTAGGTGAGATAAAGGTAAGTGTAGGCTTTCAAAGTCTTTACCAACTTCCCCAATTCAAGGAGCTCATGAATTCAACCCCAATTAAGGTATGGATTGGATAGGTGTATATTATATCAATGTGTTAGGTGTGTTACATGAACTTCCTTGTAACCCTAAGAAATATTTGCCAACATTTAGCCCTACTAGTATTGTAACTACAGAGGAACATATTAAGTCATTCAAAGCTACATTAAGATTGATAAATATAGCCCATGAGGATGTAGCATGTAGGATATTTCATTTTAAATTTAAAGATGCTACATATGAATGGTTTTTAAATTTACTTGAAAATTATAATAATAGTTAGGACCACTTTAATAATGTTTTAATTGACCAGTTTGGCAAAATTATTAGTCCCTATATCTTCTACTAACAATTTACCATGGTAAAAAGGGATGAAAATGAACCTATAAGATCATTTAATGCTAGGTTCCAAAATATGTTCATTATTACTATATCTCCTTATAAATTAGATGATACTTTAGCCTTATAAATCTATGAAGATGCCTTAGATCCCATGACTTTTGTTTTCATAAAAAGAATTGTTGGACCAATGAATAAGCTGGTCTTATCCTATTCTTAAGCAGTGACCATTAATGATCAAATATAACCCAAAGGTCAAATGTATTACTCTATTCCTAATTTCAATCCACATTTTACCACTCTAAATGTCTTCCCTAATAATAATCAAAATATACTTGCCTTGAATCTAATACCAACTTTGAACCAATTACCTCTAAGCCATGCTCATCCTACTTAAAACTTAGGATTCCTGAACACTATTAAAAATGGATTTAACCCAAGTGATTAAAAATCTTTATTAACATCTAATGGTACTAATAGAAATCAGGTTCATAAATTTGAGGCTCTCAAAAATTAAAATGACTCCATCTTTAAAATGGTTCAAAAGTTAAGCATTGATTTTCTATAGCTACAAAATAAGTCAGTAATACTAAAGAGAGTTTAGGTAGGAAATTTTATTTCCAAATGTTTAATAGGCCCAATAATAGGTTCCATAATAATATTTATAATTAAAATAAGAAAAATGAGTATTTTAATAAGAGAACAATGGATATAAATCTTATTGATATTGTTTTTTTTAATTATTGTAGAGTACATTGCACTTTTTGGCATGGTGAGATTGACTGTATTAAATTTTACAAAGGTTTTGAACCCTTTCAACAAGAATTGGATACATTTGAAGTAGTTCCCAACAATGATAATGGTGTAGGTACATCAGGATCTAAATTTGATAACCAAGCCTTCATTGTAGAGACATTTAACTTCCCCTTCCAAGAAGATAATGAACTTGAGGATATTCCTGAAGAGGTTCATGATTTTTAGTAATTCTTGAAGAAGACCTACTCTTTAAGGAATAGAGAGTAGAAGCAACACCTAACTACTTCAACACCTCCAAACAAATTTGGCACTCCTTCAAATAATACTTTAGATAATAACCCAGAGCCTCCAAAGGGAAGTACTTCTAAACATAGTACTGATGCATTTAATTCTTTTAATAAAACTAGGTATAACATTGTGGAGGACATGAAGAAAATAAATGCTAACATCACGTTGCATGAATTGACATAGATTGCTAAATAAAGGGACCTATTGTTGGAATCCTTATACAAGAAACCTTGCAATCCATCTAAGATTAATAATGCTAATGTTTTTATATATAAAGATAAAATAGAATCCCCACCTTTTATACTTACTATCAAAATGTTTGGTAATAATCGATATAACTATTTGTTGGAATCTGGTGCATCCACCAATATTATGCCAACAAGTATTTGTAAGCAAATTAGCTTGAATCTTATCAAATATGACAAAATTTTCACTTAATTACAAAAGTCTAGAGTCAAGGTAGTTTGGGAATTATTAAATGTTCATATGCAACTTGGCTCTAAACCTAGAGTCTAATGATTTATTGACATCCAGGTGGTAGACATTCCTATTGTTTATGGGTTACTATTAAGAAGGAAATGGAAAAAATCCCTAAATGGATATATGTCTATTGCCTATTTTCATTTGTGGCTAACTTGGAAAGGAGTCCAAAATTAGATCAGAGTGGAAAAAGAGCCTTGGATGAAGCACATGATCATAGAATACAATGTTGTAAACAAAAAGGTGAACATAATTGACTCTGATTTAGGAGTTTTCACTTTTCAAACTACCAATATATCTGAGTCTAAGCCTTCTCATATTGTTCTTGGATTTTGGAAGCTACATTTTGATGGGGCTAGATGTAAGTTTGGGTTTAGAGTAGGAGTTGTCCTAACTAATCTTTTTGGTAAGGAATATCATGCTTCCTATAGACTCTAATGTATATGCACCAATAATCTTAAAAAATATGAAGCATTGATCTTAGGATTAAAATTTTACATCAAGTACAAGGCCAAAGAACTATTGGTTCATGGTGATTCAAAACTTGTAGTCAATCAGGTGAGGAGTAGGTACCAGTGTAAATTATCATATCTTAAGAGATACAAGTTTAGAGTTTGGGATTTTCTAGAATATTTTGATGCATTCAACATTGTTTCCATCCCTAGGGAGGAGAACAAGGATGTTGATGAGCTCACCTTAGTTACAGCCAATCTTATGCCAAACCATGACTCTTATAACTTTAACATTAAGCTATTTATATGCCCTTTAGTCTTGTATAATGTAAACCATATGCAAGTTTTTAATGATGAACAACAAATCCTATATTTCATGATCAATTTAGGATTATTTGAGTCCCATGTCATAGTTTATGCTAATGAAAATAATCTTGAAGAGGATGGTATATTTGAGAAAAAATTCATTGAGCTAAATGATAACAAAATTCCAAAAGGCATGATTGCTTTGGAAAGGTTATTTGACCAAGATAAGCTAGCTGAGAACACTAGGGTTCCCAATGCAAGTGAGAATGATTACAAGGTAGTTGATCTTGGACCTCAAGATTAACATCAACTAGTTAATATTGAAACAACATGTATGATCAATGAAGATAATAAAGACAAAGACTTGCTATGAATTATAAGGACATAATAGCATGGTCATATGATGACTTGAATATTTTTGATCCAAAATTCATCACTCATACCATACCCTCAAATAAATACTACATACTTTTTAGATAAAAGTAGAGGTCGATCGACCCTATTTTAGAGCCTATGATTTTCAAATAATTCAAAAAGTTTTTAGATGCCAAGATTGTATTTCATTTTAAGCACTCTACCTGGGTTAGCAATTTGGTACTCATTAGGAAAAATAATGGTAAAATAAGACTATACATTGATTTTATAAATCTAAATAAGTCATCTAAAAAGGATAAATATCCTTTTCCTTATTTATAACAAGTTATACAAAGTGTTTATAGTTCTACTATGATGTCCTTTCTTGATGAATTTTCAAGGTATAACTAGGTATTGGTGAATTAGGAAGATAGTATGAATAATACTTTAACTACCAACTAGGGCATGTTTGCATATAATAGGATGCCATTCAGACTGATCAATGTAGGAGCAATGTTCTAAATGGAAATGGATCATGATTTCCAAGTATTGGTATGTAAATGAAACATTATATACATGGATGATCTGATAGTTTTTCTAAAAATAAGGAAGACCATATTATGCTCTTACAATAGGTATTTGAAAGGTGTATAAGGTATGGGATTTCCCTCAATCCAAACAAGAGTATTTTTTTTATTACTAACAAATTTTTTTTAGGCCATGTCATTACTAAGGAGGGAATCTCTATAGATCTAGATAGAGTAGAAGCTATAAAAAATAGAGCCTCCTAATAGTAGGAAAGAACTAAAATCATTCTTTGGCAAAATTAACTTTGTAAGGAAGTTTATTCTTGGTTTTACATAAATTGTCAAACTATTGAATGACATGATAAAAAAGGCTGCCAAAATCACTTGGAATAAAGAAACCAGGAAGGCCTTTAAGGACATCAAGGAAGCAAAGCCTATATTTCTCCAAGGATTTTTACCTCGACTCCTTTGCTTCTGATCATACTATTGTTGAAGTCTTAACTCATAAAATTGATGGGTGTGACCATCCAATTGATTTCATGAGAACAAATTTTATGAATGATGAGTTGAATTATTCTTTGATTGATAAGTAAGCATGTGTGTTAGTTAAATAAGTAGATAAATTCAAGCATTACATTCTTAGGAATAAAGTGTATGCCATCCTACTTGACCCTACTATAAAGCTCATGATGAGCCACAATTAACTTTTAGAGAAAATAGGTAAGTGGATGTCTGTGCTACATGAATATGAAATTGAACTCAAGACTAAAAAATTGGTAATGTCCCAAGGTTTAATCTAAATGATTACTAATATTAACCCCAAGATTAATGTCATGTAGGTTAAACATGAAGGATTTTAGTCCAATGATTGGTATGATCCAACTATGTATATACTGATCAATAACACTTATCCTATAAGTATGACTAGGGATCAAAGAAGATCCTTAAGACTCAAGGCAACCCACTACTTGATTAAAGATGGAGTGTTTTACAGAAAAAACATTGAAGATAATTATCTTAGGTGTGTATCCAAAGAAGAAGAAACTAAGATCATGAGAACTTTTCATGAGAAGATAAGAAGTGGACATCTGTCTGAAAGGACAACATCTCAAAAAATACTTAGAGATAGTTATTATTATACCACCATCTTCAAGGATGCCCATAATCATTTAAGGTTGTGTCATTCATGTCAAATATTTAGCACAAAGGAGCCCAAGGTAGCCATGCCACTACAACCAATTATGGTGGATAAACCTTTTTCTCAGTATGGACTATATTTCATGGAGGTAATCAACCCTAACTCATCATAAGGTCACAAGTACATTCTAATTACTACTAACTACTGCACCAAATAGATTAAGGCAATGGCTACTAAACAATGTAGAATCAAAGAAGTGATCAAGTTTTTAGAAGAAAACATATGCAATAGATTTGAAACTCTAGTCTCTCTAGTATGTGATAATGGATCTGATTTCATATCCATTAAAATGACATAATGGGCATATGATAATGGTATTAGTCTCAATTTCTCATCCAACCATTATCCTCCAGTTAATGGTGTATGGCCAAGTAGTTTGCTACATACAAGCCTAGAATATAGCACAAACTTATCAAATATGCCCTATGGGTAGATATAATAAGAATCAAGTAAGACCTAAAGGAATCACCATTCCTATTGGTGTATGGCCAAGAACCCTTCTTTCCTATCATCCTCAAGTTACCTACATACAATTTCATATAGGAATATATGGAATAAGATTAAGAACTTGTAAATTCAAGGTTGTTTGATATTGTTTAGATGGAAGATGTTAGAAAAGAGGCTTTTTCAAACTTTACTAGGCACCAAACCATAGTGAAAATTTGGTTTGACAAATGGTCAAAGATAAAGGTGTTTAGGAAAGGAAACCTAGTTCTTCTTTGGGATAAGGAATATGAGCCTAAGGGCTAACATGAAAAGTTCACATCTTTTTGAATAAGTCCCTATTATATTGCTGAGACACTTGGAAACAACACCTTAAAATTGAAAGACCTAAAAGGAGATAAATTCACTTTATTTACTAATGATCAGTATCTCAAGCATTATTTTTTTCTACTTCCCTTGGGGTCTTCATGGAGTAAATTGTAAGAATAGTGAGAGCTAGAGTAACTAGGCTAGTTTAGTTTCTTTTCGCTCTTTCCTTCTCCCTTGTTTATACATACACCTATATATATTTGTTTTCTTTTCTCTACTTTCCTTTCCTTTTTGTTCTATTTGATTGCTTTCTTTTATTTGTTACTTACTTATAATAAGTCCTTTAGGACAACCATTAGATTATATTTCATCTTAAATAACTTTGGAACTCCATAGTTCAAAAATGTAGGTATGAATATCAAGCATTTATTGATCATGGGTTTGAAATGAATCTTATGCTATAGTTTAAAAAAACTAGTAAGGATTGGTAGAGAGGTCAAATATTCTATGAGAATTTGAACATTATTTTAATCTAAATTTGGTTTAAATAAGATTTTCATATGTGGGATGTGTTGGTTCCCACTTGTACACCTCTCTGATCTGGCCTTGCACACTTGAAGTAAATGGAAAACAAAGATGAAAAACTTGCTAAAGTGTCATTATGGTCAGAGAAGGGTTTAGCATCACAAATGGACTAGTTTTGAGAAAATAATCAAGAGGCACCTAAAAAGGGTAAGGTTATTTCCCTACTACTTTTGGCTTTATCTGAACCAAGGTGAGAAGGCCTATGGGGTAGCTAGTTCACATGGAGAGATTATTCAATTCAACCTCCATGGGGGTTATTGGCACAAAGGAACACAAATCTAACCTAAACACAACCAAACTTGCTCACTCCACCTAGGAAGGGTTGTCACATAGAGTAGGAAAATGTTCTAAGATAGGCACAAGATACTAAAGACAAATATGAATATGTGATTGCAAATTTCATCTAAAAATAATTTTCACAATAAAGGGGTTGAATAAGATATTTCAATACTAGGCTTTAAAGCACAAAGAGAAAATACATGATAAATACATAATGTTTATGCATCTATAGGGAAATAACACTTTATATATGTAAAGGGCATGTTATATGTAGGATAAGATGGGGAAAAACCAAGTTAATCTAAAAATATGGATAAGGAAGTAGATGATTAGAAAATGAGTATGGAGACATTAAAAATTATGTTATCTTCACTTAAAAAATGCTTTTCATTTCAAAATAGATAAGATGAAATCATGCACAAATGATCCTTGAGAATTTATTTCAACTTTGTAAATAACTATTCAAAAGCTCCTAGCAGTTGAATTCATAAACCCATGACTACCCTTAAGAAGGCTATGAATTCCTTGTTTTTGCATATCAAAATGAAAATGATTTTATATTATAGATTTGAACCTTAAATGAATACCATGAAGAGGCATGGATCAGATAACCAATCCAATATGCATGTAAAATAGATCATTGTATTTCAATAATAGGAAGAAACAATGAACCTTAAGTATATTTCATATAATAACTGAATCAAATTTGATTACAATGTATCCTAAAAATCACATATCAAAACACCATGAAAAACATTTATGTAACAAGGGAGACATTTTTAATTCTCTCAAAGTGTTCCAATGATTTTACAAGAGGAATCAATTTGGCATCAAAAAATTACATGGGGAGAACTCTCCTAAGCTATATCTATGTACCCAAAAATTAATCGACCTCTGTAAAGTGACAAAACCCCTTTAATTATACAACATTAACCATACATGGCATCTCAAAAAAATGTGTTCTAGATGGAAAAACCATTCATGGCCCTAGATCTCATCAGTTGTAATAATAATGATTCCTGGGACTATGCATGCACTCTGATGAATGTGATAGTTCTAATAGTTCACCTATGTGGTATTCCTTTCATCAACCACATCGAACACAACCTAGGAAAGGATAAGACAAACCTTTATCCATTTTCATAAGCACCCTAAAACATTCCCCTTAATTTATAAATAGTATTCCAAGGGAGAATGTGCCTCTAACAGGCATTGTATAATGAACAAAAGAAAGGGAGAGAAAAAGAAAAAGAAAAAAAAGGAAAATAAAAAGAAAGAATCTGTATACCAACCAAGAAGAAATAAAAATAATTGGTTACATTGTAAAATCAACATTGATGACCGAGCCTTATACCAACTTACTCTTTTATGCAATAAAATTTGAAATCATAGTGGCAAGGATTTTCCTATTCGGGCCCACTTGATACTTGAATTTGGCATTATATTCCACTATCCAATTGGTGGTTCTCTAGAGCACTCCCCACTTCTTATGTACCAACACATTTAACTAGTCATAGGGATTTTAAAGTGCTACAAGGTCCCTTGTTTTTTGGCTATTGAAGGCTCCATGGGCTCATCACACATACACACACACACACACACACACACACACACACACACACACACACACACACACACACACACACACACACACACACACACACACACATATATATATATATATATATATCCCAATTTAATTTCAACATCCCATTTTCCATTGATCTATTCTTCAACCCATATGAGGGGCCTATTCTAAAAACCCATTAGAGTTGTGGACCTTGAAATTGGCTTGGATGCACTGAATGGTGGTGTGACTAAAACATTAACCAGAGGGAGTGTGATATGAGTTGGGTATAAGCCTATTATTATCTACTCTATATCTTCATTGCCCTCCATCTTGGACTCTTTCCTTCCATATTCTTTCTCTCCTCATTTTCCTAGTTTAATCTATTTCAGGACTTCAATATCTGACCCAATTTGTTGCTAGGAGCCTAGGAGAAATCCATCAATGGATCTCTCTTGTCTTACATGCTGAAGAGGTGGTTTCACAACCAACTTGATTTTTACATTTGGCTGGGAGAGCTAAGAAGAGGCTATGGTGGTGGCTCATCACCAATCATGGCCTCAAAACTCCTATTCCCTGTAAAATCATGGACCTTTATTTGGGGAAGGAGCCCTTGGGGTACTTCAATATAATTAGTACCTATTGAAGCTCCCTCCTTTACAACTTTTTCACCTTGGTCTACCTCTTTATTTATACCTAAAGGCATAGGAGTACCCATTTTTAGGTTTGATCCCATGTCTTCTTTAGATGTAGCCTCTCCTTCTTGTATTAAACTTATATGTACTAGAGAGGGATGGTCTTGTGGGGTTGTCACCATAATAATTATAACATCTAGTTGTTACTTTCCTTAAGCCTCCACCTTTTCACTACTAGTGGGGGCTTGCTCCTCCTGCCCTAAATCTTTTTCAAGTCCCTCCTTAGACTCTTGCACACTCCTCATTTCACTTGTCATGTCTTGTATTAGTGGCTAAGTGAGAATATTTTGGACAAATGCTTCCTTGTTTGAGGAGGTAGTTTCCTTTTCAGGTGGAGCCTTAGTTTGTGTGACCACCTTGATACTAACTTGTGTCACATATTTAAAGGATAAGGGGTCATCTAAGGGTATTATGTCATTTGCATCACCCTTTCCTTCCCCTCCTAAGGGTGCTTGTGGCCTAAATAGTCAAATTTATAGATCCTTGATAGGAGTCAATGGTCTTTCACTTAGAGTTCCTTGGCTGGTCCTTATTGGGGGATGAATGAATGCCTTGTTTGCTTCATCCTCTCTATGATTGGCTTATTTTCCTTCAAGTCTTATTCATCACTCATATCCCTTAACCTCTAGGCATATGATGATTTTTACCCTTTTGGTTCTATGCCATCATGTTGAGAGGGTTCATTGACACAAACAACCTCCTTCCTCTTCCTGGGGGTTATAGTTAGAGGTTGTAATATCTTCTTTACCCTTTTAGTCTTTGGCTTCTCTACTTGTCCCTCCCCTCCCCATTTCTTTGTATACATTACTGGGAAAGGAATGGACATTGGTGATTTCTTAGGCTAAATGACTGATGAAATGGTTGGTTTAGTTAATGTGGTAGGAGCTGCTTCAGTAATGATTGAGATGGGGGTAGCACTTGAAAGTTACATCTGTTTAGTGGTAATCTGGGTCCAATTTTTAGCAAGACTGGTCAACTTGGTAAATGATAGTCCAAGCTTGGACTATGCCACCATAATCTTGTCAATATCAACTAGCTTGGTGAAATTGGTATCTCTAGCTATACCCTTCCCTTTGCCCTTGGCCACTACTTGAGAGCCTACTAAATAACTAATATAAGGGGAAAGGATGGCCTTGAGCTCATTAACATTTCTTAGCTCCCTGAGAGTAGGGGTATCATATGAACCAAAGTCCACTCATCAGGTTTTCAACCATTCAAATGTCTTTTCATCACTGGGAAAGCTCTCCAAGTAATTGAATCACTTCCCAATACTATATATTCCACTTGTGTTATGGGCTACACCTCTATTTTTTTTTTAGTGTATGATAATGACATTGTAGCCTTATCATCATCTATATCCTCAATGATGGGTATAATGCCATATGTAATAACTTCTTACAAGTGAGAATTATGTAATCAATTTTCCTCACTTGTTCCTCAGTTGTTTACTCAAACCAGATATCTTCATAATGTGCTTGGTGTAGGATTAGACCTATAGTTGTATTGAATAGCCACCTAATGTCATAATTATGTTGATCTATCATGTTATCCATCTGGTGCCACCCCATTTATTGTTTTAATCCCTTTTATTTGGCCAAATAAGGACATGTATAATATCCTATCTCTATAGGGAACTTGAAAGGATTGTTAATATTTTTTGCAGTGATCATCTCATGAGGCAACACCATTTATCTGCATAACTCCATGAGTGTTACTCTATCATCAACATATTTTGGTAGCTTACGAGGTGCCCCTCCAAATCCACTTACCTAAATATCTGTGAAGGTGCAAAATTGAATATATACTACACCAAATTTGTTAATTTTTTCCCTAGCCATCTTGGTCATCTTGTTCAAGATTTTCAGAGGGAAGAAGACACTCATTATCACATTAAATAATCAATTATATACCTTGGTACAATTATTTTTGAATCCTTCCAAGGTCATCTCAGGATATAATTCATATATTTTTAGCCTTGAAGGATTTTTTAGAAGACCTAAAAAATCTCTGTTGTGTACCAAGCTATATATAAGATAGGAGGACATGTAAAAGGTACCTTCAAATGCTTATTTGGAAAAGATATCCATGCACAACATCATCATTTGGATATGTAAGTTGTTTCTTAGAATGGAAGCCCATTCCAATTGTTTCTTCTCTTTTAGTACATAGATAAGGATGGAAAACATCCATGGCTCAAACTTCTCTACCATGGGTACCCCATAAATTTTAGAGGCCATGGCTATGACATATTGTGGAAACTCCTTGAATTCTATTATCTTAATATTTTTAGTCATCCTTAAGACCTTGGTTCTCTTCTTAGTGAGCCATCAAGTGTTCACAATATACCAACTATCTTATCATGCTAGTTAGCATAATGCTAGTACTCTTCCATGGTTAAAATAATACCGTTAGGTTGTGGTGATATCTCAGGCATGGTGCTAAGAGATTTAAGGGTGAATGAGTAAACAATTGATTGACTTCCATCAAGTATAATCTTAGTGTCTTCTTGGTATACTTTTGTACATACAACGATTATCTCTAATTATGGGACTACTAGTGGAAAGGCTACTACAAGAGCCATATATCTCATACCTAAATTAAAAACCACCTCAGGGGGGTTAGGTGTCTGTAAATCATTTAGTAAGTCAATAAAATCTAACCCTTGGTCATTAGTGTTCCTAATTCCATCAAGAATAAAGGTAATTTTTCTCTTCATCAAGACATATGGTGAAACCATTCTTTTCTAATCTTAATATAACCTTTTTTCAAATTGAGACACAACCTTCTTAATGGATAACCCATAAACACTCTAGAATTCATATAAATAAGTACTAGAAAAGCAATCTAGGGAACACTTACATGCAATCACACTAACTAACACACACTTGGAGGAAATAAATCTCTAGAAAATTTGACTGTATTATCTACTATTATCATGCACCACTCTAGTTCTCAAATTTTCTAAAAATATGAGTACAATCTCCAATTTCAAGAAGTGGATTCAAATGAAGAAAAATGCTTAGTTATAATCATCCCCTTTTGAAATTAGGGTTAAAATTAAAGCCTTGGTGAAAAATAACTAATTCTAAGCTATTGCATTAACTTCCTTAAGCTTCATTTAAAAGAAAAAAAGGAGGGAAACTCAATGGTGCTTCCCTTTTTAGCCAAATAACTCATTTCGTGACACATGGCTTCATACAAGAAAAAGGTCTTTTGGGAATAGTTTCACCTCCTCACCCTTCATGCTATTTTAATGGGGAGATGGACTATGCATTGAATTCTCCCCTAGGATGCATAACTTGACATGTGTCAAAGATCCATGCATTTCAAAATGATGGGAACATTTGTAATTCCTCACCTCATTTATACGAGGCATAATTATTTGAAGAGGCTCAAAATGTCTGAGGGCCCAAAACTCTACCATGTGTCTAAATCAAAAATGAAGATGGGGTCATGGCTACTTCTACCCCCATCCTATGAACCTTACTCCTAGAGGTCTTTTGATTTAAATACATATATTTCATTAGGTTCATTGGAGTACTCCTCACCTTAATCACAAAAACACATAGGTGTAGAATGTTACTTTTATCCAAGACACTGACATATCTTGTCTCCTAAGTGCAAAGAATCCAATCTTGGAAAAAGACTTGGTTACACCATTATTTATTCATTGTAGATTCTCATGCTATAGGATGTTTGCTCCACACACTACAATTATTTAATCTTTCTTGAGCCTTTTTGGTGTATTTTCCATCTTTGATAGATGTCCCTCTAGACTCATCTAATCAAGATGATAGACATGATTTCTCAAATTACATGTCGCAACCTCTTCTTCTAACAAGGGAAGGTAAGAAACTAAAAAGTTAAACTCACTTAACTTAGGCACAAGGAATTCATCATACAAAGACCCAAATTACTCTTGCATAATCTGGGGCACTAACATAGGCTCCTACTTGGGGATGGGTACCCCTAGTGGGTACATAGAGAACACCAGACTGGTCACTATAGAAACCCTTGTTTCCTTTGAATTTTGAAACTGGATATTCTGAATTGCTTTTCTGTGTATTCTATTTTTTTGGTGTTTTATGCATGTAATAAGAAAAATTGTGAGTTTTGAAAAATAATTCCAAATAAATAAATAAGCCACAATATAATCTCTCAACTAGTAAATCAAAGATCTTATTACTCATCCAGATGATTACAATTAAGTCCTCTATCATGCATATAAAAGAATATTAAAATACAATCTTAAAAACTTGATTTATTTCTAGCAATCTGGAAATACCCTAGATCTATGCAGCTCGAGTTACTATGTAAAAAAAACACAGTCACTGACATCGGTTATTCTACCACCATCAGTCGATATAATGTCAACGTCGGTCTCTGTTAGTCAGCTACTATGCTGACATCGGTATGAAGTTGGCCAATGTCAGTCAGTGGGCTGCCGATGTCAGTCTCTGAGTCCCCTGCGGTGTTGTCCAGCCTGCGGTAGAATGGTATGGATTTGCATGGATCTATATGGATTCCATATAGGGGCAAATAGAATATAGAGCAGCCTGTATGTTGGAAGCATGATATCAAAGAATATGGCTCTAATATGAAAGATCTTAATTTGGTTAATAGTTGAATCAAACCCTAATGAAATAAATACCTATAAATCTCAATGACAACTTCTGTATGAAGCTATCCCTCGAACAGGCAATAGATCAGCTGATATCTCACAACCTCTAAATTTCACACACTAAAGTGTGGACATTCTCCAATGCAACTAGAATACTGGAAACCCTTGGCTCCTTCTCAGAAAAAACATAGCAAAATTCTTCAATATCAATAATCAATAATCATAATCATTTTTGCCTCCCTCCAATAAGAAACCCTTATATCTTCTAAAAAGTGTGCTTGCCCTAATTAGGGTTTCATAATTGAGAATTAGGGTTTCATAATGAAAATATGCTAAATAATTAATATTTAATTAAATCAATCAAATATTAATATCTCCCTCAATACATGTCTGAAAGAGCCCAAACGAAAGCCAACTAGAAAAATTCTGCTAGTCGAAGCCAAGCCAAGCTCCACCAAGACCCTCTATCCATCCTATCAGCCTACGAGGGTTGCATAATAAGCTAATCATCAACTCCAAAGATGTCAACTGAAAAGGGGACATTACAATTTGCCCCTCCTAAAATTGCTTGTCCCCAAGCAATCTCAGAACAACAAACCAATCAATCCACCTGGATCCCATATGTAGTTATGATGTGCACTACTGTTAATCAATGCAAGCTCCTGTAATATCCTCTAAAATATAACAAAGAGGAATCCATAATCAAACTGGTGAATGCAACTCAACCAATCTCTAAAATCACAAATACGACGTACACATTCCACCATGCTATGCAGAAGGCACACTCTAACTTTGCAACAACTCCCAAATGGAATTAAGCCAAGTGTGGAGAATCCACACACTATACCTCTACTGTGATCAACATATCTCTACAAATCACTAGCCACAGTCTCATCACCCAAACTCCTATGCATCGCTGATAATGAAGAGACATCACATGCTAGACAACAATAGCACAAACCAAATTTGCTTGTCATCAACACCTGCTCTAAGCCATGCACTAAAAAACTGTCAACCTCAGCACCTATCACCATATCAGGCTGACTACCATGCTCGACTGTAGCACCCAACTCAACTAAATGTAACTTTAGTAGAAATGAACCAATACTAGCATCGAGGATACATATATGCTCATCCCCACTATCTCTAACAATCTCAACCATGGGCACCCTCATGTCCCCAAATACCATACCCTATGACTGTACCAACTTTGGTAAAGACTGAAGTCACTCTAACTCCATGGTCACCTCAACCAAATGAAACTGTGACTCCTCAAAAGCCAATTACGTACTCTCAAAAATATTAAAAGTCACCTCAAGCTGCTAAGTAAGCACACTCACCTTATCTTCCTTGACAAATAATGCATCATATGATGTATTGCCCCACTCCCTAAGATAATCTCTATCTACTACCAACTGCATATAATCCTATCTCAGAATTTGGATAGCTTCCCATAAAGAGTGGATCTCTATCAAGGGAAAATAACTACCTCCTTGCTCATCACTAGTAGGAGAACCCCATCCATAAATTGCTAACAACTGATGAGCAACATCGAAATGCTTTCAAGTGATAGCAATGTCTCGCTCACTAACTCTCAGTTGACTAGGCACATGATTGTGCTAGCTGGTTGAACTCTTATAATCTACCCCTGACAAACTATCCAAAGGAGTAACCTCAAAATAGCTAACATCTATAATACTACCATCCAAATTCAACATACCAACTATTGAACTCATATCATCAAATGGAGTGATTGAAACATCCACATAAACCTCCATATCAAAGGATCTTATTGAAGAGACTAAGTCCTCAGCACTGTCCATGACATCCTCTTGGGTGTCATCTGTAATAGTCAAATCCTGGGAATCTTCTATAGACTCTACCATATCTGAGAGATCATCAAATCTCAGTTTACTAACATCTGAGTACACCTCCACACTTTGAATGCAAGCATCAGACTCATCCTCATCTAACTCTGAAGAAGCTACGACTGAAACTATCTGATAAGAATCATGGGACATGCTACTATCCTCAAACAAATCAGTAACAATATCTTGCGGTTGTAAAATGTCTCCATCATGTGTAGTCATAACACTAGTGGCTGCTCCACTAAGTAAATGATTAACTTCACCTATAGAGATCTCTTGTTTCTCTATCTTTTTGTGTTGTGATGTGGACCCTCTCAAAATGGATGTCATACACCGTACTAATTTGGCTTCTATTGTAGGGTCTGAAAGAAATTCATTCATTCTCCTCTGGTGTTCAACCAACTTGTTCAAACCTTATTTAAACATCTCCATATCCTTGTCCCACTGTGTCTGAGTATGTGGAATAACCATGATTAATTAGTTGATTTAATGACCAATCTACCCAACTACCCAACAATATGGTAGGACCAAAGCTCTAATACCACTGTAGAAACCCCTATTTCCCTTGAATTCTAAAACTAGATATTTTGAATTGCTTTTCAGTGTATTCTATTTTTTTTGGTGTTTTATGCATGTAATAAGAAAAATTGCCAGTTTTGCAAAATAATTCCAAATAAATAAATAAACCATAGTATAATCTCTCAACTGGCAAATTAAAGATCTTATTACTCATCTAGATGATTATAATTAAGCCCTCTATCATGCATATAAAAGAATATTAAAATGTAATCTTAAAAACCTAATTTCTTTCCAGCAATCTAGAAATACCTTAGTTCTATGTGGCTCAGGTTATTGTGTAAAAAAACATAGTCACCGACGTCGATTATTCTATCGCCATTGGTCGATATACTACCGACATCAGTCTCTGTTGGTTGGCTACTATGCCAACGTCAGTATGAAGTCAGCTGATGTCGGTCAGTGGGCTGCCAATGTCGGTCTCTGAGTCCCCTGTGGTGCTATCTAGCCTACGGTAGAATGGTACAGATTTGCATGGATCTATATGGATTCTGTATAGGGGCAAATAGAATATAGTGTGGCTTGTATGCTAGAAGCATGATCTCAAAGAATATGGCTCTAATATGAAAGATCTTAATCTGGTTAATAGCTGAATCAAACCCTAATGAAATAAATACCTATAAATCTCAATGACAACTTCTGTATGAAGCTATCCCTTGAATTGGCAATAGATCAGCTGATATCTCACAACCTCTAAATTGCACACACTAAAGAGTGGACATTCTCTAATGCAACTAGAATATTGGATACCCTTGGCTCCTTCTTCTCAGAAAAAACTTAGCAAAATTCTTCAATATCAATAATCAATAATCATAATCATTTTTGCCTCCCTCCAATAAGAAACCCTTATATCTTCTAAAAAGTGTGCTTGCCCTAATTAGGGTTTCATAATTGAGAATTAGGGTTTCATAATGAAAATATGCTAAATAATTAATATTTAATTAAATCAATCAAATATTAATATCTCCCTCAATACATGTCCGAAAGAGCCTAAACGATAGCCAACTGGAAAAAATTTGCTAGTCGAAGCCAAGCTAAGCTCCACCAAGACCCTCTATCCATCCTATCAGCCTACGAGGGTTACATAATAGGCTAATCATCAACTCTAAAGATGTCAACTGAAAAGGGGACATTATAATCCACCCCTCCAAAAATTGCTTATCCCCAAGTAATCTCGAAACAACAAACCAATCAATCGACCTGGATCCCATATGTAGTTATGATCTGCACTGCTGTTAATCAATGCAAGCTCTTGCAATATCCTCTAAAATAGAATAAAGAGGAATCCATAATCAAACTGGTGAATGCAACTCAACCAATCTCTAAATTCATAAATACGATGTACACATTCCACCATGCTATGCGGAAGGCACACTCCAACTCTACAACAACTCCCAAATGGAACTAAGCCAAGTGTGGAGAATCCACACACTATACCTCTACTGTGATCAACATATCTTTTCAAATCACTAGCCACAGTCTCATCACCCAAACTCCTATGCATCGCTGATAATGAAGAGACATCACATGCTAGACAACAATAGCACAAACCAAATTTTCTTGTCATCAACACCTGCTCTAAGCCATGCACTAAAAAACTGTCAACCTCAGCACCTATCACCATATCAGGCTGACTACCATGCTTGACTGTAGCACCCAACTCAACTAAATGTAACTTCAATAGAAATGAACCAATACTAGCATTAAGGATACATATATGCTCATCACCACTATCTCTAACAATCTCGACCATGGGCACCCTCATGTCCCCAAATACCACACCCTAAGACTGTACCAACTTTGGTAAAGACTGAAGTCTCTCTAACTCCATGGTCACCTCATCCAAATGAAACTATGACTCCTCGAAAGCCAACTGCATACTCTCAAGAATCTCAAAAGTTACCTTGAGCTACTGAGTAAGCTCACTCACCTTATCTTCCTTGACCAATAACGCATCGTATGCTATACTACCCCACTCCCTAAGATAATCTTTGTCTGCTACCAACTGTATATAATCCTATCTCAGAATTTAGATAGCATCCCATAAAGAGTGGATCTCTATCAAGGGAAAATAACTACCTCCCTACTCATCACTAGTAGGAGAACCCCATCCATAAATTGCTAACAACTGATGAGCAGCATTGAAATGCTTGTAAGTGATAGCAATGTCTCACTCACTAACTCTCAGCTGACTAGACACATGATTGTGCTGGTTGGTTGAACTCCTATACTCTACCCCTAACACACTGTCCAAAGGAGTAACCTCAAAATAGCTAACATCTGTAATACTACCATCTAAATTCAACAGACCAAATGTTGAACTCGTATCATCAAATGGAGTGACTAAAACATCCACATAAACCTCTATATCAAAGGATCCTACTGAAGAGACTAAGTCATCAGCACTATCCACGACATCCTCCTGGGTGTCATCTGTAATAGTCAAATATTGGGAATCTTCTATAGACTCTGCCATATCTGAGAGATCATCAACTCTTAGTGTACTAACATCTAAGTACACCTCCACACTTTGAATGCAAGCATCAGACTCATCCTTATCTAACTCCGAAGAAGCTGTGGTTGAAACTATCTCATAAGAATCATGGGACATGCTACTATCCTCAAACAAATCAGTAACAATATCCTACAGTTGTAAAATGTCTCCATCATGTGTAGTCACAACACTAGTGTCTGCTCCACTAAGTAAATGATTAACTTCACCTGTAGAGACCTCTTGTTTCTCCATCTTTTTGTGTTGTGATGTGGACCCTCTCAAAATGGATGTCATACACCATACTAATTTGGCTTCTATTGTAGGGTCTAAAAGAAATTCATTCATTCTCCTCTGGTGTTCAACCAACTTGTTCAAACCTTGTTTAAACATCTCCATATCCTTGTCCCACTGTGTCTGAGTATGTGGAATAACCATGATTAATTAGCTGATTTAATGACCAATCTACCCAACTACCCAACAAGATGGCAGGACCAAAGCTGTGATACCACTGTAGAAACCCCTATTTCCCTTAAATTCTAAAACTAGATATTTTGAATTGCTTTTTTGTGTATTTTGATTTTTTTGGTGTTTTATGCATGTAATAAGAAAAATTGCCAATTTGCAAAATAATTCCAAATAAATAAATAAACCACAGTATAATCTCTCAACTAGCAAATCAAAGATCTTATTACTCATCCAGATGATTACAATTAAGTCCTCTATCATGCATATAAAAGAATATTAAAATATAATCTTAAAAACCTAATTTCTTTCTAGCAATCTGGAAATACCCTAGATCTATGTGGCTCGGGTTACTATGTAAAAAAAACACAGTCACCAACATCAATTATTCTACCACCATCAGTCGATATACTACTGATGTCAGTCTCTGTCGGTCAGCTACTATGCCGATGTTGGTATGAAGTTGGCCAATCTCAGTTAGTGGGCTGCCGATGTCAGTCTCTGAGTCCCCTACGGTGCTGTCCAGCCTATAGCAGTATGGTATAGATTTGCACAGATCTATACAGATTTCGTACAGGGGCAAATAGAATATAGTGTGGCCTGTATGCTAGAAGCTTGATCTCAAAGAATATGGATCTAATATGAAAGATCTTAATTTGGCTAATAGCTAAATCAAACCCTAATGAAATAAATACCTGTAAATATCAATGACAACTTTTGTATGAAGATATCCCTCAAACTGGCAATAGATCAGCTGATATCTCACAACCTCTAAATTACACACACTGAAGAGTGGACATTCTCCAATGCAACTGGACTATTGGAAACCCTTGTCTCCTTCTCAAAAAAAACTAAGCAAAATTCTTCAATATCAATAATCAATAATCATAATCATTTTTGCCTCCCTCCAATAAGAAACCCTTATATCTTCTAAAAAGTGTGCTTGCCCTAATTAGGGTTTCATAATTGAGAATTAGGATTTCATAATCAAAATATGCTAAATAATTAATATTTAATTAAATCAATCAAATATTAATATCTCCCTCAATACATGTCTGAAAGAGCCTGAACGAAAGCCAACTGGAAAATTTTTGCTAGTCAAAGCCAAGCCAAGCTCCACCAAGACCCTCTATCCATCCTATCAATCTATGAGGGTCACATAATAGGCTAATCATCAACTCTGAAGATGTCAACTAAAAAGGGGACATTACAATACGCCCCTCCTGAAATTGCTTGTCCCTAAGCAATATCGGAACAACAAACCAATCAATCCACCTGGATCCCATATGTAGTTATGATTTTCACTACTATTAATCAATACAAGCTCCTACAATATCCTTTGAAATAGAACAAAGAGGAATCCATAATCAAACTGGTGAATGCAACTCAACCAATCTCTAAAATCACAAATACGACGTACACATTCCACCATGCTATACGGAAGGCACACTCCAACTCTGCAACAACTCCCAAATGGAACTAATTCAAGTGTGGAGAATCCACACACTATACCTCTACTGTGATCAACATATCTCTCCAAATCACTAGCCACAGTCTCATCACCCAAACTCCTATGCATCACTAATAATGAAGAGACATCACATGCTAGACAACAATATCATAAACCAAATTTACTTGTCATCAACACCTGCTCTAAGCCATGCACTAGCAAACTGTCAACCTCAGAACCTATCACCATATCAAGCTGACTACCATGCTCGACTGTAGCACCCAACTCAACTAAATGTAACTTCAGTAAAAATGAACCAATACTAGCATCGAGGATAGATATATGCTCATCCCCACTATCTCTAACAATCTTAACCATGGGCACCCTCGTGTCCCCAAATACCACACCCTGTGACTATACCAATTCTGGTAAATATTAAAGTCGCTCTAACTCCATGGTCACCTTAGCCAAATGAAACTATGACTCCTCAAAAACTAACTGCATACTCTCAAGAATCTTAGAAGTCACCTCAAGCTATTGAGTAAGCTCACTCACCTTATCTTCCTTAACCAATAACGCATCGTATTTTGTATTGCCCCACTCCCTAAGATAATCTCTATCTGCTACCAACTGCATATAATCCTGTCTCAAAATTTGGATATTCTCCCATAAAGAGTGGATCTATGTCAATGGAAAATAACTACCTCCCTGCTCATCACTAATAGGATCACCCTATCCATAAACTACTAACAACTAATGAGCAACATTGAAATGCTTGCAAGTGATAGTAATGTCTCACTCACTAACTCTTAGCTGACTAGACACATGATTGTGCTGGCTTGTCAAACTCCTATACTCTACCCCTAACACATTGTCCAAAGGAGTAACCTCAGAATAACTAACATCTATAATACTACCATCCAAATTCAATGGAT
Organism: Torreya grandis; assembly: GCA_037957365.1. Lineage (NCBI taxonomy): Eukaryota > Viridiplantae > Streptophyta > Pinopsida > Cupressales > Taxaceae > Torreya > Torreya grandis. The sequence continues at coordinate 417,922 of JARHVA010002376.1, read as the reverse complement.
AAACTGTTGAACTCGTATCATCAAACAAAGTGACTGAAACATCCACATAAACCTCCATATCAAAGGATCCTACTGAAGAGACTAAGTCCTCAGCACTGTCCATGACATCCTCTTGGGTGTCATCTACAATAGTCAGATCATGGGAATCTTCTATAGACTCTACCATATCTAAGATATCATAAAATCTCAGTGTACTAACATCTGAGTACACCTCCATACTTTGAATGCAAGCATCAGAGTCATCCTCATCTAACTCTGAAGAAGCTATGACTAAAACTATCTCATAAGAATCATGGGACATGCTACTATCCTTAAACAAATGAGTAACGATATCCTACAGTTGTAAAATGTCTCCATCATGTGTAGTCACAACACTAGTGGCTGCTCCACTAAGTAAATGATTAACTTCACCTGTAGAGACCTCTTGTTTCTCCATCTTTTTGTGTTGTGATGTGGACCGTCTCAAAATGGATGTCATACACCGTACTAATTTGGCTTCTATTGTAGGGTCTGAAAGAAATTCATTCATTCTCCTCTGGTGTTCAACCAACTTGTTCAAACCTTGTTTAAACATCTCCATATCCTTGTCCCACTGTGTCTGAGTATGTGGAATAACCATGATTAATTAGCTGATTCAATGACCAATCTACCCAACTACCCAACAAGATGGTAGGACCAAAGCTCTGATACCACTGTAGAAACCCCTGTTTCCCTTGAATTTTGAAACTGGATATTTTGAATTGCTTTTTTGTGTATTCTAATTTTTTTGGTGTTTTATGCATGTAATAATAAAAATTGTGAGTTTTGCAAAATAATTCCAAATAAATAAATAAACCACAGTATAATCTCTCAACTGGAAAATCAAAGATCTTATTACTCATCTAGATGATTACAATTAAGTCCTCTATCATGCATATAAAATAATATTAAAATACAATCTTAAAAACCTAATTTCTTTCCAGCAATCTGGAAATACCCTAGATCTATGTGGCTTGGGTTACTGTGTAAAAAAACACAGTCACCGATGTCGGTTATTCTGCCGCCATCGGTCGATATACTACCGACATCAGTCTCTATTGGTTGGCTACTATGCCGATGTCGGTATGAAGTCAGCTGATGTCGGTCAGTGGGCTACCGATGTCAATCTCTGAGTCCCTTGTGGTGCTATCCAGCCTGTGGCAGAATGGTATGGATTTGCACGGATCTATACGGATTCCGTATAGGGCAAAATAGAATATAGTGTGGCCTGTATGTTAGAAGCATGATCTCAAATAATATGGCTCTAATATGAAAGATCTTAATCTAGTTAATAGCTGAATCAAACCCTAATGAAATAAATACCTGTAAATCTCAATGACAACTTTTATATGAAGCTATCCCTCGAACTAGTAATAGATAAGCTGATATCTCACAACTTCTAAATTGCACACATTAAAGAGTGGACATTCTCCAATGCAACTGGAATACTGGAAACCCTTGGCTCCTTCTTCTCAGAAAAAACTTAGCAAAATTCTTCAATATCAATAATCAATAATCATAATCATTTTTGCCTCCCTCCAATAAGAAACCCTTATATCTTCTAAAAAGTGTGCTTTCCCTAATTAGGGTTTCATAATGAAAATATGCTAAATAATTAATATTTAATTAAATCAATCAAATATTAATATCTCCCTCAATACATGTCTGAAAGAGCCTGAACAAAAGCCAAATGGAAAAATTTTGCTAGTCAAAGCCAAGCCAAGCTCCACCAAGACCCTCTATCCATCCTATCAGCATACGAGGGTTGCATAATAGGCTAATCATCAACTTTGAAGATGTCAGCTGAAAAGGGGACATTATAGTCACCTATCCATTGGGATATGGAGTCAATAAAAAACATACCATGGGTGAATCACTATTTTAATAAGGCAATGAATCAAATGAAAAAGGATAGGGATAGATAAAAATACAAAATGATCATAGGGAACATAAGAAAGATAATTATATACATATGTGCAGGGGTAAATAGAGGTTTCATCTAAGAAATGCTTGAGATGTATTCCATTTAATGGTAGCTCCAAAATCTCTCCATTGATATCTTTGAGATAGAAGGTATGATTCCCTATCTAAAATTCAATGGTGTAGGGATCCATCCAAAAGGAATCAAATTTTCTATGCTTCCCTTTGTCTTCATGTCTCCTATCCCAGAGCAAAACTAGATCACCAACATAAAAAGTTTGTGGGGTAAATTTTATATCAAAAATAATCTTGATATTCTCCTTAAAATTTATTTGATTTTCATGAGCCTACCTCTTGGATTCATCAATTTCAATGATCTAGTCAATTCTCTCTTCATAGTGGCTTATTTCTATTCCTACCTCAGTCATTTGTCACATAAAATGGTATGTTGGAGATTGTAGATTCAAAGTCAAAATAACTTGGGTCACATACATGAGCTCAAATGGGCTCTTTCTAGTGGATCTGTTTAATGTCAACCTATCCACCCAAATATCAAATGTCAACTACTCACCCCATTTTCTTTTATTGTCAACCAGAGTGCTCTTGATAATTTTCAATAGGTTTTTATTACTAGACTCTGCTTGTCCATTTCCTTGAAAATTATTTTTAGATTTATATGCTAAGGTAATCCCATAATCCTCATATAATAAACTCAATTATTTATCTCTAAATCACATAACATTATCACATATAATCTTGACTGGTACCCCAAATTAAAAAATGATATTGTTTAATAAGAAATCTATGACTTCCTAGTGGGTTGATCTCCTAGTAAGAATTGCTTCAACCCATTTCATGAAGTAGTCAATGGCCACCAAGATCCATTTATGACTAGCACTTTAGGAATTTGAGATTTCACCCATAAAATCCATCCCCCATTGTCTAAAAGGTCCCTCAACAGAGATCGGTTTTAGAGGAAGTGATCTAAATGCCTTCATTCTTCCAGAGAACTGCTAACATTCTTCACATTTTTTAAGATAGGTAATTACATATTTAAATAATGTAGGCCACCAATATATGGCCCTTACAATCTTGTGTGTAGTGACTTTTGGGGAGAAATGGCTACCACACACACCACCATGTAATTCTATAATTATTGGAGAGACCTCACTTTCCATTAAACATCTCCGGAGAACACTATTTGGGGTTCTCCACGTGAGGTCATCCCACAATAGAATATACTTATGGGACACCAACTTCAATTTCCTTTGATTTTTATCTAAATGGGATGGGAAATTTATATTCTTTGTATAATAGCATATATTTTTATACCATGGAGATTGGCTATATTTAGACTCGAGGTTATCAACCACCCTTTCTACACTGTTCACTTTCACTACTTATAGATTTTCTTCAGTCATCAGATTAGCCAAACCCATACCTATAACTAAATTAGTAGTCCATATCTCTAGGTCATATTCTTGAATCTTGTTGACCCATCGACATCTTTTATTAGTGGCTTCATTTTGGGTCAATATGTCCTTCACCATGGTATGAGGAACATAGGCCACAATCTTTAAACTTAAAATGTATGGTCTAAACTTCTTGACAACCTTCAAAAGGGTGAAGTCTTATTTTTCCATTATGGTCTATCTTAGCTTAGATACTTGTAGTTCCTTTCTAAAAAAGGCAATTGGCTACTCATGGCCTTTATCATTTTTTTGCAGTAATATTATGGCAATAATATGCATGAAGGAGAATGAAAAGATTTGGAAATCTTTCCTATAATTTAGACTAGTAAGCACTAGGGTAGTTTTCAAGGCTACCTTGATATATTTAAAATACTATTTGGCCTTCTCCTCCCACTTTATTATTTGATCCATTTTCAGCATAGAAGTGATAGGCAATGTAATCTCTATAAAGTTGGACAAAATATTCTTACAAAATTAATCTATCCAAAGAGAGATTGAATACCTTTCTTAGTCTATAGGATGGGCACTTTGTCAATGGACTCCACCCTCTCAGGATATATCATGACACCTTTTTGGGACATAATATATCCCAACAACTTCACCTTTTACACCCCAAAGTGGCACTTTCTAGGATTAAAGGAAATCTCAAACTCTCTGCACCTGACTAGCATTTGTTCCAAATATGCCAAGTGGTCAATCCTTATTTTGGAGTACACTGTAATATCACCTTGATATATAGCAATGAAATAGTTCATTAATCTCCCAAGGATACATCCATATCTCTTTAGAAAGTGGGCCCTACATTCATCAAACCAAAAGGCATTTGGATATACACATATGTGCCCCATGGGGTGGTGAAAGCAGTCTTGGAACTTTTAGACTCTTTTACCACTACTTGGTTGTAACCATAAAAAATATCTAGACTTGACAAAAAATTATATTTTGTGACATCTTAGAGAATGTTATCCATGTTAGGCAATGTATAATTATCTTTTAGAGACACCTTGTTTAAATTTTTTAAATCAACACAAATCTGGATGTCTCCATTTTTCTTCATGATAGGGACTAGGTTTGACACCCAAGATGAATATCTAATGGGTTGAATGATCCCAAAATATCTTAATTTATTCAAATTTTCTTGCATCTTAGTGGCCAAGATGGGGTTGATGGGTCACTACTTCTAGTGGAATGGTTTTGCATCGGGGTGAAGAGGAATAACATGTTGGAACAAATATTCTCCATAAGCTTTTAGCTCTAAATATGACCATGTTAGGAAATCTTGGTACTTATTTAGTAACACAATAAATTTTCCCTTTTCTTTTTCACTTATATGAGTGCCTATCCAAATATTCCTTACATTTTCTTTTGTGCCAATGTTAACCTCAGTTACATCCCTTGAAATGGAAATATTTCTAGATTTGACTATATCAGCTCCATCGAAGGTTGATTCTAGGATAACCAATCCTCTTGGGATAGTATTAGTCTTTAACTGGATTATTTCCTTCCCATAAAAGGTTTCTTTTCCATCATAGACTTGTACTATAGAGTCCCACTCTATGATATTTCCTTCAAATTCATTCATGCAACACAAAAACCTCTTTGTTTTCTCATCATCATCAAAGACTTGATAATGATTGATGTTATCTAGGATAGAGGGCCTCAATAATATCTCAACCTCATATTTCTAAGGAAAACCCTCATGTTCAACTTTAAATTCTACATCCCTCTTTGCTAGCATATCTATCAAGTGATTAAGCTCTCAGGCATGGTACTAAATATTGAAAGTTTTGAACCATTCCAAGCAGTCCCATACAACATTCTAGTATTCCTTCAATCTATTATACTTTGTGGTGTAAACACTTTAGACTTGTTTCACCACTAGTTTTGAGTCAACCTTTACTAACAAATTGTTGACTCTATATTCTTTATCAATCTGGAGACCCATCAAGAGTGCTTCATATTTTGCAATGTTTTTAGTGCACTCAAAAGCTAATTTAAAAGAATAATTATAAACTTGACCATCAAGAAAATAAAAAACAAACCTAGCCCCATTTATGACACTTGAACATGCTCCATCAAAATTCATGATCTATATGGATTCTTCATCAATGGTACTAGAGTTAGGAGGCATTTCAATGTGTTTAATATTTCCCATAAAACTACCAATGTTTGTATCCAGATATAATACTTTATTCAATTGATGCTTGGGATCCTCTAAAACATGAAGCATCTATAGCTCATGGTTCAAACAAACCATCTTCCCATTTAGGAAGATATTTTCATAGGAGAAATCCATCTGAACACTTCCTCCAATACTAACTGCCCATTTTCTAGATAGCATCATACCCCATTTTGGTGGATAATCTACAACAACAACATCCATACTTAGAAATTTTCTAAGGTATTATGTGAGTTATACCACTAATCCTTTAACTATGCCAACAATAGGTACTTCTCTATAATCCATAACAAGGCATCATCCATATGCTGTAGTTATCCTTAAACAAAGCTCATTCAACACTGCCAACAACATGATATTACAAGATACACCAGAGTCAAATATGTAATTATGGATAAATAACCCATTAATTAGTAAGGTGGTGTATAAAGGATCAACATCCATTTGAATTGATACCAATGTTGTTCCCAAATATACTTCCAAGTGGTGCTCAGGAGACCTTAATACGCTCTCTCCTCTTGCAAAAAGAGAGAGAGAAGGCTTAGTTTCAACAACCACATTGGTAATGATTTTCTCATTGAACCCCAAATATTTAAAATCTCTTTTCCTATGTTTAAGGATTCCAAGTAATTCCAAAAATGATATGGTTACTTTCAAATTACTTAATACTTGAGCCACATCACAAATATTATATTTGGGCAATAGAGTATTAGTAGGTAGGCTTGTAACTTTTTCACTCAAGATATATCCTTCAAGAGTCATGGGAACAGATTCAAGGGGAACAACATACTTAACATCAATTTTCAAGGGAGGCTTCTTGGGTTCATCCATATTTGAGATATTAGATAATAAAGGAGATCATATTTTTGCCTAGGTATTTCTTGGCTTGGTACTATAAGGTATAGAGCCAAGCCTAGTGGAACCCTAGGTTTCTTTACTCCCTATGGTCCCCTTTTATTTAGTCTCTAATTTAGAGTGGGTAGAGTCCTTTTCCTTTGAAGGAGCATCTTGGTCCTTACTCCTCAAATTTTATTCCTTTTTATCTTGGGAAATTATATCATTGATCATCAATTATTGATTCTTAATTGATGGAGGGGAATCCCCATATTTTTCTTTCATCATCAATCTTAGGAACTCAAAATCATGAGCTGGTAATTCATATTCATGCATCATGTTTATTTCACAAATAAAATCTAGAAGAGGTAACCCTACCTTTTCAAATGATATCTAGAATGCATGAGTAGTGCTATCACTCATCATCTCCATTAATGGAGAAGTCACCATCACAACTGGTTCACCAACTTGGAATGTAAAACATTCAAATACCAGAGTATCCTCAGAACCAAATACCTTTGAGGCATTCATATCCTCCTCTTTGAAAATATAGCTTTCCATATCCTAGAAGTCAACCATGTAGATGTCACCTTCATCAGATGAAACCTCAAAATCATTTGTATCTTGACCACCATCATCAATTATGTCACAAGGGGGATGAGGAAGGAAGCACTTGTCACAACAGTCAAAGTTGCAATTGACTATGTTAATTCTTTTAGTTAAAGGATCTGGTACTTCATTTCCACCTCCCCTATTTTGATTTCTTTCATGCCTATCATCCCTCACAAGGCCTTTACCCATATCATTATTTCTTGCTTGAAATTATGGCCTACCCTGACCCTGATCTCATTGATGATTCCTTTCATATCTCTTAATATCATTTTTGTCATCATGGTTACCAAGTCCCTGTAATAGTCCCTTTTCAATTCTAGCCAATTTTTAAGAAAGATATTTTACTATAGTGGCCAAAGTCTTCATTCACCATCTCTTTTAAGCCTACACTCCTTTGAGATGGCTGAACCTTCTCAAGATTCACCAATTTGACATCGGCCCTATTGTTCAAAGGCATACCCACAATTTTTATATTATTTTATATCTAGATAGATAAATTGAAAGCCATTCTTAAATTCATGGGAGCCTTATCTCAGAGATAATATGATACCTTTTTGTTGAATACATCATAATACTTAATCAAAGAAGTAGCACCACTAGGCCTAATATCCTTTGGTAGTATCCTTAATATCTTATTGAACCTAGAATTGAAATCCTTCACACATTCATTTGGATTCTTCTTTAGGTTCTCAAACTCAAAAAATAGGAATCTAGGATCAATGTTATCACCATATTACATCTTAAAATCATCAAGCATAGCTTATGAAGTGTTTATGGATCCATCAGGGAGGGATTTAAACCATTTTTGAGCCTCATCCTCAAGTGCATTCACAAAGAGTTTAATACATACATCTTTAAGATCTATCTCATAATCCTAAATGATATTTAATAAAGCCTTCAAATTTTTCTCCCTAGATACTACATTATTCCCTTGGAACTTAGGTAGTATATTTTTAACCTTTATAGGGACCTCATTGGGGAAACTAGGCATACCATTAAAGTTGATAGGCCAAAACCTTAGAATTAGAAAAGTTTTGCATCTATTAGCCAGATCTTGATCATCCTTTTCATCATTATCATTGTCAGCATTGAACATTCTCCTCTTCAAGTCACAGTCCCCCATCTTTGAATTTGAAGATAAAGATAGACTAGGGGATGGTTGGTGATAAACACTATGTGAAGGGCTCAAAAGGGGGAAAATAAAATGAGTCTTTAATGGTCTGGTAAGAGGAGAAAAACTCCTTTATAGAGAGGGAGCTTGACTCATGGGGAATTTTTATTTATCTAAGGTGCTCTAGTTTCCTTCGACTAGAAGGATATTATAAAAAAGGGGGAAATTAAAATGGGAAACAAACTGATCCAATCTTACCTGATTGTTTGAGAGTTGGCCCACAAGAGGCTTCCACACTTGCCTTCTTCTGGATGGGATTTTTAATTTTGGGATAAGTTATTTTGATATATTCCTCTAAAAGGAATATCTAGTACCCTCTATCTTTGTAGATCTAAAGAGGATTTATTAATTCATAGAAGGGAACAGACAACAGATATTGATCTTTAAACCTTAACCCAATGGATTCACCACTAGAAGCAAAACTTCTAGACTAGAAAATAAAGCTACACAATAATTGATGAGATATCACCCCCAACTATTGAAAACAACATCAAGGATATAATATATTTTAGTGAAATAAGATTATCTTCAATAGATTTTCTAAAAAATTATAAGGATGTTAATGAACTCAACATAAATAATCCATTCTAGCAGTAACACAATGCACTTGCAGCTCTCTACAAGAGTTCTTAGAAATCACAGGTGGCTAGAATGGTCTCTAATTATGGCACCAAAAAAGTGTTGGTTCCTAATTATACCCCTCTCTGATCTGGGTTTGCACATTTGAAGTAAATGAAAAATAAAGATGAAAAACCCACTAAAGTGTCATTGTGGTTGGGGAAAGGTTTAGCATCATGAGTAGACTAATTTTGAGAAAATGACTAAGAGGAACCTACAAAAGGTATGGTTATTTCCCTGCTACATTTGGCTCTACCTGAACCAAGGTGAGATGACCTATGGGGTAGCTAGCTCACATGGAGAGATTATGTAATTCAGCCTCCATGGGGATTATTGGTACAAAAGAATATAAATCTGACTAGAACATAACCAAACCTACTCACTTCAACTGGGAAGGGTTGTCACATGGAATAGGCAAATGTTCCAAGATAGACACAAGCTACTAAAGATAGATATGCATATGTGATTGGAACTTTCATCTAAAAAGAATTTTCATAATACAATTGATGAATAAGAGATTGCAATACAAGGCTTTAAAGCACAAAGAGCAAACACATTCTAAATATATAATGTTTATGCATCTATAGGAAAATAACACTTTAGATATACAAAGGGCATGTTATATGCAATGAACGATGGAGTAAAACCAAGTTAATCTAAAAATATGGATAAGGATGTAGACGATTAGCAAATGAGTATGGAGACATTAATAGCTATGTTATCTTCACTTAACAAATGCTTTTCATTTAAAAATAAATAAAACAAAATCATTCACAAATGATCCTTGAGAATTTAAGTACAACTCTACAAATAACTATTAAAAATTTCCTACTATTTGAATTCATAAACCTAGGACTACCCTTAAGAAGACCATCAATTCCCTATTTTTGCATATCAAAATGAAAGGGATTTTATATTCTATATTCTAACCCTAAATGTCTGCCATGAAGAGGCATGGATCAGATAACCAATCCACTATGCATGTAAAATAGAGCATTATATTTCAACAATAAGAAGAAATAATGAACCCTGAGTGGATTTCATATATTAACTCAATCAAAGATGATTACAATGTATCTTGAAAATTACATATCCAAACACCATGCAAAACATTTTTGTAACAAAGGAGACATTTCTAATGCTCTCAAATCTTGCCAATGATTTTAAAATAGGAATCAATTTGGCATCAGAAACTTACATGTGGAGAACTCTCCTAAGCTATAGCTATGTACCCAAAAATTAACCAAGCTCTATAAAGGGACAAAACCCCTTTATTTATACAACATTAACCATATGTGGCATCTCACAAAAATGTGCTCCAAATAGAGAAATCATTTTTAGGCCTAGAGCTTGTTAGTTTTAAAAATAATGATTCTTGGGACTATGTATGCACTCTGATGAAAATGATAATTCTGATAGTTCACCCAGGTGGGACTCCTTCCATCATCCTTGTGGAACATAGCCTAGCAAAGGACAAAATAAACCTTTATCCATTTTCATAACCAACCCAAAATGTTCCCCTTACTTTGAAAACAACTTTACAAAGAATATTCCAAGGGAGAACATGCCTCTAACAGGTGTCATATAATGAACAAAAGAAAGGGAGAGAAAGAGATAAAGAATGGAGAAGAAAAAGAAAGAATTTGCATGCCAGCCAAGAAGAAATAGAAATGGATTGGTCATGTTAAAGAATCAACATTGATGACCAAGCCTTGTGCCAAATTATTCTTTTATGTAACAAAATTTGCAATCATAGTGGTGAGGATTTTCCTATCTGGACCCACTTAATACTTGAATTTGGCATTATATTCCTCTAGATAGTTGGTGGTTCTCTAGAGCACTCCCTACTTATTATTTACCAACACCATTAATTGGTCACAAGACTTTTCAAGTGATACAAGGCCACTTATTTTTTAGCTATTGAAGGGTCCATGGGGTGCATCGATGAGGTTCTTCAAGGCATCATCCAAAAATTCTTTTATCAAGTCCACCGCACTATAAAGCTTCACCATTTCTCTTAGATTAACCTCAATTTATATCCTCATAGTCTTGAGAGACTACTCTTCTCCTTTTATATCAAAGGTGCCATCCTTAAGCATGGCTAGCTTGTGCTTTATGGCCAAGCAACATTCTCTAGGCATTTTAAGATCATCTAAAGAGACAATATTTTCTGTTACTAAAACATCTTTTCCCATATTACATATCTCATCTACTTTGGGCCTGAGTACCTCCCAAATCTTGATATCAGCATCATAGATAAATTTTAGGAAACTACACTCTCTTCATCTATTTGTCTCATTATCAAGCCATTCCATGGATATATAAATGACTTCCTTGGCTCAAGCTATCAAGTCCTATTACAAATATTTTATTGCCCATCCTCTGGTCTTCAAATCCTCATTAAGGATAAATTTAAGTGTATCCTAGGAGGGAATGGGTGTGCTTGAGGCCCTACTAGTAGTTGGAGTCATTGCCTTATGCTCACTCAGTAAATTTTGCAAGTACTAAATCATTAACTAGTTCTACATCTTCAGCTCCTCCATCGATGCTTTGTCTTTATCCATTTGATGAGCCACCATGATTTCTAAAACTTATGAGTTATGCTTGATCTCATTCCTTGATGGCTCCCCAAAATAATATCTATATACTACATATATTTTAAGGGGATCATCCTTCTTTATAACACTATGTGGGGGGATAACTATCTCCTATGTTCTCTCCCCAGTACTAGTGAAAGTGGTATGGGAGAGTGTTGTAGATCACTTTTCACACCTTCGTGAGTAACTTTTCCAAGTTCAACACGAGAGATGGAATAGCTGCTCATTTCAAAACCCTCAAGGGTTGCATCCTACAGAGGCTTAGTTATTTCCAAAAATTTATGTCCCTTTTCTTCAACCAATTTTGAGAGGATCCTTGACCTCTTAGGAGCCTTAGCTTTCACCGGCACTATTTTTCCAAAGTCAAAGTCATCTACAGAGATGGCTAGCTTCTTTCTTTTAGGTGTAAATTCTGAGATCCAAGGTGGGAGAGAAGTACTTACTGTGGCAATAGTTCCCGCAGCTGGTGTTACCATGGTAATGTCTACACTGCTAGTAGTAACAGTGGTTGTAGTAGGAGTAACAGGAAAAACCATACCAACCATTGATTGATCAAGCATAGAACTTTCTCCCAGATTGAAGGAAGGAGATGCCAAACTAGGAATATATCCAGAGGAGCAAAGAGTATCTCCAAAAGCACCCTAAGGATCACCAAATATAACTGTAGAAGGAGAGGCAGCTCTAGAAGAAGGAACACTAATAGGAGAGAGAGGTGAAGAAGATGCCACAGGAGACTGAGGTGGAGAAGGAGAGATGCTTTTAAGCGGTTGTGCCCCTTCCTAGGAATGTAGAGGTTTAGTCCTTTGCTATTCTGAAGGGCAGTCATGTATCTCCATTTGTTGAGCTACCTGCTCTTGGGAGCTTTGTTCTGCAAATCCCTTAGCCACTGATTCTGGATCTTCAGTAACCTTTGATTTTTTAGAAACAAAGATGATTTTAGGCTTATGAAGCCTAGATGGGGAAGGAACATCACCTTTGTTCTTAAACCTATTTTCTGCCTTCTTCCTCATCTTTACTTGGAACTCAGCCTCTGATCCCATAATAAACTCTATCAGTACGATCCCTTTGCCTGCTAACCAATCATTGGTGTTAGCCAATATTGGCTCAAATCTCTTTCTTAAAGAAGTTAGCTCTTTCTGAGACCATTGAATTGGAGGAAGAAGGGAGTCAGCAATATTTTTGGCCAGGTACCTACTATTGATAATGCTCCTATCATCGAGTAGATTGGGGGGAAGCTCTACAAGCCCCAAATACTCAATTTGTTCTAGGGTTAGCCTCTTATAGTCCATCCTCCTGATTTCTTTAGCTATTCTTAGGTCCATCCAGATGTCTTCGATCATAGGCTCATGAAATTGAGTCTTTCATCTGATCATGTCCTTGACACCCCTATAGTCAAATTTGTCCCTTCTCTTGAATTATTTCATAGTGACCAACTGCATCTCTATTTCTATGAAATATCCCAAACTAAATTTGGATGCAAATTCTTTTCAAAACTGATTTCAACTACTTACAGGGATTCAGTCAAATGGAACAACCATATCCAATGATAAAACAAGACAATGATATAAATCTAAATGCAATTGTAAATATAGTCCAGATATCATAAAATAATACAAATATGGTCTCCAACCCAAATTATTCTAGCAAACTAGCAAACTAGAATAAAAAACTTGGATCTGTGTGGCTCAGCTGCTGTGTCCAAATAAAACACAGTCACCAACATCAGTTATTCTACCAATGTCGGTCGATAAACTACCATCGTCAGTTGCTTGGTGATGATCTCTGCTTGCTGGTGACTATCTGCCTGCTGATGTCAGTCACTGATCGGTCGATGTCAGTCTACCTGCCGATGTCAGCCTCTGTACTACCCTACAGCCTACAACTGCAAACTATGCCCTTCTTCACTTTTCTGAATCCACTGGTATGGCCTGGTATCAATCTGTGTGGATTCTGTACAGTACTTGATCTAAATATCTATATATATATATATATATAAATCAAATCTAATGAAATAAATACTTGGAAACCTCTATAGATGTTGAACACTTGATATATCTAGTGAATAACCTCTAAAGCCCCAGATCTGATCAATAAGCACAATATGAATTCCATCACGAATCCACCCCTGAAAAGAGCTAGGTTTTCATCCAACTCTTCTCTAATTTGCTAAAGGTTTGCATCCTCAGAGATTTTAGCTGAATCACAGATTCAAGCTTCACAATACTCATAATATTTTTAGCAACAAAAGATATCAATTGCTTTGCCCTCAACTTCTTTTAAAGGCTCCCAAGAAACTTCTAGAAGAGGCTAAAATATTTTATTTATTTTTCCATATTAATTAAAATTAATTAATTAAAGTCATCCTTTTGAAGTAGTATTAATTTTGGACAACTTAAGTTAATTAAATTACTTTCTCAAAATTTTGGGGACATTACAGTCCTCCCTTCCTAGAGATTGCTTGTCCTCAAGCAATTTGCCCCTGATACACAACACCAACTTTCAGGATCCCATATTATTCTCAAAAATTTACAAACTCTTCTATCAAAAACACCATGCTACAAAATATCTGTGAATAAATTCTCCTTATTTCTCCTAGAGAGTAGTGTGATAATTCTCAACATATAATTAGCAAACTCACCATCACATACCTTAGTCTTCGTAAAAGACTGCTGCGCTACTCTGATTATCATGCTCTCCAAATCCCCATAAGAATGATGACTCATAATAGGGAGTGAAAATGTAATGCAACAAATAGAATCATTTACCTCATCACCCATAAAATGAGACTCCATCCTGTGAGATGACACCTCCTTAGGTCCTCCATCTTGCGCTGCCCTCAAGATAATCTTCTTTCCCCAAAAAAGGAATTCTAACTGCATATGGTGGTGATCAATAATGTAACACCCAATACCCTATAACCACTACATGCCCAAGACCACATCATAATCCTCTAAAGGAAACACATAAAAATCATCGGTTAGTGTGTAATTCCCCATCTGAATACTAAGCTGTGGAATCCATTTGGTACAACCCAAAACTACACCATCTACCACCTTTACTCCAAAACCACCAAACTTCTCATATTCTAATCCATGCCTTCCCACTAACTTTCAGTCAATGAAGTTATGTGTAGCCCCTGTATCTACCAAGCTCACGACCCACTTACCCTTAAGTGTACCTTTTAACTGAAAGGCATGAAAGTTAGGATAACTGGAGAGGGTAGCCATAATTACTTTGGCTGACACCAAAGGCTTAGGGGTGTCTAACTCCAACTATATCTGACCCTGCTCAACATCTTCTATATTATCCTCAATATCAGTATCAGGAACCTCCTCATCTCCACACTCAGAAGTTACCTCAATCAAATGAACCTTTCCTTTACCCATGCAACGGTGTCCTGGTTCCCATGGATCTTTATAGGAAAAACATAACTATTTTCTCCTCAAGTCATTCCTAGTCTCATGATTCATCCTAGGATTTATAGAAGATGACCATTCTTTATTTTGTGGTGTGTTGGCCTTCTGTATAGGCCAAGAGTCTATGGCTATTTTATTATCACCTTGATAAGAAGTGGGAACAATATCCAGTCTCATTGTCACATCAATGGCATCCTTAAGAGTGGCTGGTTGGAATGCACATACCAGTCCCTTAAGTCTATCCTGTAATCCCTCAATAAATAACATCACACTCCATCTCTGAGGCATATCAGGTACCATAACTGTAATACGCTGAAACTCATTAATATAATCTTCTACGTGACCACTCTGTCTAAGATGAGCCAACTCCCTGTAGTAAAGTTTTGTATCCTTACGGTCAAACCGTGCAATGAGTCACTCAGTAAACTCAGCATAGGAGTGAACTAAGGTGTGATCCTGGGTGACCAATCCATGGTGCCACTAATCATATGCAATCCCCTCTAAATGCAACACTGCAAATTGAATGGCCTCACGCTTAGGCATGGGTCGCAAAGAAAGATATATGTCTAGCTTGTGGACCCAAGCTCTTGCACTAGTGCCTCCAGAACCATTATATGGAGCCAATGTAATCTTCCCAGTAACTCTATTGAGGTCATGATTCTGCTGTTGCTATGGTGGTCTACTACCATGATCTCCTCTAAATCTAGCTACCTCTCTACACTATGCACAACACTGAGGAAAAGGAATGACTTCCCAAACCTCCAGAGGTAGAGCTCTCCACTCAGCGGTGACTGCCAAAACTGACTCCTAAAATCCAACTTCAGGTGGTTCCACCTGTGCTGGCTGTTCTCTTGGTATGAACTAGGGAAGTAACGGCCTATTTGGTGTAGGCATATGATGACGATGTTGCCTGGAGGAATGATGGGAGCTCCCAACTAAAGAATGGGACTGATGACTATGCTGACTGGACTGATGGCTATGATGACTCCCTGTCACTGAAACTGATCTATTCCTCCTGCCTCTGTGTTTATCCACCTCCAAACGATCCATGGTATCCTGTAATTAGTCTAAAGCCTGAACAATCCTAGGCTGAGTAGTTATGAGAGTCCTCATCATCTCTCTCTTTACCTCATCTTGATTTCTTTGAGCATCCCACTGTTCTTCTGCCATGATAGGTTCCTGATTTATACCCAACTCACGCTCGTACTGAGCTCTACTACGTGTAAAGTATTTATGGGTTATATCAAATCTTCCTGAATGCATAGAAATAAAATATATTTACCCCTACAGGCTGACAAAATGAATGGCTCTGATACCACTAAAATATGCCAAACTAAATTTGGATGCAAATTCTTTTCAAAACTGATTTCAACTACTTGCATGGATTCAGTCAAATGGAACAACCATATCCAATGATAAAACAAGATAATGATATAAATTTGAATGCAATTGCAAATACAGTCCAGATATCATAAAATAATACAAATATGGTCTCCAACCCAAATTATTCTAGCAAACTAGCAAACTGGAATAAAAAACCTAGATCTGTGTGGCTCGACTACTGTGTCCAAATAAAACACAGTCACCGACGTCAGTTATTCTACCAATGTCAGTTGATAAACTACCATCATCAATTGCCTAGTGATGATCTCTACGTGTTGGTGACTGTCTGCCTGTTGATGTCAGTCACTGATCAGCTGATGTCAGTCTACCTACTGATGTCGGCCTCTGTACTACCCTGCGGCCTACAACTGTGAACTGTGCCCTTCTTCACTTTTTTGAATCCACTGGTATGACCTGGTACCAATTTGTGTGGATTTTGTACAGCACTTGATCTGAAGATCTATATATATATAAATCAAATCTAATGAAATAAATACTTGGAAACCTCTGTAGATGCTGAACACCTGATATATCCAATGAATAACCTTTGAAGCCCCAGATCTGATCAATAAGCACAATATGAATTCCATCATGAATCCACCCCTGAAAAGAGCTAGGTTTTTGTCCAACTCTTCTCCAATCTACTGAAGGTTTGCATCCTTAAATATTTTAGCTGAATCACAGATTCAAGCTTCACAATACTCAAAATATTTTTAGCAATAAAAGATATCAATTGCTTTGCCCTCAACTTCTTTTAAAGGCTCCCAGGAAACTTCTAGAAGAGGCTAAAATATTTTATTTATTTTTCCATATTAATTAAAATTAATTAATTAAAGTCATCCTTTTGAAGTAGTATTAATTTTAGACAACTTAAGTTAATTAAATCACTTTCTCAAAATTTTGGGGACATTACATTCTATGACTTTGGCTTTGGCTGCTGTCAAGACAGAGTATCTACCAATTTCAACTAAAAACTTGAAACCTACCTTTTTTAGCTCCATCTGCCTAGCATGTACGATAACTATTTGTCGACAAAGTTCCATTAGAACTAACTTATTAGAAGGAAACCTGGGGAGCATATAGGGATAGCCTTGGAAAAAACCAACTCAAAGATAACAGAAGGTGGAAAATTAAAGAAACATACAACCATAGTCATTGACGACCATCCAAGCCTCATCAGATACTCTCTTCTGTTTAAGCTGAGGGTCAAAGAGGCATAAAAATATAGCAAAAAAAGTGTCATTTACCCTTTTGAGATGGTGAATCGATCCTTGAAGCATCAACTGGGGGTAATATGAGTAGACTAGGGTGGTCTTTTTGTCCCCTTCAGTTGTCAAACCTAAAAAGGTTTGCATCGAGGCAGCTATGTACACAAGGTACGAAGTCATATAGAAATTTGAAAAAGTTTGTACCTTGGTTAGCTACTCATGAAGGGTGTTGCTGATCTGATCACCCTAAAAGATGACCTGCTTACCCTGGAGGATGATCTTGATGAATGGGTACATCCACTCATGGAACTGTGAGGAAGATGGGAGGCCTTGCACTCTGCTGAGAAGGGTGATCAAGTCACCAACTTCTTTAATGAAATCACTCCTTGAGAAGTTCTGCGGCCATCTAGATAGATTGGTTCTGGGTATCTTTAGCCACATGTTATTCATCACTTTCTTTGCCTTTTTAGGGTCTTTGTCATACTCCTTCTGTGCTTCTACAAAGTCAATCCTCAACACTTCGGTAGTAGGAGGGCACATAAAGACTTTATTAATAAGGGATCTAGCTAAATTATTATGTTGCCACTAGCATCTGAGACTGATCTTGTCTCTTTGTTGTAGAACTGGGTGCACTAGAAGAGGAACTCCATATGATGCGTTACCAATGGGAAAGAAGTAACCAGATGAATGTTGCTTTTAATGATTCTCTTCATCTCAGAACTCGGGTTCGTTGCCTTAGTTTGGGTCATGAACTCGGCCATATCCACGTGGCCAATTTCTATCTCTCTGATGTCATCAACATTAGAGGTGACCGAAGTGATTGGAAAGATGCCCTAGTATTTATACTTCATGGCCTTTGACTTTTTGGGAGATGTTTTAGACATTGGAATTGGCCTTGGTCGAATAGGTGCTGATGAGTAAGAATTCTCTGAAAGTACTGCAGTCATGATCACACAATTAGGGAAAAGTGGGTGTGTTGGGGAATTTTCATATTAAGTGATCATGACCAAGGAAGGGAACTTAAAAGGGATGGGTCAAAAACTAGAGAAAAAAGGGGAGGAAAGGAAAAAAATGAAAAAGATTTTTTTTTCCAGAGTTAAAAAAAGAGGAAAAATGCATGGGCGGTGAAATTTGCCGCCCCTGCATGACGAATAGATAGAGTGTAGAGGCGAAAAAATTCACCACCCCTATAGGATCAGCCTGCATGGGTGACAAAATTTACTGGCCCTGTAGAATGGAGGAGAAAGTGTAGGGGTGGCAAAATTTACCACACTTGCACATTTGGCCTACATTAGTAGCAAAATTTGCCACCGATGCAAGTTTCAGGAAAAAAGGGCGCAGGTGGAAAAAATCACCGCCCATGTAGGATCGACCTGCATGGGTAGCAAAATTCACCACCCACGTAGGTAAAACGCAACAAGGGTAGCCAAGAGGCATGGGCGATGAAATTTGCCGCCTGTGTAGGTTTCTAGAAGAAAACTGTGGGCAAAGGGGAGGAGTGGCAAAATTTTCTGCCCTAGCATGGAAAAGAAATGGGGAAGGCTGACGAGGAGGGAGAGAAAATAAAAAACAAAAATAAAAACCCCCAACAACAACAAAAACTTGAAAACAAAGCTAAGAAGAGGGAAGGAAAAGAAATAAATGCTAAAAACAAGACTTACCTAGAAAAATACGTGCACTGCGAGCATAAATCCACAAAAATGCACTTCAACTCATTTGTTGGATCATCTAGAGGTAGAGGATAGGAGGAGAGGAGGAAGAATGAAGAAAAACAAGGCTGAAATCAGATTATTTGGGGCAAAAATTGACCCCAACAACCTGCTGTGCATGGCAATAAATGGTGTGCATGGAAAATGAGGTGATGTAGGGGTGATAATTTTTGCCGCCCTTGTAGATTCAGATGCAGGGGTGACAAAAATTGCCACCCTTGCAGATGCAAGGGTGGAGAAAATTGCCACCCTTATAGGTTTGGATGCAGGGGCGACAAAAATTGCTGCCCTTACAGGTAAAAATGTAGGGGCGGAAAAAATTGCTGCCCTTACATCTCAAAGGCAAAATGCATTGGTAGCAAATTTTGCCGTCCGTGCATGAAAATGAAAGAAAAAAAACACTAACTCTGAAAGACGTAGGTTTTGGTCCTCTAGATGCATTGAGACCGTAATGACCTTCACATTTTGGGGAAGACATGATAACAAGACATTACAAATTTTGAAAGGTGCAGTTGGACCAAGACGAGAATGAGAAGAACTCATCTTGAAAACAAACTTAGAGGGATGAAAGACAAAATGAACAAGTTTCATTGGGGGTTGTTCTCAAAAATGAGCTAAGATAATTTTGGAAACAACAACTGGCTCTTGTTGGGGAACTTTTGTTAATCAAATCGATCAACGGGAGTAGAAACCAATCTCTAAGTGCCTTCATCCAAGCCATTGGGCTATGGAGTCAAGATAAAAATGAAAGAAAAACAAACAAAATGTAAAAACTATACATATATACAAATGGACCCATTTAAGCTTCAAAGATTAAACAGCTTCAGATGTTGCCCGCTGTGAGGTAGTGCGAATGGCATTCCATTTTGATATTCCAGTAAGAAGCTAGCCTTGCCACATAGCTGTCAAATGGTGAATGGGCCTCTCCATAAGGAGCCAAATTTTCCATGCATCCCTTTTGGTTCTCGCCTCTTGTCCCACAACAAGACTTGATCTCTGACTTGGAATTCACAAACTTTAGCTTTTTTATCAAAAAGTTCCTTCACTCGGTGCTGATGTGCCATAATTTGATCCACCACCATGGTTCATTGTTTATTTAGTTTGATCAAACACATGATTCTTTTGTTGACCAAACTTTCGAAGGTTGAGTCTTCAATTGCTTTGGTTAACTTAAGCGCTGATAGTTCAAGGGTGATGGGGATCTCCACATTCAAGCCATATAGAAGTTGGAAAGGTGACATACCTATAGCCTTTTTGGGTGTTATCCTATCTACCCATAAAGCATCATACAATGCTTTGTGCCATGTTCTCTGATTTTCATCTACCAACTTCCTGATAACAGTGACCAGGTTCTTATTACTTGATTCTGCTTGACCATTTTTTTGAGAGAAATAATCTAAAGTGTGGGATAGGGTAATCCCGTAATAAAAACAAAATTGAGTAATTTCATGTGATGAAAAATAGGCCACATTATTTGTTACAATTTTGAGTGAGACCCCAAATTGGGAGATGATATTTTCCTTGAGAAAGCTGCACACCACTTCAAATGTAGCGTGCTTAGTTGGGATGGCCTCCACCCACTTGGTAAAGTAATCCATTGCCGTGAGGACATAATCATGTCTGGCACTTGAAGATGAGTTGACTGTGCCAATGAAGTCAATACCCCACTGTTAAAAAAGGCTCCTTGATTACTACCAGCTTGATAGGCAAAGCAACCAGTTTAGGCTTTCCAATAAACTACTGACACAATTTGCACTTACGCACCCATCTGTAGGTATCCTAGAACAGCGTGGGCCAATAATACCTTTCTCATACAATCTTGTACGCTATCACTGGTGCAGAAAAATGCCCTTCACAAGCCAAATTATGGAAAGACTCCAAGAGTTTATCTTGTTGCACCTTATCAACACAACAAAGAAATGCTCCATCTAGGTTCCTTTTGTACAGACCATTATCCCATAGAACATAACTAGTAGCCTTTAACTTAACATTATGTTTCTCCTCATAGGAAAGATGAGTGGGACACTCACCATATGTCAAAAAATGGGTGATGTCAGAATACCACTCATCAGTAGTGGCAACAAAGAGGACCGTAGGCACGCCTTTGATCTCTATTTCTTCACTTTCCACTTCATCTGGAATGTTGTTGGTGATCAATTGGCAAAGACTCTTTCCCCACACAAGTTTGGTAGGTTTAATGTCTAGATCAAACTCTTGAATCTTAGTGATCCAATTACCTCTCTTCGTACTGAACTCCTACTAAGTCAAAATGGATTTTATTGTTGTATCAAGTATGAGAACTTCGGTGTGCGAGTTCAAGATATAAAACCTGAAATGTTTGACTACTTTGACCACTGTGTATGCATGCTTCTCCATGTTGGAATATTTAACTTATGAACCTTGAGTAGACAACTCATGAAAGAAATAGGAGATTTTATACCTTCTTGGTTCAGTTGAATTAAAATGGCCGAGAGTGTATGTTCGGAAGCATAACTGTATATTTTAAAAATTTTGGCGTAGTCTGGACAAATTAGGACTGGTGCACGAGTAATTGCTTCTTTGATTTATTTGAATGCTGATTTGCCCTTAGCAGTCCATCTGAAGGTAGCATTTCCTTTAATCATATTGATGATATGGTAGGTCTTCTCAGCAAAATCAGGAATGAACCTCCAGAGAAAATTCACCTTTCTAAAGAATGAGTGAACTACAATTTTGCTGGTAGGCAAAGTAAGTTCCTGGATGGACTTGACTCTTTCTGAGTCAATTTTAATACCTTCTTAAGACACAACATGTCTGAAAAGTTTTCCTTCAGTCACCCCAAAGATAGACTTCTTTAGATTTAAATAAATACCATTTTGACGATAGCGTTCTAGTATTCTTTGCAAATGGTGGACATGGTCAGAACGATGCTTTGAAAATATTGTTAATCATCTAGGTATACTACAATGAACTTACCCATCTCATCTTTGAAAGTGAGGTCCATTGCCCTTTGAAATGTGGCACCTACATTTATCAGACCGAAAGGCATCCTTCAATAGGTGAATGTGCCCCAAGGTGTAGTGAACGTTGTCTTATGCTGGTTTGCTTTTCCAACTTCGACTTGATTGTACCCCAAAAAATCATCCAGCATTGATAACATTTTTGAACCTATTACCATTTGTAAGACTTGATCCATGATAGGGAGAGGGTAGTTATCTTTTAAAGATAACTTATTCAAGTTCTTGAAATCCACGTAGATTCAAATTTCACCATTCTTCTTTCTGACAGGTACTATGTTGGCAATCCATGTGGAGTGATGGATTGAAAAAATTATCTGGGAATCAAGCATTTTTTGTATCTTAGCTAAAATAGTACCTGTGATTTTTCGATTATATTGCCTAGACTTTTGCTTGTAAGGTACAGAGTTCACTTTAAGAGGTATGTCATGGCAGATGTCATTCAGCCTGAGTGATTTCAGATCATCATAGGAATAAGCCAATACGTCTATATATTGGTGAAATAAACTAGCAAGCTTAAATCTCTCCTCGGGAGTGCAACATTTCCCAATTTTTACCATCTTAGGATCTCCCTTGGTTCCCAGGTTTACCTGATCAAAATCTTGAGAGGAGTTTGAATCTGTTTGTTGTTGTTTAATAAACCTATCATGGTTATCAAACAATTTTTTTAGGGAAACCAGGCCTTTGAGAATCTTATTCCCCTTAATCTGCAAGAAATCCTCACTTGTGTTCATGTTTAATTCAGAAGTTGCTACGCATCCTCAGAGTTCACTACCTTCAAAATGCAGTTGTTCGAAACTGTCCTTTTGCTCCAAGAAGGCAATGATTTGATCATCATTGTTGAATACTTGCCAATGACTGGCATTATTAGGTACACTTAGTCAAAAGACCAGTTTAATAGTATACTTATCTCCTTTAAAATCTAGGTGGGGAACTAAGAGAGTAGCAGAGACAACCAATGCATCCACCCGATCATTGAATTCTCATGGGATGGTAGAGATGCTAAAAGTGTCAAAATTTTTGATTTGGTCCCAAACAAGATTGCGATAGTGGCGCAATCTTTCATTTTTGGTCTGATAGAGGTTTCTTCCCTAATAGACTACCAACTCGGTATCCCCTTTAGCATGGAGTAGTCTAATGCCTTTTTCTCTAGTAGCCTATAATCCAAGTAAGAAGGATTCATACTTAGTTGTGTTGTTGGTGTTGTTGAACTACAACTTGTAGGACAAAGGAATAATGTCTCCTTGAGGAGATACCAACACAACCTTAGCTCTCGAGCTGGTAAAAGAATAACTACCATCAAATTCTAAGGTCCATACCTCATTAGACACCACTTTTTATTTGAAAACTCCTTCATTTAGGGGAAGAGGTTCTCCCATGTGTTCATTTTGCTTTGGTAATTTAGCAACCATGTAAACTGAACACAATTTAAAGTTATCACCTATAGGAGATTCATCAGATGCCTCACAGATCTTGTTCGTAGATAGGAAGTAATTGCCCATGCCTGAAGACTCAAATAAAATTTGAGCTTCCAATGCTGATGATCGGGTGACTACATACCTTGCCTCTTTTTTAGAAAGCAACTTCTTCATAACACCTTGAATTGGGATCCTTGCTTTCAACAAGTCCATACTTAACTCACCTCCAACATCTTTGCAAAAATTTTGCCCAAACATGATGTCGTAAGAGGCTGGAACATCGGCCACTAGAACTGTCATTTTTATCCATTTTTTTAGAAAAGCCACAAAAGCAAATTAAGCATCTTTTATCTTACCAAGGATGGGAACTTACTTATTTTCCATAGAAAAACACCTCCCAAAACTTTTGGTCAAAGTTAGGCAAGGGAATCTACCACCTTCACGGGCATGACATTATCCGAGGCTCCAGAGTCTATTATGCAATTACTCAGTTTGTAACCATTTATTAGCAAGGAAACATAAAAAGGTTCTATTTTCTCGAGAGCAATAGGAAGAGTCACAACAAGATTGTTTTGGGCAGATTTATCTTTGGGGGCATCATAAACGGCCTTTAAAGAATCTTGTCCTACGGGGATGGCTTTATTTTTGACATATTCTACCAACCTATCAAATTATTCTAGGTTAGCCCTCAAATATTCAATCTCTATCATTTGGATTTTAGTCTTTCTAGCATGATCAATTATATCAAATAGTTGAAAAGAATTTGAAATAGAGGAAGAGAGTCCATCATCTGAAACTTTAGTAGGTGTGGCGCTGGTCTGAGCAATAGAAGTGGAAGGTATGGGGTGGTTGGAGGTATTTACTTTTTTGTGAACTACCTGATCTTTTGATTGAGGAGGCAATGGAGTCCCTCGCTTAGCGATGGAAACCACTAGCCAGGGTTCTTCTTCTACCTTTCCTTTATTAGTCTGTGGAGCTGACTGATTTTGAGATCTGGTAAAAATAACATAAGATCCATCCAACCCTTCCCCTTTACTTCCAGCTTTGTCCTAGTAATCTAGGAAACCAATATTGGAGTCACCAGCTAATTCTTCTTCCTGCTCATAGAAGAGATTAGCATCATCTTGTTGGTCCAACTAAGGTTGGAGTGAATAGTCGTGTTTAGCCTCTAGGTAACCAACCGCTAAATTGGTAGGTGTTGCTTCAATGGCCAATTTCCCTGGAGGGGGAGGTAAGCGATTTGGTTGCCCTTGGTTCTGAGTAGCATTACCCTGATATTGCTAATTCTAGAACATTCTCTTGGGCATATCTTGATAGGTGGGAGCAGACGTACCTTGGGCTATTTGTCTCTTTAAAGCTATCAGTTTATTTATCAAATTTTGTACCATAGGATCTATAGTGCCTGTAGAAGAGCTTTCAACAGATGAAGAGAATCTATTTTTACTAGGGTCTTTCCTGATCTTACCTACCAAGATAAGATCATCCTCAATCTCAGTATCCAAATTTTGAGCCAATGCTAAATCCATAGGGCCAGCTCACCTCAACAGGAAACTTTCTTCGAGAAGCTGTGAGTTGATAAAAAAACACTTGAGATTCTCCAGCGTGGGCTGAGCAACAGTTGGAATCCAGGAAAGAAGAGAGAAAAGGAAAAAACTTTAGCTCTTGCTACTAGACTTCTTCAGATGAGCATCATACATAGCAATGGATGCCTAAATTCCTATACTATTTGGTGCAACTATGTTCTTGGAGATGACTTTGGCTCTAATTAAAGTGTCCTTCAATGCTGTGATTGCCTTAGCATGACTAGTTAACCTAGATTTTAGATTATCCAGAGTTAACTGAGTGTCTAAAATGTTATCCACAAAAGTCATTGAGAAGGATTTCTCTTCAAAATCTCTTTGAATCATTCCCTTGAAACTTTGGATCATTTCTTCGACTGAAAGAAATTGGTTATCCTTGGAAGTAAGGTTGCAAGGTAGTTCCTTCAATCTATTCAACAGGCCTGTGTCACTCTTCTCACTAGCATCCTTGGAAGATTTGAGATCTTTAACCAACTCCTTGAGTACCTATATCCTATATATCAGGGACTCCTTGATCTCAACATAGGAATCCTTGCTAGAAATGACATTGATAGATATCAAAGTGCTTTTCTTCAGATCCTTCATCTCCCTCCATTTGCTAAGATATTTTTCTGTACTATCAATATCTTGAGAGATAAGAGAGACGAGGTCATCTAAATCTGCTCTCACCTTCTTCATCTTATCTATCTTTTCTACAACTTATATAAGTAAGGAAACTACCTGAGTATGCATCTTTTCAACGTAATACTCCAGCACTTTCCATTTCAAGTAGATTTTCTCTACCTTTTGAATGACAGGGTCATCTATAGAAAAGGCCTCTGGAGTCACTACTTTAGGGGGAAGAGTGAATCTCCTTATTACTATCATTAGCTGCTCTGTCTTGGCCTTATAATAGTCTTTCATCTCCTTTTCTTGATCAAATTTCTAGACCATGATGTCCATTGCAGACTGTAGATCACTTTTCACACCTTCGTGAGTAACTTTGCCAAGTTCAACACGAGAGATGGAATAGCTGCTTATTTTGAAACCCTCAAGGGTTGTGTCCTACAGAGGCTTAGCTATTTCTAGAAATTTATGTCCCTTTTTTTCAACCAATTTTGAGAGGATCATTGGCCTCTTAGGAGCCTTAGCTTTCATCGGCACTATTTTGCCAAAGTCGAAGTCATCTACAGAGATGGCTAGCTTCTTTATTTTAGGCATGAATGCTGACATCCAAGGTGGGAGAGAAGTACTTACTGTGGCAATAGTTCCCACAACTAGTGTTACCATGGTAACATCTGCACTGCTAGTAGTAATAGTGGTTGTAGTAGGATTAATGGGCAAAACCATACTGGTTGTTGATTGATCAAGTGTATAACTTTCTCCCAGATTGAAGGAAGGAGATGCCAAACTATGAATAGATCTAGAAGAGCGAAGAGTATCTCTAGAAGCACCCTGAGGATTGCCAAATATAACTCTAGAAGGAGAGGTGGCTCTAGAAGAAGGAACACTGATAGGAGAGAGAGGTGAAGGAGATGCCACATGAGACTGAGGCAAAGAAGGAGAGACACTTTTAAGCAGTTGTGCCCCTTCTTGGGAAGGTAGAGGTTTAGTCCTTTGCTATTCTAAAGGCTGGTCACCTATCTCCATTTGTTGAGCTACCTACTCTTGGGAGCTTTGTTATGCAACTCTCTTAGCCACTAATTCTGGCTCTTCAGTAACCTTTGATTTTTTAGAAACAAAGATGATTCTAGGCTTGTGAGGCCTAGATGGGGAAGGAACATCACCTTTGTTCTTGGTCCTATTTTCTGCCTTCTTCCTCATCTCTGCTTGAAACTCAGCCTTTGATCCCATAATAAAATCTTTCAGTATGATCCCTTTGGCTGCTAACCAATCATTGGTGTTAGCCAATATTGGCTCAAATCTCTTTCTTAGAGAAGTTAGCTCTTTTTGAGACCACTGAATTGGAAGAAGAGGGGAGTCAGCAATCTTTTCAGCCAGGTACCTGCTATTGATAATGCTCCTATCATCGACTAGATTGGGGGGAATCTCTGCAAGTCCCAAATACTAAATTTGTTCCAGGGTCATCCTACTATAGTCCATCATCCAGATTTCTTTAGCTGTTCTCAGGTCCACCCAGATGTCTTCGATCATAGGCTCATGAAATTGAGTCTTTCATCTAATCATGTCATTGACACCCCTATAATCAAATTTATCCCTTCTCTTGAATTGTTTCATAGTGACCAGCTGCATCTCTATTTCCATGACTTTGGCTTTGGCTGCTATCAAGATAGAGTATCTGCCAATTTCAATTGGAAACCTGAAACCTAGCTTTTTTAGCTCCATCTGCCTAGCATGTATGACAGCCATTTGTCGACAAAGCTCCATCAGAACTAACTTATCAGAAGGAAATTTGGGGAGCATATAGGGATAGCCTTGGAAAAAGCTAACCCAAAGATAACAGAAGGTGAGAAATTGAAGAAACATACAACCATAGTCATTGACGACCATCCAAGCCTCATCAAATACTATCTTTTGTTCAAGCTGAGGGTTGAAGAGGCATAAAAATATGAAAAAGAAAGCATCATTTACCCATTTGAAATGGCAGATCAATCCTTGAAGCATCAACTAGGGGTAATATGAGTAGACTGGGGTGGTCTTTCTATCCCCTTCAGTTGTCAAACCTTAAAAAGTTCACATCGAGGTAGCTATGTACATAAGGTATGAAGTCATATAGAACTTTGGAGAAGTTTGTACCTTGGTTAGCTGCTTGTGAAGGGCATTACTAATTTTCTCACCCCAAAAGATGACCTACTTACCTTGGAGGATGATCTTGATGAACAGGTACATCCACTCATGGAACTATGAGGAAGACGAGAGGCCTCACACTCTGCTAAGAAGGGTAATCAAGTCACTGACTTCTTCAATGAATTCGCTCTTTGAGAAGTTCTGTGGCCATCTAGATAGATTGGTTCTGGGTGTCTTTAGCCACCTATTATTTATCACTTTCTTTGCCCTTTCAGGGTCCTTATCATACTCCTTCTATGCTTCTATAAAGTCAATCCTCAACACTTCGGTAGTAGGAGGGCACATAAAGGCTTTGTCAATAAATTTAGGATCCAACTGAATTATTATGTTGCCACTAGCATCTGAGACTGATCTTGTCTCTTTGTTGTAGAATCAGGTGCACTGGAGGATGAACTCCATATGATGTGTTGCCACTGGGAAAGTGGAAACCAGATGAATGTTGCTTTCAATGATTCTCTTCATCTTAAAACTTAGGTTCGTTGCCTTAGTTTGGGTCATGAACTCAACCATATCCACGTGGCCAATTTATGTGTCTCTAATGTCATCAACATTGGAGGTGACTAAAGTGATTGGGAAGATGCCCTGGTATTTATACTTCATGGCCTTTGAATTTTTGGGAGACGTTTTAGAGATTGAAACTAGCCTCAATCGAACGGGTGCTGAGGAGCAAGAATTCTCTAAAAGTATTGCAGTCATGATTATGCAATTAGGGAAAAGTGGGCGAGTTGGGGAATTCACATATTAAGTGATCATGACCAAGGAAGGGCACTTAAGAGGGCTAGGTTGGAAATTGGGGAAAAAAAGGGAGGAAAGGAAAAAGATTAAAAAGAATTTTATTTTCTGGAGTTAGAAAAAAAAGAGGAAAAATGCATGGGAGGTGAAATTTGCCGCCCCTGCATGACGAATAGATAGAGTGTAGAGGCAGAATAGTTTGCCACCCCTGCAAGATCAGCCTGCATGGGTGGTGAATTTTTTTGTCCCTATAGATCAGAGGGAAAGTGTAGGGGCGGCAAAATTTTCCACCCCTGCACCTCTAGCCTGCATTGGTGACAAAATTTACCATCGATGCAAGTTTTGGGCAAAAAGGGCACAGGTGGCAAAAATCACCACCCATGTAGGATCAGCCTGCATGGGAAACAAAATTTTTTGCTCGTGCAGGTAAAAGGCAACAAGGGCAACCAAGAGGCACGTGCGGTGATATTCACTGCCCGTGTAGGTTTCTAGAAGAAAACCATGTGCAAAGGGGAGGAGTAGTGAAATTTGCCACCCCAGCATGGAAAAGAAATGGGGAAGGCCAACAGGGAGGGAGAGAAAATAAAAAAAAAATAAAAACCCCCAACAACATCAAAAACTTGAAAACAAAGCTAAGAAGAGGGAAGGAAAAGAAATAAATTCTAAAAACAAGACTTACCTAGAAAAATATGCGCACCACGAGCACAAATCTACAAAAATGCACTTCAACTCATTCGCTGAATCATCCAGAGGTAGAGGATGGGAGGAGAGGAGGAAGAATGAAGAAAAACAAGGCTAAAATTGAACTATATGGGGTGAAAATTGACCCCAATAACCTGCTATGTGTGGTAATAAATGCCGCACACAGAAAATGAGGCAATGTAAGGGTGATAATTTTTGCCACCCTTGCAGGTTTGGATGCAAGGGTGGAAAAAATTTCCACCCTTGTAGGTTCAGATGTAGGGGCAACAAAAATTGCTTCTCTTGTAGGTAAAAATGTAGGGGCAGTAAAAATTGCCACCCTTGCATCTCAAAGGCAAAATGCACTGGTGGCAAATTTTTTCGCCTGTACATGAAAATGGAAGAAAAGAAACACTAACTCTAAAAGAGGTAGGTTTTGGTCCCCTAGATGCATCAAGACTGTAATGACCTTCACATTTTGGGGAAGACGTGATAATAAGACATTACAAATTTTGAAAGGTGCAGTTGGACCAAGACAAGAACTAGAAGAACCCGTCTCGAAAACAAACTTAGAGTATGAAAGACGAAACATACAAGTTTCGTAGGGGATTGTTCCCAAAAATGAGCTAAGCTGATTTGGAAACAACAAGACTATACCACTATAATCTCATCAATATTAATTATCTTGGTAAAACTAGTATCTCCAACTATACCCTTCCATTTACCCTTGGTCGTTACTTGAGGGCCTTCTAGATAGCTAGTGTAAGGGGTAAGGATGACCTTGAACTCATTGAAATTTATCAGCTCCCTGAGAGTAGGGGTATCATATGCTACCAATGTCCAATCCCTGGGCTTTTAACCATTCAAATTTCCTTTTCATCATTGGGAAATCCCTTCACGTAATTGAGTCACTTCCCAAGACTGTAAAGTCCACTTGTGTTATGGGCTATGCCTCTATATTTTCTTTAGTGTATGTTGATGACACTATAGCCTTATCATTATCCATATCTTTAGGGATGGGGATAATTATATATGTAATCATTTATTATATAATGAGCCTCAGGTAATCAATTTTTGTCACCTACTCCTCAATTGTGCATTTAGACCAGATATCTTCATAACATGCTTGGTGTAGGATTAAACATGTAGCTATATTGACTAGCCACCTAATGCTATAATTAGGTTGAGGTGGCATGTTATCCATCTGGTACCACCCCATTTATTTTTCTAATCCCTTTGCTTTGGCTAGAGAAGGACATGTATAATATCCTATCTCTATGAGGAACTTGAAGGGATTGTTAATCTTTTTCATAGTGATCATCTCATGAGGTGGCACCATTTGTCTACATAGCTTCATGAGTGCTACTTTATCATCAACATACCTGGGTAGCTTATGAGGTGCCCCAACAAATCTACTTACCCAATTATATTTGAAGGTGTGGAAATGAATATATACTATACCAAATTTGTCAATTTTTTCCCTAGCCATCTTGGTCATCCTATTCAAGCTTCATAAAGGGAAGAAGACACTCATTATCACATTAAATAAGAAATTATAGACTTTGGATCAATTATTTTTGAATCCTTTCGAGGTCATCTCAGGATATAATTCATATATTTTTAGCCTTGAAGGATATTTTATAAGACTTATAAAATATCTATTGTGTACCAAGCTATATATAAGATAGGAGAACATGTAAAAGGTACCTTCAAATTATTCTTTGGAAAAGATATCCATGTGTAACATCATTATTTGGCTATTTAAGTTATTACTCAGAATGGAAGCCTAGTCTAACTATTTCTTCTCTTTTAGTACATAGATAAGGATGGAAAACATCCATGGCTCAAACTTTTCTATCATGGGTAGCCCATAAATTTTAGTTTACATGGCTATGACATATTGTGGTAGCTCCTTGAATTCTATTATCTTAAGATTTTTGGTCATCCTTGAGACCTTGGTTCTATTCTTAGTGAGCCAACAAGTGTTCACAATATCCCAAACTATCTTATCATATTGGTTAGCATAATGTTGGCACTCTTCCATGGTTAAAACAATACCATCAGGTTATGGTGGTATCCCAAGAATGGCACTATAATCTTCAAGTGTGAATGAGCAAACAACTAATTGATTCCCATCGAGTACAGTCCTAGTGTCTTCTTAGTATACTTTTACACATGCAATGACTATCTCTAGGTATAGGGATGTTAGTGGAAAGGCTGATATAAGAGCCATATAGCTCATACCTAGATTAACAATCACCTTAGGGGGGTTGGGTCTTTGTAAATCACCTACTAAGGTAGTAAAATCCAACCCCTAGACATCAGTGTCCCTAATTTCATCAAGATTGAGGTAATGTTGCTCTTTGTTGAGATAGATGGTGAAGCCATTATTTTCTAATATTAATATAACCTTTCTTCAAATTAAGATACACCCTTCTTGATGGTTAACCCTTGAACACTCTAAAATTCCTCTAAATAAGCACTAAACAAGCAATCCAAGGGGCACTTACCTATAATCACATTGACTATCACACACTTGGAGGAATAAAATATCTAAAATTTCTGACTATAATTGCTACTATCACCACACACCACTCTGGTTCTCAAATTGCCTAAAAATATGAGTACAAGCTCCAATTCCAAAAAGTGGATTCAAATGATGAAAAATGCTTAGTTATAATCATCACCTTTTGAAATTAGGGTTAGCATTAACTACTTGGTGTAAAATAACTAATTCTCAGCTACCACATTACCTTCCTCAAGCTTCATTCAAAATAAAAAAGGAGGGAAACTTGATGATGCTTCCTTTTTCAACCAAATAACTCATCTTGTGACATGTGGCTTCATACAAGTGAAAGGGTCTTCAAGAATAGTTTCACCTCCTCACCCTTCATGCTCTTTTAACATAGAGATGGACTATACATTGAATTCTCCCCTAAGATGCACAACTTAACATGTGTCAAAGATCGAGGCATTTCAGAATGCTAGGGACATTTATAATTCCTCACCTCATTTAGATGAGACATACTTCAAAAAGGGCCCAAAAATTAAAACTCTTAAGTGAATACCACATGGCATGATTTGAGTGGTCTGACCCTTAGAAATTATTTGTACCTTTCCCACCCAAAGGCAGGTGAGACATATTTTGAAAAAAGGACCGAAACCAAAATAATTTTAGGATGCTACCACATGTCAATTTGAGATGCTTTCTCAGTATTTTGGCCATCCTTTTACCTTGTTATGATCCTCCTTTTTAAAAAATCTAGGTGCTTGGGCCTTTAGGGACCCTTTGGAAAATTTCCATAAAAGTAAGTGAGGCAATTTCCAAAAGGTTTCTAAAGTTGACAAACACCCAAGTGCCTCCACATGGCACAAATATTCTTTATAAAATCAAACATCTGGGCCCTATGGACTTTAAGCACCATTCCCACCAAAATGTAAGTGGGGTAATTATTCAAAGAGGCTCAAAATGTTTGAGGGCCCAAAACTTAGTGATGTGTCCAAATAAAAAATGAAGCCAGGGTCACCGCTACTTCCACCTTTTATACCAACTTCCTTGAAAAGGGAGAAGTACAAAATATTTCCATCCCCCTAACCTTACTCGTGGAGGTCCCTTAATTTAAATACATATCTTTCATTCAGTTAATTGGATTACTCCTCACCTTAATCACCAAAACACATAAGTGTAGCATGTTACTTTTATTTTGGACATCAACATATATCATCTCCCAAGCATGAAGGATACAAGATTGGAAAAATACTTGGTTACACCCTTATTTATTAAATTTAGATTCCCATGCCATATGATCTTTTATCCACATTCTACAATTCTTAAATCTCTCTCAAGCCTTTTGAGGGTATTTTCCATCTTTGATAGACATCCCTCTAGACTCATCTAATCAAGATGACATACATGATTTCTCAAAATACATGTCCCAACCTCTTCTTTTAATGAGGCAAGGTAGGAAACTAAAACATTAAAACTCACTTAACTTGGGCACATGAAATTCATCATATAAAGACCCAAATTTATCTAGTGAAATTTTGGGCACCAATAGGATGAAAGGTTGAATTATTAAGGCATAGTCATGTTTGTACATAACAAATATACTTACCTAGGATAAAGTCACAATCATAGGTGATTGCCTGAGGATAAAAAATTTGACCAAATCCCTAAACCTAGATAACTTGGTTCCCAACCTTTGCTAGAAAGCCTAAAAGATCTAAAAAATACAAAAAATAAAGAGCTTATTGCAAAATCAAAAGTTTTCCAAGCAAAGGTGATTCTAGTAATCTCTACTAGGGCTATGGAATCCTGGCTAGTAGTCAAACAAAACCTTGAGTGAATCCAAAGGCATCTCTATCAAGGCTATGGACACCTAGCTAGAAACAATGCAATGCCCAATCCTTACCTTGAACTAAATCATGGTTCTTAATGAAAGTCCAAACATTCTATAAATTAATGTTAATGGTTAAAGACATAAAACCTAGAAGTTGTCCCCTAAATCCCATGGAAAATAGTAAGTGGAATAAAAACACACATACATCATGGCTAGGTTTTGATGTTTGATCCTAATTCTATAGATGCAAGGTTTATTTTAACTATGAACTGATCTTGATAATGGTATTGATCAATTAAAATAAGTAATCTAGTTATTTATGTGAACCAACGTCTCTGAATTCTAACATATTGATATGTTTCCCCCATAAGTCACCATTTTTGGAGGTCAACATACCCCCTATTTCTAAAGATTGGGGACCCATGAGTTAAATTGTGCAAATTTGTACTTAAAAGTTGAAATTCACTAGAAGAAAGTGTCATTAGTATGTTTTCACATTATTTGTATTTTAATATCATCCATGCTATGTTATATTTTCATATATTTGTTCAACGTTATGCCTTAACTTTCCCTAATGTTTATAACCTTCAATCTAGATGTTTCAAGTTGTAGGTTTCATAGAACCCCACCAAAAGAATGGATCATACTTGGGATTTTACAATTCAATCCCAACTTGGGTTTTTAATAACTTTCAATATGTGGAAATCCAAGTTAAATCTATGTCTAAGCTTCTTGAAACCATAAATTAGAATTTTGGATTTAAATTCAAAATTTAATGGGATAAAAATTGGTGATAACACTTTTAATATTCTAAGGACTTAATATTTATCTTTACACTAAGGCTTCATCATGTTTTTCAAAATGACCAAACCTTAGCCTAAAAATTGTAAGCTTGGTCCCCTTTATGTCCTGAGCCCCTTTGTTTCCCTTTATTTTAATATGGTCTAAATGTTGGCAAGGAACTTTTATTATGTTCTTAGCTTGGTCTGACCTTTGTTATTACCATGGTCCCCCTTGTTACAACCTAGACTAATGTCTTAGTCCTAAGGCCCCATTCATGTTTATTAACATAAACAAGAACTTATTCTTAAGACTTTAATCTAAGTCTTATACATTTTTGATCCCTAATTTAAGTCATGTGCTTATTTTTAGGATTGATGATCCCTGGCTACTCATATAAAATTGATCCAATGAAGTAAAAAAAACATTTAAATGCTAAAGACCAATCACATCTATCTACTCAGATCATGATTGATGGTTCACATTTACTCATGAGATATGATTGGAAAATGCATATTGAATCAAACTTTCTATGGGACTTACTATTCATGGGACTTAAATTTGATGTTCTCATACCCATCAATTGATGTCCTTGAGGCCATCATTTGCATCCTTGAGACCATCATTGACATCCTTGAGGCCATCAAATTTTAGTCCCTATGGTTAATTATGCCAGATTAAAATTGATGTTATCGTGACCATGAATTGATGTCTACAAGGTCATCTTTGATGTCCATGAGACCATCAAATTTTATCCTTATGAATAATTATACGAGCTTAAATTTTATTTTCTCATGACCATAAATTGACGTCTGTGAGGCCATAATTGACATCTATGAGATCATCAAATTTTAGCTCAGGAACCAATCTTGCTTGGAAAAATTGACCATGTTTTTATTTGTGTTTTAGGATCAATGGAGTCTCATTTAAATAATAAACATGCTTAGGGTTATATAATTCAATTTTAAATTGGTATTTCATTTATCCTTTAGCCCATCATAGATTAAATTCAAAATTTTATGGGATCAATTATAAACACCATGAACATAGCTCAAATTTTATCCCAAAGTATGGTTGTATTTCTAAACATATGACTAAAATTTGGTCTAAAATATCATGCTCAGTCCCCATTTGTCCCATGATCTTATTTGGGTCTATGTTATAGACTTAGACCAACAAATTCAAGGTCATGTTATTAAAAATTTAACTTAGAACTTTTTACCCTAAAGTTTTATCATACTTATTAATACAATAAAACCTTAGGTTAAAAAACATTTTACTTATTATTAAAGGTCCCATTTTATCATGATATAAAATTATCTTAAACACTTTAGCCTAAATTTTATATCATGTTTACTAAAATTAAATAAACCATAGTATAAAGTATTTAACCTAAGTTATTGTATGTCCTGATGCTAACTTAAACATCATGCACCTTTATATGATCTATGACTCATGTGAGATATGAAGAAGATGATCGAACAGAGCAAGATCTCTGTGGACTACTCAACTGAACCTATGAAGGCCCATGGGATTTCCATGTGGAGAACACACATTAAATAATAAAATTGATAAGGGGTAGAGCTCATAAATCCTTATAGAACTTCCAAGTGGCATAACCACAAAGCCTAGTCTAAACATTGACCAATGGCATGCAACTCACAAGATCAATATCAATGGCTCATGTTGATCTGCATAATATGATTTGATGGATCAAGATGAGGCAAAAATTTCAAAAACTAATGGTTAGTTTTTAAATATTAATAGACAAAATACCACACAAAGTATAATGTAGATGCCATGGTGATGCTACATAGGTAAAAAGTGATAAAACTAGAGATTTTATGGGCGTGGAAAATAAAAGGTATAAATGCCAAGGTTTAAATCAAATACAAGGCATGAATTAACTCAATTGAAAAATACATCACCATTAAAGCTCGTAGTGACCTATAGAAAAAACCTAAGCATCTACAAAGCCATAATTTAATCACAAATTGATCATAACCAACCTTAAGAAAGTCTAATTGCTAGCTGAGCAAGTGAAAACTAGTCCAAAGGCAAAATATAGGCCACTAGTAATCATTTTAATCAACTCACATTCATGGAAACATAAAAGCAACATAGAAATCTACTTAACCACATATTTATAAGGAAGGGTCTTTAATGACACAGTATTTGATGTTATGGCATTGAATACTAAAGACAATAATTGGTCCAAGCTCTTTTGGACAATTGAATAATTTTAGCCCATAACAAGGGAGGACAAGAAGATTTCATCCTTAAATACAAGATATTATGAACTGGTTATAGTATAGATGGTAAGACCTCACCATGTAGAAAAAAAACTAGAGGCACTTCATTATATAGATGTCCTCCTCCCTATTTTTATAGAATGTAAAATTAAAAAGGGTATACCAATCAATGAATGTACTCAAAAATGCCTTGCCTATGTGTCTCCCATTGATTTTGAGAGATATTATAAGTTATCCAAGCCCTGAGTAAATATACCCACACTTAATGAATGGGCCAAGAACAATGACCTCAAAGACATCTTGGTCTAGTGGTTGTATTCTAAAAACCATGTGTTTTCTGACCTCAATGGAAACATTTTTATTGAAATTTTTTTCCCAAAAATATCAATACATATAATATCCTAAGGGAGACCCCCTTTTTTAGGAAAAAACCTGAAGCCTCCAAAAAACACATCTTCCTTTTTTGACTTATAGAATCTAAAACTCTGGATGTAATTTACACTTGTGTAAATTGCTTCATGGGTTTTGGATCCTGCAAAACACCCAATACCTAAGAATCAAGGAACCCAAAACTTATCATGAAATTTTCACATTTTCAAACATGTAAAATGCATGGAGGGATCCAGATCCTACCATACACCTAGTCGGTAGAATCTAGAACTTAGTGTGCACTTTGCACATTTTCAAAATGTGCAAAGTGCATGATGGGATCTAGATCCCACTAAAACCTATAACCCCCCTTCCTATGGAACCCAAAACCCTTGATACACATTGAATGTTATGAAACATGAAAAGTACATGATGATCTCCACCTTTTGCCAAACCATCTAACCATGGGATGCAAAACCCTGAGTGTACTTTACACATTTAAAACATGCAAAGTACCCCATGGGTTCTACCTTCCACTAAGCCAATCATCCATTCTCATAGATAGTGGACTTACTTCAATCAGGTCTAATCTCAACCACCAACCACTTTTGAATTTCATTAATTGTAGGGTTTTTTGATATTTAACTAAGTGATTTTAAGGATTTCATTATCATTGTTTATTTTCTAAAAGTGTGATCTCAAAGCTTCAACTACTCATACCATCAAAACTTGAATCCATGTATAATAAAGAACCAATCCATGACTAAAAATTTTGAATCCACATCACCTACTTCATTTATATGGTATTCCCCTTAATATCAACCCATTATCTTTACATCCCCAACCCTAAGTGGTCTTACACACTTAATTGACTCATTAAGTGCTTTGGATTCCACCCTTCCACTAATTCTTAAGTTCACAACCCCTGTGTCCATTTCATCATCCACTCCCCCAATAGACACATATACTTCTATTGTATCCACTCCTTCCAATTTCATGGGAAAATTTTAGGTTCTTTCAATAGCTCCTAATTTTGTAATAAATTTTAGGTGCTTCTATCACCTCCCAATTCTACAAGAACTTTCAGGTGCTTCCAATACCTCTTAGTTCTGCTAGAGATTTGAATTGCTCCAAACACTTGTAGATCCTACTAACTTTCATAGTTGGTTTCTCATAAGCAATAAATTAAGTAAATGAATTTCAAATCCAAGGTCAATAAGGTTATTTTAGCAATGATGGAACATTATGGAATCGTCAGAGATAGAAAGAAAATATTGAATTAATAGATTGATAAATATGGAGAGAACTATGTGATGTTTAAATAAATTGTGTAGCCTCTAATATATGCTCTTACAATCTGGATCCAAAATGAATATAACAAATTTTCAAAGTATTTTATGCATATATTGAGTAATTGTAGGCTCAAAATGATAAGAAAGCTAAAGAAGTTATGGACATTGATTAGTCTTTCCTATTTGTTGAATTTTTTCATATATTACATTGTCAAGTTGTAATTTCATTTTAAAAGTATAGATATATTTTTTATAACTCTTTTTAATAAAGATAAAAACATATTTTATAATTTATATTTTTGATAATGTGAAAGTTGCAAAAGCACAAGTGTAAATTACACTTTCCATTTTAGTAAATATGAATTGTTGAAAAGTGCAAAATCATGAAGTGAAAATTACATGATTCATTTTTGCAAAAGTGATAAAGACTTAAAAAGTTTTAAAAGTCTCACTTGAGTTTTTCAAGTTAGAGTGTTTTGCATGGAATCATAACTTAGAACTATTTTCAAAGTTATATTTTATTTTGAAATGCTATTTCTATTTTGGGCACCTCTTTTTGCATGAGGAAGTTATTTTTAGCCACTACCAAATGAAGAAGCATTACATGGAGATCTAGTAGTTTCAGCCACACCATACCATAAAACACTATGGCAAAGATCATGACCAACTCATGCATGCCATTTTTTAGCCATTACATAAGTCCAAGACACCAAAAATAGAGCAACTCACCACTTTTTACATGAGGGGTTTTAGATTTGCATGATTTTATTTATTGGGCATTCAGGTTTTTATAACTACAACTCATCTATGAGAAATTTTATATAAAAATGGGTAGACCCTATGGCCCAATCTATCTTTTTACTACTATTTATATTTTCTACATTTTGAATGTATTTAATACATGTTGTAACCTTTGGAAAGAAATAAAGTTAAATATTTATCTCTCTTGTGTTGTGGAATCTTTGTGTGTGCAAGTTATTTGATTTTATATGGAGGCTTTGTCTCTTTGTTTCACTTTAAAAAAATTCATCTATGGTATTTTACCCTCTTGAAAATATTATTTTAAATAAAATTCTTTTTCCCTTTTCTAAAAAATAACTAAAATACTATCTCTGATTTCTATTTGTACAAGTTTGTGCTAAAATAAATTCAACCTAATTTCTACTCTATTATGTTCATAAAGCAAGCATTAAAATCCACTATAAAAATATTTGGTACAATCACTATATTTTTATTATTTTGCATATTTAAATTCTTCAACCCTTTTCCCCATCAAAGACATAGTTTAGGATAAAAAAGAACTAAAGAGCAAGGCTTCCATAAAACCAGTATGTTATTAGTTTGCATTAGATTTAGTGAAAGGAAGCTGGCCTTCTTTGGAGATTAACTCAAATTTCCAAGGTCCCATGGCTTTGGAGGTTTTTTCATTGCATCATTAGGCACTTGTACATCAAGCTAAAAAATCAAGATAGGTGCAATCCTATGTGATAATAGTTTTTGTCATGCTCGGTGGGACATTATTATATTCTACACCTCATTGAAAGGTTCTTGGTGTTACCTTTCAATGAAATCAGCCTTTGGAGGCACATTTATGAACATCAATGGTGACTCCACTACAAACATCAGTTGGTATAAGCATCCTAGGTGCCTAATCACCTTCATTTGGTATGTATCATCACCCATTTGGTCTAATTGCATGTTCTTTCATTCTTTATCCTTCATATCAAGTTAGAAATGTTCATGTCTTCACCCCAAGTGGCCCTCAAGGTTCAATGTATCAACCTTATCAGAATTTACCTCTCCCTAGTTAACCTAAAATGAGCCTCAAGGATATGATGCTTGATTTTGAGAGAAAATTTAGAGTGGTTGATGGGGGAGGAAGAGTACTATAGGCAATAATAGAATATTGAACAACAAGCTTATGTTCAAGAGAAAGAATTGAAGTTTCAAGAGGAATACTTAGTTAGGAAAGACCAAGACAACAAATAAAATGATTATAATTTGTTCTTGAT
Organism: Torreya grandis; assembly: GCA_037957365.1. Lineage (NCBI taxonomy): Eukaryota > Viridiplantae > Streptophyta > Pinopsida > Cupressales > Taxaceae > Torreya > Torreya grandis. Next base: position 377,546 of record JARHVA010002376.1, on the reverse strand, counting down.
AATGGGAGTAGCCAACCCTAGACCTTAATTTCCCTCTACTACTCTTGTTCATGCTCAAACCCAACCCCCTAATCAACCTTGGTAAATCTCACCCTTATCATCTAAATAACATGAAATCATCCCATATTGGATCCTCTCTTATTCCAATAACCTTAACTATGTCACACCCATTTAGGAAAAGGAGGAGGTGGCCAACTCTTACACATTCCACTCATGAAAATCAATCAGGGAGGCCATAAAGAATAAAGGGGAAGTGCTAACTGAGGTAGTCTAGGAGCTAGTTCAAGGAGAAGATGTGTTAGCTTAGCTCAATGAGCTTACCCTACCAAAGTTTCAAGACTCTACCTCCCTTTCCCAAGAACCACCTAAGAGAGCCTTCAAGGTCCCTAATTGGAAGGTTGCTCTCCTAAAATGCAAGCAAGGTGAACTTCTTTACCCTCCCACCATCTCCCTTTTGGATAAAGAGCCTTTTTTCAAAGAATAAAGGAGGAGCTTGCAGTCAAATCTGATCTTGAAGAGGACAACACAAGTGTATATGATGAAGAGATAATGATAGGCAGTCGACTTCATTCAAAAAGGGAAGAGTCATGTTTTGATCAAACTCCTTGGCATGGTTTTGATGAATTAGAGATTGAAGGTAGTACTTATGACTTCATATTTAAAGAGGTATGTATTCAGGTTACAACTAAGAGTAAAGGGGATTTTGATTTTTTTTAAGAGCTTCCATTTAGTGTGGATGAAGATGACCAAGGTATAGAGATTGACATAGTTAGTCAGTCAGTTGAAGAAGAGAAGGAAATAAAGAAGGAGGATTAGGATAAATTATGGCAATAGTTGTACCATGACTTCATGGACCAGGTAGAGGTTATAAACCAACATGTGCCTCCTCCAGAACATGAAGATGAACTTGTCAATGAGGTTGAAGATGTTGACCAATCTCAAGATGAATTGTCCATTGAAGGTATTACTAATGTCTTCAAGAATGAATAAGAATGGTTAGATTAAGAGCCACAAAAACATGCCATTTTGGACCTTAGGTGGATTGATGAACTGCTATATGGCTCCTTTCAAATCAAGTAGATCAAAGATGGTATTAAAGTTGGTATTATCTTAGATGACCAAGAGTAAGTTTCCTTTTGGGATGATTTAGATATTTTTTTCATAAACCTAGATAGTCAACCAAGCACTATTTCAAAGGAGCCATCACATGTTGTGCTTAATTCATAGCACAAAGTTGAGCCATCAAATGAAGAGGTTATAAGAGTGCCTGCAGTCAAATTTAGAGCAATCCTTGAAGAAATGGACTAGTATGTTTACATTGGAGATATGTTTGTCCCATTTTATCCACTTGAGATCCTACCAAAAGATTCATTAATCAAGCATCTCATCTTACCTATCATGAGATCTCAAAATCAAGGTGTTTTCTAACCTGGTCTATCACAAGTGAGTGACGATAAATCTTTTCCTTTTGATCCAAGTGGAAATTACTTATAAATAGTGACCCTTATTAAGTTGTATATAATAGTTTCATGCTTTTAATAAGAATTTACAACCTTATCTTCTTCCAATAAGTTCTTGATATATCTTTTAGTTTTGGGAAGGCATTTTTTAGATTTTGAGTTTTCATCAAGAACTTGTAGCAGGTGTGTATTTTTAAAATAGATTGATATGACTCATACACCTAATAAATGTTATAAAAGGCTACTAGATTGTAAATTATTAGTAGGTAATCATCCCATAGAGGTCACCAGAAATGTTAATATTTTTTGTCCCAAAAATATTAATACATCTGATATCTTAAGGGAGATCCCTTTGGTTTTTAGGAAAAAACTTGAAGATTCTAAAAAACCTATCTTCCCTATTTGCATTGAAAAATCCATAACTCTAGATGTAATTTGTACTTGTATAAATTGCTTCATGGGTTATAGATCCCAAAAAATACCCAATGCCTAAGACTGGTGGAACCTAGAACTTACCATACACTTTACACATTTTAAAATGTGCAAAATGCATGGAGGGATTTGAATCCTACCATGTACCAAACTGATGGAATTTGGAACTTAGCATGTACTTTACATGTTTTCAAAATGTGCAAAATGTATGATGGGATCCAGATCCCATTAAAACATATAACCACATTTTACATGGAACCTAGAACCCTTGATGTACTTTACACATTATGAAACATGCAAAGTGCATGATGGTATCCACCTTCTACCGAACCATCTAATCATGGGATGGGAAACCCTGAGTGCACTTTACATGTTGTAAATGTGAAAACTAGCCCATGGGTTCTACCTTCTATTGAGCTAGTCATCCATTCCTACAAATAGTGGACCTACTCTAAGCAGGTCTAACCTCTACCACCAACTAATTTTGACTTGCATTAATTATAGAGTTTTTTTCTATTTAACTAATCAAGTTTAAGGATTTCATTAGCATTATTTATTTTCTAAAATTGTGATCTAAGATCTCCATCTACTCATGCCATCAAACCTTAAATACACGTATAATAAAGTACCAATCCATGACTACAAATTTTGCATCGATGTCACTTGATTCATTTACATGGTACTCCCCTTCATCTCAATCCACTATCTTTACATCCCCAACCTTAAGTGGTCCTATACAATTAATTGAATCATTTAGTGCTTTGTATTCCACCCTTCCACTAGTTATTAGGTTCAAAATACCTGTGTCCATTCCATCTTCCACTCCCCCAATAGACATAATTGCTTCTATTGTCTCAACTCCTTCCACTTCTATAAGAACTTTTAGGTTCTTTTAGCACCTCCTAGTTCTGCTAGAGATTTGAATTGATCCAAATACCTACAAATCCTACTAACTTTTGTAGTTGGTTTTTCACAAGTAATAAATTCATGAAATTAAGGTCAAATATAAGGGCAATAATTTTATTACATTAATGATGGAACATTATGGAATCATTAGTGATAGAAGGATAATATTAAAGGATTAGATCAATACTTATGAAGAAGAGAACTATTTGATGTTCAAGAAGATTGTGTAGCCTCTAATATATACTCTTACGAGATAGATCTAGAATGAATACAAGATATTGTCAAAGAATTTGATGCATATATTGAGAAGCTATATACCAAAAATGATAATAAAGCTGAATAAGTTTTGGGCATTAATTAGTCTTTCCTCATTGTTGAATGTTTTCAAATATTAAATTTTCAAGTTGTAATATCATTTAAAAGGCACATCTATAATTTTTTGTAACTATTTTTAAGAAAGAGAAAAATATATTTTATTCTTTATATTTTTGATAATGTGAAAGTTGCAAAAAGCACAAGTGTAAATTGCACTTTCCATTTTGATAAATATGAATTGTTGAAAAGTAAAAAATCATGAAGTGCAAATTGCATGGTTCATTTTGGCAAAGGTGATACAGGCTTAAAAAGTTGTAAAATTCTCACTTGATTTTTGTAAGTTAGGGGTTTTTTATGAAAAAGTATCTTAGAATTATTTTCAAAGTTATCTTTTATATTAAAAGACTAGTTCTATTTTGGGTACCTCTTTTTGCATGAGGAAGTTATTTTCAACCACTACTAGATGAAAAAGCATTACACGGAGATCCAATAGTTCCAGCCACACCATACCACACCATGTTATGCCAAATATCATGACCATATCATGCATGACATTTTATAGCCATGTTATAAATCCAAAATGCTAAAAATATAGAAAATCACCTCTTTTTGCATGAAGGGTTTCAGATTTGAATAATTTTCTTTACTAGGCATTCAAGTTTTGTGAACTACATCTCATCTATGATATTTTGGTATCAAAATGGGCAAAATTTGTTTCCTAATATATCTTTTTTTTCTATATATATATTCTACATTTTGAATGTATTTACTACATGTTATAAGCTTTGGAGAGAAATAAAGTTGAAGATTCACCTCTCTTATGTTGTGGAATATTTGTGTGTGTGAAACTTATTTTATTATTTATGGAATATTTTTCTCTTTTTTTAACTTTTAATAAATTAATCTATGGTATTTTACCCTCTTGAAAATATTATTTGAAATAAATATATTTTTCCCTTTTTTGAAAAATAGCTAAAATACTACCTCTAATTTTTAATTGTATAAGTTTGTGCTAAAATAAATTCAATCTAATTTTTTCTCTATTGTGTTAATAAAGAAACCATTAAAATCCAATATAAAAATATTGGTACGATCACCATATTTTTATTTTTCTACAAATTTTTATTCTTAACCCTTTTCTTCATCAAATACCTAGTTTAGGAAAAAATATCACTAAAGAGCAAGATTTACACAAAACCGGTATTTTATCAATTTGCATTAGATTTAGTGAAAGGAAGTTGACCTTGTATAAAGATTAACCTCAAATTGCAAAGGTCCCACAACTTTGGAAGTTTTTCCATTGTATCATTAGGCACTTGCACATAACTTATGTTGATAGTTTTTAGGTACCCTTGGTATACTTTATGATTGAAATAGAGCTCACCCCTCCCATTGGTGAAGTTATCAACTCATGCTTATGTAGATAGATCTTCACATTCAATAAAATGTCTAGGAAAAACATCCATATGGTGTCTTATCTCCTAGATGCCATGATTTCCATAATTAAGATCCACAAATTTACGGGATAGTCACCTAAAAAGACACAAAAGTGTCCTAGTTCTATTCAAAATTGCATATCTTCAAGTATAGAGACCATATTTATTTTATCTTTGATTACATCTATCCTGCCTTGTATGAGGCTATAACAGGAAACCCAGTGCCAAGAGTCAATCCATTGGAAAATAGATCTATTAGGTCCATTATGGATATCTATTTTTATCTAGAGTACATAATCATCAAGAGTGAGGGAACAAAATGCACTCCACTTAGATTGCTAGTTCATGTTCTAAATAAATTAACTGAGAAATAAGTTGTATTCTAAAAATGAAATGGTATATATGGGATTTTTAGAAGTAAAAGGAAAGGATTGTTGCATTCTCCACCCTTAGATATTTTTAGAACCATCTTCCAACATTGGGATAACATTGAAGATGCTACTAGACATAGAACCTCTTTCAAATTGAAACATGATGAGTTGAGAGGGTGGGACCCCAATGAAAGAGTTAGGAAACATTTAAAGGCTAAACAAATAAATTTGACCTATGAACATTAGCCAGGAGTCCAAGACTCAATTTATACCAAGGCTTCATCCTTCAAAATAGTATTGGATAAATTGAATAAACATGGCATCAATCTAGAAGATAGATTGATGAGATACCAGAAAGGAAGTGATGACATTTGACAACATGGTATGAGGCAATACCACTTGTTAGGAGGTCAATCCTTTCAACCTCCTCCCCTATAGCCACAATCACAAGTGGAAGTCCCAAATATTGGAGTATAAACTAAAAAAAGGCATGAAGAGAGGAGACCTATGGAGGGGATATCATTTTTAGCTTATCCCAATGAACTAGGATCTCCAATTAAGTACATTGATGCAATGGCATTGGACTTGAGTGAGATAGTGGAAGATGCATTGTAGATGTTGTCCAATGCTTATCAATTTGAGAAGAATAAATGAAAATGAAATAACCTCACCAAAAATTTGAGGAGGTAAAGATATAAAAGTGGAAGGAATTAGCATTGATCCTAGTTCTAGTTGTTCCCCCATAAAAGAGAAAGGTTGAACTTGCATTGGTTTCAATAGGAAAAAAGAGACCTAAACTAACCTTCACTCACCCTTTGAGTGAGGTCAATGTCTTTATTAAATAGAATGTGCTACAAGGTCTAACCATCCCTGAATGGTTCATTTATGACAAGCTATAAGAGATTTCTACTCTAAAACACTCTTGGGCCTTGACCAAGTTAGTGAATGTAATTGTCCATGATGAGATCAAACCATAGATAATTTCATTATATAAGGAGGAGAAAGAAATAAATATGGATTCCCTTGGTGATTCAAGTGGCACTCAAATGATTTATCTTAGGGAGTCAAGTGACACCCAAATAGAGACTCCATAGCCTCCTCAAATAACTCAATCATCACTTGGAGTCTAATTCAATCTAAAAACTATAGGTTTGGATAGGGTGATAGAAAAGAGAGCCATGGTTGTTGGTGAAGAATTAATTTTTGAAAAAGTGGAACAATTTATTTGTTTAACTCTAGTGGAAGGTCAAAATCTAGGTCAAGACCCCATCTTTGAAGAAGATATACTTGAATTGGCCCAATCTCAATTTGTCTAACTGCAAACTAGCATTAAGGGCATGAACTAACAAATAGAGAATTTGAAGAAGCAAAAGGAAAATCTAGAGAGGCAAACTATTTTATCTATTCAAGATACTATGATATAGATGTTTGAGGTATCCTTTTATGACATGTTTAATTCTTTGAAGATAAAAAAAGTAAGACAAGGTGTAGTAGGTCAGTAAGATGTAGCATAGAGGGGTCTAATTACTTTGTGGTAGAGTTCAAAAGATAATATGAAATATTTAATTAACATCTTGACAAGGGATAAAATCCTAGGTTTCAAGACAATCAACCTTGCCCATCTCAACACAGTCACGGGACTGATTATTGACAAAATTTAGGGATTGAGCATGTGGCCCAAGATCTTGAAAAGACTCCATAGGGATGATAAGGATTTACTCAATAGGATAGAAAAGTTACTTAAGACCGTGATTTCTAAACCTAGAACACTTAGCTCCATGGGCATTATTACAAATGATGAATTCAAGCATAGGACCCCTTTGGTCATGCATAAAGTAAATAGAAAGAGCCAAGGTAGGTCTAGAGGGAACAATAGTAGGATCATAGATATGATCCTAATAGTAGAAGAAAAGATATCTAAGGTAAGGAGCATTAATGAGGCCTTGGAGATAAATAACAAGGATATTGAAGACTTAGTTGAGAAAGATGATGAACTCTTCCTTGAACCTGTAATTAATTTAAGACTTACTGATGAGCAACATCAAAAGGTAGTAACACTACTTTAAAAGAACCAAGGGACTTCATCAGCCCAGGGTCTACTAATTAGTTAGGAATATTCTCTTTTATTGAAGCATTGTAAATTTTGAAAAAGGGATATACTTTTGTAAAGGCATGTGCATTTTATTAGTACATTTGCCTATAGGTTAGTTCATTTTGGAAAGTTTAGTGTATTTTAAAAAATATATAAAAAGGATAACTTTCCTTTAAATTTGTACACTTGTAATTTAATGAAATTGACTGACATACTTTCTTGTTTCTTTATAGGGAGTATTGTCTATTGTAAAGAGATAGGGAGTTTTGAGCCAAAACTTGTAGACTTTTGAGCTACTAATGAAATCAAGAAATTATAAAAAGATTGTCTAAATTTGTTTGCAACATTTTCTATATGGTTTCTCTCGCAATTGTTTATTCTAAATCTTATATTTGAATGGTTCTTTTGAATTTTGGGCATGTACCTTTTAAATGCAAGAATTGTTAACTTGTGCATATGATAGGTTAATTTAAGGTTCCTTAGTTTGATTCATTTTATTTTCTCTACATTTGTAGATGTGCATCAGCTATCTACTTAAAGGAGTAAACCTTTAAGGTAAATGTGGTTCTTATTTGCATTATTTCTTATATTTATTAGAAGTTTTCTTGATATATGTTATGATTTGAGATTAATATATCTTACTTCATATATTGGTTTTAAGTGCATTCTTGGGAAACACTTGAACTTTGTTATGATGTCTGAGATGAAGATCAAAAATACTTTTCTTCTTTACCTTACCCTACCTTTTTACTTCTTTTTTAACCATTCACTTTAGATTAAAGATTTATGGTATATGTCCATCTTAGCTTAGATTTAGACTTAGATTTGAACTTAATTCACCATAATTAGCTTATATCATCTCCTTATTTACAAATATTTATAGGCCACTGTGGCTCCCAACTACTAACTAATATAAATATTATGGAATAGTTTGCTTGCTTTACCACTATATCATCACAGGTAACCGGATTAACACAACCTTATACTCATGCTCTAAATTCTTTGAATTCTCAAATGAGAAGTGTTATTTAAACACTAATATCACATGTGATACACTTAGAGGCATTAATAGGCGTATCTCCTTTTAGATCCAATAGAGCTCCACCTATTGATGCCTTCAAGTGTATCATAGATTTTCTTAGTGTTTAAAGAACACTTCTCATTTTATAATTCAAAGAATTTAGATCATGAGTAATAGGTTATATCAATCTAGTTATGTGTGATGAAATAGCAAAACAATAAGCAAACTATTCCATAATATTTATATTAGTTGGTGATTGGGAGCCATCGTGGCCTAAAAATCATTGCAAATAAGGATATGATCTACGCTAATTAGAGTGAATTTATTTCAACTCTACATATAAATATATGCTAAGATGGACATATATAATGAATCTTTAATTTGAAGTGAATGGTTAAAAAAGAAGTAAAAAGGTAGGGTAAGGCATAGAAGAAAAGTGTTGTTGATCTTCATCTCATACATCATGATCAAGTTCAAGTGTTTCCTAGGCATGCACTTAAAACCAATATATGAAGTAAAACATTTTAAGCTCAAATCATAACATATATCAAACAATCTTATAAGGAAGATAATAAATAATGCAATTAAGAACCAAATTTACTTTATAGGTTTACTCCTTTAAGTAGATAGCTGATGCACATCTACAAATTCAAAGTAAATAAAATGAATCAAACTAAATAAAATTAAATTAACCTAGCATATGCACAAGTTCACAATTATTGCATTTAAAAGGCACGTGCCTAGAATTCAAAAGAACCATTCAAATCTAAGATTCAAAACAAATAATTGAGAGATAAACCATATAGCAAATAATGCAAATAAATTTAGACAATCTTTTTAGAATTCCTTGATTTCATTAATAGTTATCCCTATGATTAATTATATGAACTTAAATTTGATGTTCTCATGGCCATTAATTGACGTCCATGAGGCCATCATTGATGATCACGAGAATGTCAATTTTAATCTCACATAATTAACCATAGGGAATAAAATATAATAGCATCATGGACATCAATTATGGACTCATTAATGTCAATTAATGGGTGTGAGAATGTCAAATTTAAGTCCTATGAATAGTAAGTCCCATAGAAACATTGATTCAATATACATTGTCTGATCATATCTTGTGAGTAAATGTGAACCATCAATTGTGATCTGAGTAGATAGCCATGATTGGTATTTGGCATTTCAATGATGTGTTTACTCCATTGGATCAATTTTGTATTAGCATCCACGGGCCGTTGATCCTAAAAATAAGCACATGACTTAAATTAGGGCTTAGAAATGTATAAGAATTAGATTAAAATCTTAAGACTAAGGTCCTATTTATGTTATTAAACATGAATAGGGCCTTAGGACTAAGACATTAGTATAGGTTGTAACAAGAGGGACCATGGTAATAACAAAGGTCAAACCAAGTCGAGAATGTAATAAAAGGGCCCTACCAACATTTAGATCATATTAAAATAAAGGGAATCAAGATTATAATTTTTAGGACAAGGTTTAGTCATGTTGAAAAACATGATGAAGCCTTAGTGTATAGATTAATCTTAAGTCCTTAGCATCTTAAAATTGTTCCCACTAATTTTTCTTTTGCCAAAGTTTGAATTTAAATCAAAGGATCTAAGCTAGGGTTTTTGAATAAGGGTTCTAGGAAGCTTGGACATAGATTTAACTTGGATTTTCATAGACCAAAAATTATTCAAAACCCAAGTTGGAATTGAACTGTAAAATCCCAAGCATGATCTATTCTTTTGAGGGGGTTATAAGAAACCTGTAACTTGAAACATGCAGATCAAAGGTTAGCAACATTAGGCAAAGTTAAGGCATAACCTTTAAAAAAGAGATCAAATTATAAAATATCATGGATGATTTTTAAATACAAATAATGTGAAAATATACTAATGACACTATGATCTAGTGAATTTCAACTTTGAAGTACAAATTTTCATAATTTAACACATGGGTCCCCAATTTTCAAAAATAGGGGGTATGTTAACCTCAACAAAAGTGTCTATACAGTTCAATACCCTTAAATAAAAATCCCAAAACTCTACTTTTCTCATGTCAAATATCCATTTTTGAAGGTCTTTATTTATTTTTTCTTGAGATTAGTGATCTTAAACCATGAATGACTCTCCACAATACTAAAAATCCCTACAAAAATATTTAAAAACATTAAAACCTATATGATCAATCTTAAAATGAAATGATTTTGGGTTGTTAAGACACCATTCCACATTGAAGGTGGGATGAAAGACACAACATCCAAAAAAGAGGGAAAATAAGTCATTCAATACCATTGGACTCCTTATTTTATGGATTAGTGGAGGTGGTAGGGGTGTTATGTGGTCTTCTAAGAAACTAAAAGGGGTCTATTTTTATAAAATGACTTAATTGACTCAAATTATATGACATTATGACCTTTTTATTCCTTTTAATGTATTTTTGGGACTCATTTAAATATGTTCATGGTATGATTATGCATTGTAAAGAATTTTTTCCCTCCTTTTCTTTCATGATCTGCACCTTTTAGGACAACCTTTTTATTGTTTATGAAATGACATAATTTCACTCTTGATCAAGAATGTATCGCCTTAGTTTTAATTATTTTAAGTATGTAATGAGACATAATAAGATTTAAAAAGACTCAAAAAAGGCTTAATGACACCAACCATGCATAAAATAATCACCTAGAAACTCAATCACCAACCATGACTCATGACAAAGAATGAAAAACTCATTCAAGGTAGTTAGAAGTATAAGGACTCAATCATACCTAATTTGGAACACATTTGGACTTCATGAGATGTGTGAAAGGAAGGACACTAGATTTCTTTCTTAAAAAAATTAATCTCCCAAAGAAAGTAGACATTATAGGTACCTAGGTGGCTAGAATATCTAATAATTTGGTGAATTACTATGGGTGTTTGCCTATCTAAACACATATACCAATTTAATTGATGCATTAATTGGGAATAGACTATTTCAATAAACCAACATACTAATTTTAAAGAGGTAAAAATGATTGTAACATGATAGACTAACTTTGAAAAAACTAATAATTGCCTTCAATACACACACCAATGAAATAAAGAACAACAAAAACCTATGCCAAAGTACTTACGAAAGAGAAAATAACTAAACCTAAATTAATACATCTATCCTACTAAGTAAAAAATTTCAACATGCCCCTATCCCACCTATATGAAAGCATAAAACTTTGAAGGCTCTCCCATATGGTTGAAAGGGATGAACAAAAGCTTTTTATTCAGATGATACTCTTGGGAAATTAGTACCCTACTTGGTCAACCATCTCAATATCTTGCTTCCTAATGGATTAGTTGAATCAAACATATCACCTATGTAGACAAGCTCTTTTGGTAGTTCATTGGAATTCAACTTCACAACTTGGTTATGATATTCACCTAGCCACTTTGGTTGACCTCCTAAATTTTCTTACCCCCTTAAGGAAGAACTGAGCAATTTTGAAATCTCTATTAAGATGAAGCCAATATACTTATTTGGTGAGAATAATAGGCATTACCTTTATTTGCACAAACTAGGATTGATCCTCCAATGTGCCCTTAGACTAATCAAATTATGATATGATAACTATGACTTTGTGGGTATCTTTAGGCTGATCCTTAAGCTCCATTAGTTTTTTTAATTCCTAAAATTCTTGGAGGACTTCTAGGTAATACTAATATTTTTGATCCATTCCTTATTTTAGCTTTAAGGGGATATGTAGGAGAGTGTAGTTAGGGATATTAGGCTGCTCTTTACCTGATGTAACCTATTTTATATTTTTTATTTGCATCTTAGGAGCAACTGATTGGCTTATAACCTCAAACTCTTGAACTATTTCAAAATACTCCTACTAGGTTTTATCAATATTATATCCTGGCCTAAAGAGATCAAATAAGAAGGGGTATTCATCTTGAACATAATGAATTTTTATAACCTTCTTCCACATAGTCTTTAGAACTAAGATCATTATAACCCTTGGTCCATTCCTCAAATGAATAGTCAAAAGTCTCTTCAACTTGTATACAAATATCATGATGAGTGTTACCTTATTATTGAAGCACATACTTCTCTTTGAAACTTTTTTCACCCTCTTGATCCTCATCCATCAAATAAAGAGGAATATTATAAAATAATTTGACATCACCAACCTCTCTATCATTTTTAAACCATTCCTTTGGAGTGGAAGGAAATGCACCTAATTCTTCTTCAATGGAGAAAGAGAGTTCCCCTAGTATATTGTAAGTTTGAAAATATGCCTCATGAAGAGAAATTTGCTCTTCATATTTAGGGACTATTTCTTGATCCAAGGTTAAGGGAATATCATTTATCTAAAAGATTACTTATTTAATCCCTTTAATTCATTCTTGACTATAGAGGACTAAACCATCCTCATCAAGAGTATCTTCTTCCTATTGTTCCAACTCTAATTCTTTTGATATAGTGGCAAAAAAAGGGCTGCTAATAGTTATTTTCTCATCATATTCACTTAAAAAATCTTCCTCTCCACCTAAAATGGTCTTACTTTTCTCTCCTTATAATGGGCCATCCTTTGAAAATGGATATGGTGGGAGGGAAAGAGGTTTCAATTGATGAAGTAGAAGTGGCCTTAATGAGGTTGGGAATCTTGAAATTAGGGTGCTTGGTCCAAGAAGGCTACTAAGGTTGACATATTTGAGGCTCTTAAGGAAGAATAGACTCTTGATATGGATGTTATTAAGGTATAATAGGTTGAGTTTTAATAAGTATAGGATATCTCAAAAGATGGGTAGCCCTAAAACTTGGGATGTTAAAATAAGGAGGCTTACTTGGAAGTTCAATGGGTTTACCTTACTTCAAGATTGCAATTTTGAATGTAGAAGCTTCCATGTTTATAGGCTAATATATATTCATAGGATAAGCCTATCTAAAATTGAGGATGGAAGGGATTTATTGGGATTCAACCTCTTATGTTTGATTAAGTAGTTGACATACTTTATCTTTTATAACTATAATTTTCCTAGCCAAACATTCCTAACCATACCTTTTCTGCATCTCCCTCTTCTTTTGATGGAGATAAGGTTGATAATAAATCTCTTTATAATACCTATTACATTCTTACTCCCTTGTAATAACATCTAAATACTATTGTATGTTCAATAATAAATCCTTAAGGTTGATATTATCCATATTGTCCATGTCATAGGGTTGGCTAGAAGGGTATCCATGATTATTTGGAGTAAGGCAGTCCCCTTGGGTTTGATTATGAACATGAACATGCTACTAAGAAGCCTAAATATATGGGGGAAGGGAGGTAAAAATTATGAGGAGGATGATATTATATCATGATAGGGATGTTTGGGAAAAATCCAACAATATTTTAGGTCTAATATGGATGGTTGGATGGAAAAAAACTACATTTTCAAAAAATGGGGGTTGGGGGGAAGACATATCAGTTTATAATCTATAAGCATTTAGACTACTCAAACTATTAGATTTATACTCAAATTTCCAATGGTGGTGAATAAACTTCCTTGAATGAAATATGCATTGAATATCACATCAAAACTCTTCAATAGGTAATTTTAGGATCACTGAAATGGTCCCATCGGTATGCCATAAACTATTATCAAGTTGGAATGTACCCTTTGGAGAAGTAGTTTTAGGACTTGTCCTTCCAAATGATATAATGGGATCAATCTAAGGCTTTGGGTTATCTATGGTTGGAGTGAACCTCTAGAGAGGGATGGTTCCCTTGATTAATCACCTAAACTAACACTAACACTACTACAATTACAAGGAAAAGGGACAAAGAAAACATAATAACTAGAACTAAGACCTAAGAGAGATGATTCACTAATTATGTTATGCTCCATATACCAGCTTCTTATCAACACAATAAAAATCAAAATGGTATAAAATTCCCTTACACATTCTTAAAAATAGGCTCTTCATACATAAATGTTTCATATAGGTCATGATTAATGCATAAGACTTGAATGGATAACTAAAAGGCCCTATATTAGACATAATAACCTAGTTTCAATAAGAATTCACTAACATAAACAAATTCAACACAACATATAACCTATATAAACTAAGCCTACTAATAGCAAAGTGAGGAACAAAGGACATACAAGAGGAAGAATGGCTTTTATCACATATTTAAATCAACTAAGTATTAAAATCACATAATAATATTGGCATGAAGAAGGTAAAAAAAAATCTTATATTAATTTAAAAGGTTTGAAATCTAGTATTACAAATGAGTACAGTCTTGTCATAACTAGTGGATCAATCTAATGAAAGTTATTTTCAGCCAAATTTATCAAAAAATGAGGAAAATAACACTACCAAGTTGCCTAAATGTAGCTATTACAACATATTTAGCCTATTCATGAAATAAATATAACTAAAAATCAATCCATAATGCCTTTTATAATTCCTTCATACATGACATGATAAATATCCATTTAATAAAGTGGTGTAGGAGTGGATGAGAGGGCCTTCACTTTGCTAAATATGTCTCTTCATGGTTGTTTAATGGAGAATAAGTGTGTCTTAACTCTTGAAACCCATATATTTAGCTTTAACTCATATAATTCCACCTCCTTAAGCATGAAAAATTTAGTTGCAAGGTTGAATTAGACTAACCACTACTTCACCTTATGTGAGTTACTTTTTTCAAGGTAATTTTCAATGCCATTTTTTGGAATAAATCATGGTTGACAAACATGAAGGAAAATTTAGATGTTTATCACTAGACTTCACCATAAATCACTTAAAACACTTATAAAATATGTTTTTTAACTAAAAAATATATTTAAAATATTATTCAAATTAAAATTACAATATCAAACTAGTATGGATTCACCATACCAGGTGTGGAATTAGCATACAAGATCCAAAATGGCTTGTGTTTATAAAATGTGAGAAGAGAGAGAAGAAAGTGGAGCTCAAGGGTCACAATTAAACTTGTCATGGAATTAAAATAATTTATTTTTAAAAGGAATTAAATATATATTATAGGTATAAAATGTATTTTGGAAAAATGTCCATCTAAAGTATGAAACTCTCCAAAACTAGCATAGGAGTCTTCAAAAGGCTTCTTGAAACTGCATTCATCATGAGGCATATTTTGACTACTCCAAACCAAACTAGGGAGAGATAAGACATTTGAAATATAAAATATGTTTTATAAACACACCAAAACAATAATCATATGTGTCCTTAACTCATGGCCTTCTTATGGACACTTGTTCTCATCATCTGCAGTCACCATCACTAACTTTATAGGTCTATCTTCACATTTGTCACTCAAGTGGCCTTTAGTTTCTCAATAAAATATATGTAATGGGTGATATGACACATTTATATAGTCCTTATACCTTCCAATCCATTAATTATACCTTAAAAGGTTCTAAAACCAACTTGTCCTTCTCTCACTTAGTAGTCATTTTCCTTGTTCATTATTTACCATAGACTGCTTAAAGTGAATGAGTTAATATAGATATTTTTGTGATTTTATAAAGTGATAAATGAACATGTAGAGTTATATTAGGTCCAAATTAACCTCCCAAAATGAATCTCACCCTTTCATTCTCCTCTTTACCTACAAAAAACATAATTCTCTAAAAAAAAATATCTATTTTGTACTATGCCATAAAATACTATACAAACAAATTGGTGAGTGAGGATATTGAGAGATTATTGAGAAATATTAAAAAAATTATGAATCCAAATTAATATTTCTATAAGTATTTCCTTGTGTATTTTCCCCATGAGGTCAAAACCAAGGGTTTGAGAGGGTTTTAGATGGTTTGGAATCTTAATAATGATTCATAAAACTTTGACATCCAAACTTTGAAAAAATTCCACAAAGTATGGCTATAGGACCAATTTAAATTATCCATAGCTTCTTGGAATCCTATGTACCTTTTCCATAAAGGTGTGAACAATTAAAGTTGTATTATCGATCTTGAGAGATTAGTCTGAGTACCCTTGAGATGTTCTTAGGCTAAAAATGACATTTTTGTGATATCTCTTTGAAACTCATTAAGTCTTACTAGTATGTTAATTACATATGAATTCCCTCAACTGGGTTAGAAATATCACTTGGTCCTGGAAGTCAAGGTGGTTGTCTTGAGCACTTAGGTCTAGAGTTAAGATTACTAGGTCTAGACTATGTCAAATGAGTTCTTGACCACTTTAAGTGATCTAAGTATATGTAGATACTTCCTCCCACCTTTTCATATTTAAATTAACCTCACATACCATCACATATTGTCAATAAGAATATTTTGTCTCTCCCACTACAGATTTTCTCATTTATTCTATTAGTTTTATAGGGTTTCTTGGATAGGAGTGCTCTCTATCTGAGATAGGACAAAGGGAAATTCCCTTATTATCTCATTAAAACTAATGTTATGAAATTATATATTGGGTCATGAGGACCCTCTACACAAATTATCAATTCTTGGTCATATTTCTAGCACCTTCAAACCTTACAAACTCGAAGGTAGACTTTGTATAACAGTGGCCATGTTATCCACTTAGAAGAAGATATACTTATAGGTGTCCTTAAATGATATAAATTTGTATATCATGCCATTAAATATAATTGAAATATTTGAAATAATTTAATGCTTGTTTCAGTTCATTCATATCATGTATTAGGGTATATGTTCATTACTTCTCCATTGACACTATCTTGAGTTGGTCTCTCCATTGTAGTAAATTGTAAGTGGCTATTATTAGGCCATAAAGACCCTTTTAGGTGGTGTTCAACCATTGAAAATCTTATTACATAGTTTAGGATCTCCTCAAAGTCCTTATATCAATTACACCTAGGCAAGTGTCTATGTCTATAGGGTTTCCAATCTCTAGTTCCTTATCATCAGCCTATAGGTACCTATAGTTAGACTATAGGTGATCATTTATGAAATAAAAATATACTATAGGTGATGTTCCACACTAAAACCCTATACAACAACCTCTTTAGCTATTTTGGGAATCATGGTGTCATTTATATCTAAATGGAGTCACTTGCTAGGAAGGTATGCTTCCATCATGTTATTGCTGCATCATAGGGTCACTTAGGATTTTTAGTACTGTAGATGACACTAAAAACATTTAATGAAAGATTGATTAAATTTGAAGACCTATCTACATAAATTCTTGATGGAAAATTAACCAATTTATCATGTCAATGAATTTTCATGTGTTTGGGATACATGATGGAGGCACTTAGACTATCTATACCTCAAGACACTTACTAAGATATGAATTTTCTACATGAACAAATACCTTATATAGAGAAAATAAGGTAACATGTTTATGAAGAAACTTTATAAAAATATGAACATGGTTTCAAGTATTTTTTCCATCTTATGACTCCATCATTGATGATATGGTACTCTTCAATGATTCAAGACCTTAATGAGGGTTCAAACAGGTTTTAAACACCTAAAATCCAATGTTCACTCCTATGTTGGGACTTCCTATAGGTGTACATGAAGAAAACCTATATGTGAAGATAGGATATATGATTGTGTATATGTTGGATTGGCTATAAAACTAGTATTAGACCTCATTTAATAGTCCAAACTGATCCTCTCGACTTTGGAATAGTTCAAACAAGTTTCAAATGCTTTCATTCCAATATACTCAATCTTTTATGAAGCACCTATAGATGCACATACATGAAACATGTAGGTGAAGATATGATACAAGACTAAAAGTGTTATTTTGTTTCTCAAAATCAACTTCTAACCTTTATAAAATATCAAACCTAATGTTTATAACTTGGGAATCTCTCGAACACCATGAAGTCTTCCTATATTATCAACATGATTGTAGGTGCTTGTTTATAAAGAAGTCTGGTTGTGTATGTATGTGACTATGTTTTTCATTGGTATTATACTTTAAACTCAACATCAAATGATAACTAATTGATCATAATTAAGTGGAACATTAAAATCAAACCATTACCTTGCATTGCCATTGTTAATAATATCAAATAAGGATATAAAACCCTATAAATAATGGAAACTATTTGTAGACTAGAAATGGAGCTCTCAACTAACAAAGTGAGATAGTTCATGCTCATATTTTTACTTCCAAACATGAAAACTAGGTTGATAGTCATGTTATAAGATAGGTCATGCTCCTAAGAATCACATACAACAACTATTTTTTATGAACCAATCCAAATAGAGAGGAAACCTATAAGATGTGGGAAAGAGAAAGTATAAAAGATAAACATACCTTATAATCAATGATTCATAGATCATAATAAACCAATACTATAACTATGACCATGGATTTGAAGTATATAAAGAGTACTACCTCTCATTAATTACACTATTGTTTGTATTAATCAAAATTAGTTTGCCATTTGTGCTTACCTAGTAGAGTGATGGAAGAATGAAATGGTTTTATGACATTTTTTGGATCTTCAAGGATGATAAAGCATGTAAGTTAGTTCAAGGTACCTAAAGGTTCAATTTAAAACCTTCCACACATGCCAAGACTCTACATAATCTGTATAACTACTAAAAACTTCCTCTAACTACCTACATTTGTTGTTCTAAATTTTCACCTATATTTTGCCAGTTATGAAATAGTATCTCTAACTTCAATTGAAACATGAGATTTTTAAGTATGCTATATAACATGTTTCTTTCATGAAAACTAGACAAGTCTAGTAAATGACCCCAAAAGTGGCCTTGAAGTGATATAGGACTAGAAATGAATATGACAAAGCTAATGACACATTAAATAACCTCATTAAGACTATGGGATACATTTCACATTTTAGGGGACCCATATATAATTTTTAAACTATAAGGGGTTGACCTATTTTGACTTGTGGTCAAAATATTCACCATTATTAGTGATTTCTTATGGGTGGTAAACTATCTATGCTAAAGACCAGTAGCCTACTCCTATCCAATGGGATATGGAGTGAACTATGCATAAATATGACATTGATTTGCCTTTGAAACCACACCAAACAAAAATAAAAGACACAAAAACCAAGACACAAAAATAATCACACATGTGTTCTCAAGAACACTTAAGGAAAAACACACAACAAAAGTGAAGACACACACCTACCCTAGTATGTACAAGACCTCAAACTTGAGGTGAATAAAAAGTCACAATTATATAACTAGGGTCAAATATGGTCCCTATTGCATCCTTCCTACTCCATGAAATCAACCTATAATTTGGAAGATTCTTGCCAACAAACACTTTCTCATGTTGATGTTCAAAAGACTTACCATCCATGGATCTTCTTTTGCCTACAAGTCTACTACTTAGAGCTTTCAAGGATGTTATATTCTACCTTATAAGGATATTATTTAAACTTACATATTGTTTAAACTCTATAATATCTAATTGGTGATCTTCAAACTACAAATTAGGAGTTATTAAAGTTGCCTTAACATTGCTCTCCTCTAGGACACAATGTATTTGATATATATGATCATCAAGCTTGTTCTCTTGTTGATCTAACACATCTACAAAAGGATTATCCTCAGGTTGAGGTTTGGGATGCACCTCAAACATATACACTTTTACTTTAGGTTCATTATAATTATATATGATTGTAACTACTTGGACAATAGATTAATTCTCAATTTCATTCTTGACAAGACCTCCCTTATGCTTGATAGGACGGTCAATAACCTTCTTGTTAGGCTCATCAATAAACTTATCGACAAATTAAAGTTTCTTAGGATGATAAGTGGTCTTAATTTTCTATTAAAATTCCCAACTTATGGCATGAAACCTTTGCCATAGGTTATCCTCTTCCTCATGACTATCATGTTTAAGTACCCCTTCATGAATTGTACCTAGAAATGCATTATTATTTTCACCATATTAATCTATCATGATTTTCAAACTATCATCATCATACACATGAATCAAGTAATTACCTTCATCATCTTGTGATAAGTAGTTCTCAATGATTACCTTAGATTTCTCATATACTCCCTCATGGATGATATAGGTGCCAAGGTTAGTTTAGTCAAAGTAGGTGTATGGATCATGTCCATAGGTGTCTGCACCATACTCATCCAAAAATAAATTAGATATGCCCTAAAGCTTATAATATGTCCCATCATCCATAATACACTCCTCATGATCATTTATGACATAATTCAAGTTAGATCTTGCTTATACATAGGGTTTAATGGGGAACTTAGATAGTGGCTAAGTTATAATGGTTACCTTTGCTCCATATCTCATCTTGAAGGCTAATAAGGACCAATCATCTGAAAGGTAGCCTCCTATCTTGGCTATAAAATCCCTTTAAAGGTAAATAGCAAATTGGGAAGGCAAGTCAACAACGGCAATGTCTTGAAGGATGGGGAAGCTAGGATAATCTTGAAGGAAAATTTTCAAACTCTTGACAAGTCCTAATGACTTATCATATGTACCATAAATTTTTAGTACTCCATTACTCTATGGTTCATATTTTAGGACTATTTTTTTAGCTACAACATTGGGAATCACTAAAGTGCTAGCTCTACAATCAACTATGTAGTTATGAATAAGCTTATCCCCCATAAGGAAAGTGAGGTAGAAGGGTGGAGGCTTTTCAAATTTATTATAGGGCTCTACAATATGATTAGGATAATTGGTTAGAGAAATATTAATATAACCATGGCTTGATGATGGAGGGATAACATGAATTTGAGAGATAAATGCCTTAACATTATTCAAATAATATACAATGTTCAAATCATGATTAATCACCTTTTATTGAGTTTTTGAAGGAAATTAAGTGTTTGTAACTCGATACATTGGATAAATTTGATAAACCCATCTAAAATTCTAATTTGAACAAGGTCAAAGAGTTTTAGGGACTACCATGCTTATAATCACACCTTTTTGCCTTATAAGAGGACTATTTGAAGTTGTATCAATACCATTAGAATCCCATAGAGACCTTATCTTAGATCTACTATTAGATGTAATTGAATTAACTTGGTTGAGAACATATGTATCTTCAACTAGGAAGTTAGTGAAACTCAGTCCTTGAGGCTGCCATCCTTCATTTGCTTACATGAAAACTTCATCAACGGTTGATAATCGAGGAGTGACTGTTCCTTGAAAAACCAAATCTTGATCTTCACGTTTAGTGGCATCCATAAATTGACCTTAATACCAATCTTCTCCTTTCACCAAGTTGATATGCACCGGTACCATTGATCTTATGTTGGAGGTGGAAGCTAGATTGTATACATTGGTGGGCCTATTGTAGTTAGACTACCCTTGACCTCTCCCTTACTCATATTTTTGACCATATTATTGAGGATAGGGATAGGGTTTTTGATTCACACCTTGTTTCATATTTTATTTTATAATCTAAGATTATAATAAATGAATCCTTGCATCTTTATCCATGACATCATCTACCTTCTTAGGGGCAAATCTATGCTTGGTGTTGTCATTTCGAATTTGGGAAATAATTGGAGTAGTAACAAAATTATTTGGTAATAGAGGCATAGACACTTTTGGAGGAAAATTCCCAATCTCTATGAGACCATTCTCATCTCTAATGGTAAGGTCATATGCTTCAAGTAAGGTATAGCACACATGGATTATAACATGATGTCTATGTAAGTACCAATAGCCTTTAGATATGTGGGAAACACAAAACTAGCAAGTGGTATCATGGGAGGAGGAAACCTATGCCAAGTCCTTTAGAATCTCTCATTAAAATAATGAATTATCTATTTAGGGACTCTTTGAATTACATTTAATTTTTGAATTAGTTATGAGTGATCACTATTGTCTTCAAACCTTGATATCAATAGCTCTCTAAAGTCATCCCAAGTTATGATACATCCACCAGGTAAAGTTCTATACCAGTCAAATGTTTTCCTTCTAAGGTACATGGAAAGGAGTATAATAGAAATGTTGACCTTGGTGAAATTATGAAAACTATATAAATTTGAGATATCCCTAATTTGATCACTAAGAGTGACATAACCTTCACTGTTCAATGTGGGAAGACTCTTTATAGCATTAGGGGGGATATAATCATGTATATTGATATAGAGTGGATTTTTAGTGTTAAAAGTTGGGAAGGCATGTTTCATAGAAATGTTATCCTCAAGTTCCTCTTAAATCTCTTGGTTTTCTTATTAATAAACTTCCTCTTTCTCTTCAAAGGTCACAATAGGTTGAAGATGTTAAACTTTAAGAGGAAGTTCAGGTTGAAGAGGTGGGTTTATAAGATTGAAAACTCTACTATAAGATGACCTATTAAGGACCATAAAGTATGAAAATAATAATATGATAAAATAATTGTTTGAAACTATATTTTACCTTGAATGGAGTCAAAAAAGGCTAAACAGCACACCATATGCAACTATGATGTTGTCAAAACTAACATCCACCTTGATAGGTTGTCTTTAGGAAAATGTCCTACTAGGTATGATAGAACTATTATCACTAAATCTCACACCATAAAGGAATTTTTAAAATCCTAATCTAAGATTTGGGAAACATTGGAATACCTCTAGGCCTATGTGTTGGCTATAATAGAGATAGACCTCTACGTTTAAGGGCTAACTCCCTAGATTGATCCTTAAGTACTTATCACCTACACTGACTGATTGTTTATGTGAAAAGGAATAGAAATAGACATGAAATTAAGAAAATATAAGGGGGTTATACACCAAAAATATATCCAATTTACTACCATGATCTTTCAATAAGATACATGGCACATAACACTAGCTTCAAAGTCCTAGAATGCTCTAACATTAGTATTTAAAATATGGAGGTGATATGCATGAAACTACTCAAGTTATGTGGAACAAAGGTAAAATTTTATAAAATAAGGATAACTTTACACTTTAAGATAATAAAAAACACTATCTACACTCCATATGACCTATTAGAGTGAGAACTACTTGCACCAAACATGAAAGGACAAAGACAAGGCAAGGATAAATGCTTATCACTAGACTTCACCATACATCACTTCACACACTTGGAAAAGATGTTTGTGAAATCAAAACTAGATTTAAAATATTATTCAAAGGTAAATTAAAATATCAAACCATCAAGGATTCACCATACTAGGTGTGGAATTAGCATACAAGATCCAAAACGGCTTGCATTTATAGAATGTGAGAAGAGAGAGAAGAAAGTGGAGCTTATGGGTAATAATGACACTTTTAAAGGCATTAAAATCAGATATTTTACAAATTAATGAAGTATAAAATATGGGTATAGAAGGTCTCCTTGGACAAATGTCCATCTAAAGTATGAAACTCTCCAAAACTGGCATTGGTGTCTTCAAATGGCTTCTTAAAATTGCCTTCATCAAGAAACATCTTTTGACTAATCCAAACCAAAATAGGGATATATGATATATGTGTAATATAAATGAAGGGTTATAAATATTCCAAAAAAATAATTAGATGTTTCCCTAACTCATGGCCTTCTTTTAGACATTTTTTCTCATCATCTGTAGTCATAATCACTAGCTTTATAGGTTTATCTTCACATTTGTCACCCAAGTAGCCTTTAGTTGCTCAATAAAATCCATGTAAGGGGTAATATGACACCTTTATAGAGTCCTTATTATTTAAAATCCATGAATTATACCTTAAAAAGTTACAAAACCAAATTCTCCTTATCTCACTTGGCAATCATTCTCATTTCTCATTGTTTACCATAGACTACCTAAAGTGAATGAGTTAGCAAAGATGTTTGTGTGCTTTTTTGAAGTGATAAATGAAGATGGATAGTTATATTAGGTCACAATTGACCTTCCCAAATTAATCTCACCATTTCATTATAATTTTTACCTACAAAACACATAAATATCTATAAAACCCCCTATTTTTTTACTATTCCATTTAGTGCTTGTACAAACCATTGGTGAGTGAGGATCTTAAGAGATTATTGAGAGATATGAAAAAAATTAACAAGATAAATTACTCTTTATGGAATAATTTCCTTATATTTTTTACCCATCAGATCAAAACCAAGGGTTTTGGAGGGTTTAGATGGTTTGGACTTGTAATAATGATTCATAGAACTTTGACATCCAAACTCTAAACAAATTCCACATAGTATGGCTATAGGACCCCATTAAACTATACATATCTCTTTATACTCCCATGTAACTTGTCTATATAGGTGTGAGTAAATAAAGTTAGCCTATTGAGCTTAAGAAAATAGTCTGAGTACCCTTGAGGTGTTCTTAGGCCAAAAATGACCTTTTAATGATGGCTCTCTATAATCTATTAAGTATTTCTAGTCTTTTAATTCCATATTAATTCCATAAATTGGGTTATAAATATCACTTGGTCCTAAAAGTCAAGGTGGTTGTCTTGATCACTTAGGTATAGAGTTAAGCCTAATAGGTCTAGAATGTGTAAAGTGAGCTTTTGACCACTTTGAGTGATCTAAGTATATGTAGATACTTCCTCCCACATTTTTTCATTCAACTTAACCTCACATACCATCACATATTGTCTCCAAGACTCTTTGGCCTCTCCCACTACATGTTTTATTATTTCTTATATTAGGTCTATAGGGTTTCTTGGTTGGGAGTACCATCTATCTGAGATAAAATAGAGAGAACTTCCCCTATTGTCTCAATAAAAACAATGTTTTGAGAGGATATATTGGGTCATGATGACCTTAAACACAAATTATTAGGTCTAGGTCATAATTATATCACCTTCAAATATTAAAAATTTCAAGGAAGACTTAATGTAATAGTGATTGTGCTATCCACTCAAAAAAATGATATGCTTGTAGGTGACCTTCAACACTATAAATTTGTATCTCACTAACCTAGATATATTTAAAATATTTGAACTCATTTCATACTTATTTGATTTTATTCATATCATGTATTAGGTTGTGTGTTCATTGCTTCTCTATTAACACTATCTTGAGTTGGTCTCTCCATTGTAGTAAATTGTAGGTGGATATCATTAGGCCATATAGACCCTTGTAGGTGGTGTTAAACCATTGAAAATAATGTTACATACTTTAGGATATCCTTGAAGTCCTTGGATTACCTCCACCTAGGCAAGTGTCTATGTTTTTAGTGTTTCTAATCTTTAATTTCTTATCATCAACCTATAGGTGCCTATAGTTAGACTGTAAGTGATCATTTATGAAATAAAAAGCTAGTGTGGTGATGTTCCACACCAAAACCATGTACATCAACCTATTTATCTATTTTTGGAATGATAATTTAATTTATATCCAAATGGAGTCACTTTCCATGAAGGTATGCTTTTATCATGTCATTATTTGATCATAGGGTCACTTAAGCTTCTGAGTACTATAGATGACACTAAAAATATTTAGTATAAGATTGCTTAAATTGGAAGACCTATCTACATAACTTCCTCATGGATAATCAACCAATTTATCATGTTAATTCATTGTAATGTGTTTTTTCTACATGATGGAAGCACTCAAACTATATAAAACTCAAAGCACTCACCAAGATATGACTTTTGCACATGAAGAAATACCTTATTTAGAGAAAATAAGGTAACATGTCTTTGAAGAAACTTTATCAAACTATAAACATGGTTTCAAATGTATTTTCCACCTTATGACTCCATCATTGATTTTATGATACTCTTTAATGTTTCAAGACCTTAATCAAGGTTCAAACAAGTTTCAAACCTCTGAGATCCAATGCTCACTCCTCTGTTGGGACCACCTATAGGTATACATGTAGAAAACCTATATGTGAAGATATGATATATGAATGTGTGTATGTTGGATTAGTTATACAACCAATATTAGACCTCCTTGAATATTCCAAATTTATCCTCTCCACTTTAGGATAATTCAAATAAGTTTCAAATGCTTTCATTCCAATATGCTCAGTCTTTTATGGAGCACCTGTAGATGCACATGCATGAAACCTATAGGTGAAGATATGATACAAGACTATAAGTGTTAGTTTGGTTCTCAAAACCAAATTATAACATTTGGAAAATATCAAACCCAATGTTTCTAACTTGGTAATATCTCTAATGCATTGAAGTCTCCCTATCTTACCACCATGATTGTAGGTGCTTATTTGCAAAGAAGTCTGATTATGTATGTATGTGACTATGTCCTTCATGATTATTAGACTTGAAACTCAACCTCCAAAGATAATTTATTGATCACTATAAATTATAAGTTTAAAATCAAACCATTACCTTTCATTACCATTTTTTAGAATATCAAACAAGGATATAATCCTTTGTAAATGATGGAAACCATCTGAAGACTATAAATGGAGGTGTCAACTAGCAAAGTGAGATAGTTCATGCTCATATTTTGACTTCCAAAAATACAACTAGGTTTATATTCATGTGATTAAAATTTTTATGCTCCTAATAATCATGTACAAAAATTGGTTTGTATAGACCAATCCAAATAGAGAGGAAACTTGTGGGGTATGGGAAAGAGAAAGAATAAAAGAGTAACATACATTCTAAGCACTAGTTCATAGAGCACAAGCAACCAATCCTAGGAATATAACTTTGAATTTGAATTAGACAAATATTAATACCTCACACCAAGTTCACTTGACCTATTTCATCTCCTATTATTCATACTAAACCAAAATTGGTTGGCCATTTCTATTTACCTAGTAGAGTAATAGAAGAATGAAATATTTTTATACCATTTTTGGGATCTTAAAGGCTAATCAAGCATGGAAGTGAGTTCAATAGACCTAAAGGGTCACTAAAAATCCTTCCATACATTCCAAGACTCTTACATAATCCATACAACTATTAAAACTTGCCTTTAATTGTCTAATTTTCTTGTTATAACTTTACACCTACATTTTGTCAGTTATAAAATAATATCTCTGACTTCCACTAACATATGGGATGTTGAAGTACACTCTATAACACTTGTCTCTCTATTAAAACTCTTCAAGTCTAGTAAATTACCCAAAAAGTGGCCTTAAAGTGACATATGACTAGAAATGAATATGACAAAGCTAATGACACATTAAATGACTTCATTAGGACTATGGGATACATTTCACATTCTAGGGGACCCCTATATAAGTTTTAAACAATAGGATGTTAAACTATTTTGAATTATGGTCAAAATAGTCAATACAAATTTGAGATATTAAGGAGAGATGGGGAAGGGTCCTAGCTAAGATCTTCAAGTATTGGTTTTGGATTTAAGGGGTAGTCCTTTATGAACAATCGTTAACACCAAAACCTATGTTAAACCTCCCTAAAACCCTATTAATGACCTGATGTGAAATATATTATTCAAAATATCCCATAATTATCTCAAATTACTAGGAAAACTATTATATCATATATTCAACTCACCTAGGTAACTTTAGGTGGTGGTGGTTAGTTAGATGAGTGAGAGAAAATACATAGATATAGACTTATTTATCAATAAGTTATTATAGATCTCAAAAAAATCATTAGTAAATAAAATAAAATGAATGGGAGGAGATTATAGACACACATAATATATTTCCATGATGATTTATATATATGTTTCAGCCTTCAAGTGTGTTAATTTGGTCATCCAAGTTAGCTAGTCACAGACAGACCTAATGGTGTGAACAGTGAAAAACCCAAGCAGAGATGAGAAGATATATTTGAAGTTATGAACATATTAGTTTGATGAAAAAAGTGAATTAAGAGTTGAATTTTTAATTTTAATTCATGTTCATGATTTAAATAATTTTTTGAGGTCAATGAATATGGTGAAAAATTTGCTCACAAGTTGACCTGTCTAGTTCAGATAAGACTATGTGATATTAGGCCAAAAAATTGTTCTGCAAGACCAATATTTGCCATTAGACCATATGATATTTATATATAAGGATGTTATATTTATCTCATAAGACTATTTACATGCATCAATATTCATGGAAAGTATCTACACATGTGTTTGAAGTCTAAGTCACCATGATTGGTCTTTGAGGTAAATTAGAAGTTCTAAGTGATCAAGTTGAAGAAATTATCTTGAGCATTTATGTCTAGAGTGAAGGTATTCCAAGAACTTAGAAATTATCTTGAATTCATGGAGAATATTTCTACATGTTTCATTTTTCATAATTAAGTTCTTTAATATTATTTAAGCTTCAATCTTGCAAGACAAATTATTGATTCTACACAAGCCTAATAGGGCAGTTTGTCATAAAGAAGGTTTCAAGGTATGAACAAAAGACACATGTCTAATAAATAATGGATTAGGTTATTAAATGTTTTATTATAAGTTATTTAATGGTTTTCATATATTTAATAATTCCATCTGGGCCCAAGATAATCAAGCGTTGATGCTAAGAAGATACACCTAATGCAATTAGGTCTCCATGAGGCCTAAAAGAGATATGAGTCATAATTGAGCGTTGTAGACCAAAAGGGGTCCAAATTTAATTTTAACCATGTTTATAAATTTTTATAATACATATTATATGTAAAATATAATATTTTTAATGTGTATGGCTAATGAAGTGGTGTGTAATCATGAGTATAGTATATATACAAAGCATTTTATGCCTATTTGGATATGTAGAGAGTTAGAGAATGGAATAATAAATAAATAAGCCTAAAGAAGTTATATAAAATGTTTTAAAACCTAAAGAGAGAGTATATAAAAATTTATTGAATATCATATAGGTGTTCTTTAATTGAATATCAAGGTCATATGATCTATTCAGTCTTGGAGAGGGCTAGTTGAGTGAAGAAGCCTACAGGTAATTTTGAGAGAGATCAAGTAGAGTAGATATGAAATAATGATAATCATATGTTAATTATATATTAAGAGGATATAAAATTTACATCATATATTTTTTCCTAATGTATGATAGTAGATAGAGTTAAGATAGAGAAAATAAATAGCTAAGTGGAAAGAAGTGTGATTCACTGAGTTGATGCTTGGTCAAAGAGGGAGTTAAAACTTCCTTACAAGTTGGTGCTTATAAAATTGGTCTTGGATGAATTGGTGCTTGGTAAATAGGAATTTATAACTTCCTTTTATGTTAGTTCTTGAAAAAGTGTCTTTTAATTGAGTTGGTGTTTAGTCATAGGGGGTTGTAGCCTCCTAACAAGTGGGTGCTTGCTAAAGTCAAGTGGGTACTTGATAAATTTGAGGTTAGTGCTCGATGTTGGGTTGGTATTAGTGTAGGTTTTTATTTTACCCTATTTTTTAATTAGGGAAATTGTATTTCTTGTGCATACATGGAGTTTTCCTACATTTGTGGGATAGGCTAGCTTATGTGGAGGTGTGTGTCATAGATGTGTCATAGATGTCATAAGAATGTCATAAGTAACTCCCTTGATGGGAGTTACTTCTCTATTCTTATCACCTTGTCACCACCTTTCATGGAGTTACAATCTATTCTTGGGGTGCCTTTCCCACCTTTTGTGGAGGAGTTACGTACTCTCCTATATCTATTTCTCACTTTGGCCATCTCATGTTAATCAGATTTTGGTTTTCTCCATTTTGTCTTGTGCAATTTAGATTCTTGTATAATTTCAAATTAATTTATCATCTATGTGGTGTGCACTTGCTTCATCTCATGTGATCACATCTCCATTGCATTCACATTATCTGGATTCTGGCAACAACTCCAATATGGTATCAGAGCAACTCTGGTAATCGTGTGTCTAGTTATGCTATTCTAAAATTTTTACTTTGCTTTCTTAGTAGTTTTTTATTGTTGTTTAACTCTATTGTTTTGGTAGAGTTTTTTTAAAACTCATGCAAATCCATACAAAAAATTGTTCAAAAAATTACTTCTGAGTTAGAATTTGCCAAGACATCTTGTCTATATCTATTGTGGCTTTACCAAAGGTAGAAGAATTTCTTTTATTTTGGTCATTCTATAGGAAAAAGATAAGATTTTTGCTATCTAATTTTCTTCCTAGATGTTGGAGGGGCTGACTTTGTTGCAAACTACTGGGGCTGCCCTTGTTGCAAGCTTCTTCATACCTTTGACCTGTGCGCCACCTCTGATGTGAGTTGCTTCCTGAGTTCAATTTTTTTTGGTGAGGGTGATGGAAAGTCTTCTGGTATATGCCAAGCTTTTGGAACTCCTTTCTACAGTAGTAACAATGTCCTTCTAGCAGTCCTTCTAGCCATGCCATCAGGGCGTACAGCGTCCAACAGGGTTGTAGTTCATTTCTTTTGTTTTTTGAGCAAAATCTAAACTGCTCCTTTTTTGGGGGGGTACCACGACCTTCATTTGTTTTTCTATTTGGAAACTAGAATTGTGCCCTTGTTTTTGGTGAGAATATTCTGCCACTTTTGTTGTTTTCCTTGCCAAGAATTTTGCCAGCAGTCTTGTTTGAAAAATGACGCCCCTTTTTGGTTTCCAACGCCCATGTGGTGGGCCCTCCCTCTCTCTCTTGCTGTTTAATTCATAATTCTACTTTTGTCCAATAATTATTCTGATATTCATAAATCAATAATTTGATTTTTTGAATAAAAGGCAAATTGAAAATTAGCATTCAAAAAAAAAAGTAGTTTAGAGGTTTTTAAAAAAACTTGTATCTTAAACCTACGAAGACGAAGGGTGAGGCCTGGGTTGGCGGAAGGCCAATTCCCCCTCACACAAACCTCCTTTGGATTCCCCATTCCATGCTAAATCCAATGAGTGGTTGGAAGATCACTTTTTCTCTCAAAATAGGCATTTTTTAATGTTTTAGTGCTTTTTTTTGCAAAAACACTAGTTTACAGGAAAATTGAACTTTTAATATCTTGCAAATAGTAGCTCAAATTTGGGTGCCATTTTTTGAAAAGGTGTTTATAATCCAATTCTCCATAGTGTAGGATTTTTATTTGTCAAAAATTCACTATTTTATAAAGTACCTAAAATTTGGGTCTCTCGAGACGCATTTTTGGCTGTGTCCAACGTCCTGTTTGCTTAAGTCTTACACTAATTGCTCTAAGACACATTCTCAACTGAGTTTGACTTATTTTGAGTGTGCAATTGAATATTTGGGGGGGGGGCTCAATATTTTGGGGGGGTGTGATTGCTTTTCACAACTTGCAAGTCTTTGGTTTCATTCTCCTTTCTGCATAATTTCACAATTTGCAATCAACACAACTTCACCTAAATTCAGCTTAAAATAGATTATTTTCAACTTAAACCCCTAACACCCTTCAACTATCATGAATGGAAGGTTAAAATTTCAATCATTCTTAGAAGCAAAGGGTTGTATAGGATCACCATGGGTACTAAAGTAGAACCCAACACTGATGTTGAAAAGGTCAAGTGGTACAACCGTAGTGATGAAGCCTATGGATTACTGAGCTTGTCTATTTCTCTAGAACTTCTCTTCTATTTAGAATCCTCCAAGACTCCCAATGACATATGGGACACCTTAGAAAACCTATTTGGGAAGCTTGATGAGATGAGAGGTCATGAGCTCAAAAAAGAACTCATAAGTCTAAGTCTTAGCAACTTTGACACCCTACAAGACTTCTTCACTAAGTTTAAGGCCCTTATATTGCAATTGAAAGAATGTGGGATAGAGAAGAAATATGATCAAATCATTCTTTCTATTCTCACTAAGTTAGGTCCAAGCTATTCAGTCTTTGTCTCCACTTTCCATGCCACAAAAAGTGCCCTTGGCACTACATAAAAAATGCCTTCTTTGGATTCATTCATTGCTAACTTGACTAGGGAGCAAGATAAGCTAATTAAAATGGGCACAATGAATTATAATAATATCTAAGCTTTGATAGTTGGAAATGGTAAGGATAAGACTTCAACAAAGGAGAAGAAGAAAAAGAATAAGGACTAGGAGAAGAAGAAAGAAAACAACAATCCTGCCAAAAACAACACTGAGTCTTCCTCCTCCAATGCTAAACCTAAGAAGGAGAAGGTTAAGTGTGCCTATTATAAAAATATAGGGCATGATGAACACAAATGCATGAAGAAACAAATATATCACCTAACTCATCTTCTAGAGAAGAACAACATAGGTGTTCCTGAGTCCATCAAGCAAAATTCATCTACCCAATATTCTACCAAGGCAAAAGGCAAGGGTAAGGAGAAAGAAAAGGGAAAGGGCCTTGTAGCAACTACAGCTTCTACAACATCATGGGTCATTGATTTGGGTGATTCTCACCACATGGGCTCTTCACTAGTGGAGTTTTCATCTTTAGAGCCTTGTAGCATGACTTCAATTAGTTTGGGTGATGACTCATCATTTTTTGTTGCAGGGAGAGGGTTAGTTGAAATGGAAGGAGGAACATTCAATAATGTTCTAAGTGTTCCTTCTCTTTCAACCAATCTCCTATCAGTGTACCAAATCACTCACAATGGTCAAGGCATGAGAGTTGAGTTTTCACCAAATTCAGTGGCTATCAGGGAGTTACATAGTGATACTATAGTGGTAGTGGGTAGGGTAGATCACCAAGCAAGGTTATACACCTTCTCAAATTTTGCACCAAATTCTTCTCCAACAACATTGCTGACTCATTCAGATGGAGTTATCAAATTGTGGCATGAGGGGTTTGGCCACCTTAACTATCGCTACCTTGAGCAACTTTGCAAAAATGACATAGTCATTGGCTTGCCTCGTGTCCAATTCTCAAAAGGACTTTGTGAGGGGTGTTCCGTTAAGAAGCATACCAAAGAAAACTTTGACAAAGGCAAAGCTTAGAAGGCTTCACAACCTTTGGAGTTAGTCCATAGTGATGTATCAAGACCCTTTCCCAAACCATCTTTCACAAGGGCCAAGTACACCTCACTTTCATTGATGATTTCTCTAAGTACACTTGGATATATTTTCTCAAACAAAAGTCTAAAGTGTTTGAAAATTTTCTAGACTTCAAGGATATTGTTGAGAAACAGAGTGAGAAATCCATCAAGGTTCTTTGAACTAATAATGGAGGGGAGTATGTCAGCAATAGGTTTGAGTAGTTTTGCACCACAGAGGGGATTTATTTGTAGTGCATAGTCACTTACAATCCTTCACAGAATGGGGTTGTAGAATGCAAAAATAGGTTCTTGAAAGAGATGGGTAGCTATATGATTCACTCCAAATCCTTAGCACCACAGTACTAGGCCAAAGCCATCAATTGTGCTTTCTACATTCAAAACAGGGTTCCTCATAAAGCTTTGAAAGGGATAACACCCTTTGAAGCTTAGCATAAAAGGAAATCTAATGTTGAACACCTTAGGGTTTTCAGATCCCCAACCATGGCCCACATTCTGAAAAAGAAATGCAAAGCTATGGAACATTAGTCCAAGCCTTGCATCTTTGTAGGATATCTGGATGGTATTAAGGGATATCAACTTCTAGATCTAGTCACTCATGAATTGTTCATCGAGATAAGTGTCCATTTTTAGGAGAGTCCTAGAGACTCAACACTTGACACTTCTTCTCCCTCATCAGATCTACTTCTTCATGATGATTCCTCATCAAATTCAAATTAGCCACAACAAGTTCTTAAGCCAGAGACATCTTCTTCTTCTTCAAGTTCAGATAGTGAGGATAGTGATGTAGGGTTATCCACCTCTAGTCAGTCAGAGGATGAGGAGTTAACACTTGACTCGCCCACTTCTAGGCCACTTTGGGCTAGACAAACACTTGAGAGTGTTGGAACTTGGGTAGGAGATCTTATAGATGATAGACATACTAGGGGGGATTTTTAGAGAGATCCACATGCCTTCTTTGTTTTCATTTCAGATCCATAGACTTTTCGAGAAGCATATGGGGTACCTGAGTGGGATAGTGCTATAGAAGAAGAATATTCTTCCTTAATAAAAAATCACACTTGGGATTTGACTTCACTTCCTAAGGGAAGAAAGATGGTTTGATGTAGGTGGATATATCAGACCAAGTTTTCAGTAGATGGGTTGGTTGATAAGTATAAGGCATGATTGGTTGCCAAGGGTTTCTCATAGGTGGCAGGCATTGACTACTCAGAGACCTTTACACCTATTACAAAGATGACTTCTATTTGACTCACCTTGGCTATTACTGCAACACATGGTTGGGATGTGCACTAGATGGATGTGAAGAGTGTCTTTCTTCATGGAGACCTAGAGGAGGAGATCTACATGGAGCAGCCTCTAGGATTTGTTCAAGATTCTTCCTTAGTATGTAGACTTAGGAAATCTATCTATGGCCTCAAATAGGCCCCTCGAGCTTGGTATGCCAAGATGTATTCCTTCTCATAGTGGGTTTCACGAGGTGCCATTCTGATCCCAATGTCTACTTCTTATAGCAGGATGATTTGCTCTTTATTTTAGTTCTATATGTTGATGACCTTTTGATCACCAGGAGTTCTTCATCAATTATTGTAGCGGTGAAGGCATCTCTCCAGGATAGATTTGACATGATAGACTTGGGTTTGTTGCACTACTTCCTTGGCATTGAGATCTCACAATCAATTTAGGGATTTCTTTTGCACATCCTAAGTATGCTCTTGACTTATTGGCTCGGTTTCACATGGCTGATTACAAGCCATCTCTGACTCCCTTTTTATCAGGAGTCAAGCTTGAGGCCGATTGTTCTTCACCTTTGGTTGATGCCACTTAGTATCGATAACTTGTTGGTAGTCTCATCTACTTCACTCACACTAGGCCTGACATATCATATATAGTGGGACTTGTCTCTAGATTCATGCAAGAACCTCATGAGATGCATTAGAAAGCAGCTAAGAGGATCTTGCATTACATACAGGGTTCACATAGATATGAGATTCATTACATATTTGGCATAGAGGTTGACTTGGTTGGATATATAGATTCAGACTGGGCTGGTGATTCACAGATTTGCAAGTCCACTTCTGGTTATAGTTTCTCTCTAGGTGTAGGTCTTATCAATTGGTCTAGCAAGAAGAAGAATGTTATTACTATATCATCCATAGAGGCAGAGTACATGGAAGTTGTTAATGCAGCTACTGAGGCTATTTGGCTTCAAGGGATTCTTTTTGAGTTTGGCATTCCTATCAGGCAGCCCACCATCATTTATTGTGACAACCAGAGTACCATTCAAATTTGTAGGAATCTAGTTCAGCACCAGTGGACCAAGCACATAGAGATTCACATGCATTTCATTCAAGAGCTTATTCATAGTCAGGTCATTAACTTTATATTTTGCCAGTCTTCAGAGCAGGTTACAGACATTTTCACCAAACCTTTCATCGAGAGCAAGTTCATTCATCTACGAGCTCTTCTTGGGGTGTAGTCTACATCTGCAGCAACATCATCTTCAAGGGGGGCCCACTAGCCTCTTCTTTCTTTTATGTCTCTCTTTTGGGGGGAATTTTTTTCCTATGGGTTTTCTCCTTTTCTCTATCTTATGAGAGATTGCATTTGTACATGGGTACCTCATCAAGCCTAGTTGCCAAGACCCATTTTATATTTCCACACTTCCCACCTAAGTTGTGCTTATGGGGGGTATTAGTGCAGGTTTTTATTTTTTCCTATTTTTTTAATTAGGGAAATTGTATTTCTTGTGCATACATGGAGTTTTCCTACATTTGTGGGATAGGCTAGCTTATGTGGAGGTGTGTGTCATAGATGTGTCATAGGTGTTATAAGTAACTCCCTTGATGGGAGTTACTTCTCTATTCTTAGCACCTTGTCACCACCTTTCATGGAGGAGTTACAGTCTATTCTTGGGGTGCCTTGTCCACCTTTTGTGGAGGAGTTACATACTCTCCTATATGTGTTCCTTACTTTGGCCATCTCATGTTAATCAGATTTTGGTTTTCTCCATTTTATCTTGTGTAATTTAGCTTCTTGTATAATTTTGAATTGCTTTAGCATCTATGTGGTGTGCATTTGCTTCATCTTGTGTGATCACGTATCCATTGCATTCGCATTATCTGGATTATGGCAACAACTCTGATAGTGATCAACTAAATTTGATAATTTTTCCTATAGGATATTTTTAAAAGATTTTTTTTATTAGGTTTTATTCCCCATGAGGGTTTCCCACATATGTGATGAGTTATCTTGTTTCATGCTCATTTGATTGGTTCTTAAGGCATTGTTAGATCACTAAAATACTTTGAATGATTAATGAATGTTTAAGGATAATTGATTGAAAGTTTTTTAAGATTGATTAAAATAAATATAAATAATTTTTCTTCTAATATATATATATATATATATTAAATCCATTTAAAACTCTTTAATTAACCTATAAACCTATAGAAGTCATTTATTTGCTTAAGATTTCGCCAACAAACATTGTTAATGGATTCATAGATTCTACCCTATTTTGAAATTATACTCTGTAGAGTCCAATCCTCTTTATAGGAAACAATAAGATCGAGAAATTAAGGATCAAACTTGGCATATTTATCTCTTCTCATGGAAAATATTTTAAATATGTTAGTATTGGCTTCTCATATTGCAAGCTTATGTGATTTATATCTCCATATTGAGGCATTCTTTGAGGCTTGAAGAGGGTCCTTATGAGCATGTTATTCAATTTTAAATGCAACATGAGTTATAAGTAAAATATTATTCCTAATAATTTTTTTTTTATCTAAGTGAAGGACATTATACCATGTCTTGAGACTTCACTTTTGGATACACAGGTCTGTGGGTGACATTCTCAAGACTAAAACTTATTTTGAAACTTGACAGTTCAAGTTACCATAGACATTAAATCTATGATTAAAGGATATTAAATGGTGGGTAGTAAGTTATTTTTTCTTATATAAGGACCATCATTTATATGAAGTGTTACATAAACCATCACTCTCCTTCAACCTAAGCTAGCATACCTATAGATCTTCATGCTTTATTAAAACATCATTAATTCTAATTTGAAGATAACCTCCCCGAGTCTAATTTCTTGTTTGGGTGACATGGAAATCAAGATGAGAGATATGGGCTTAGCTTGAGGCTCTTCACTCAAGAAACACTTATCCACCTTAAAATAATTCCCCACCATTGCCTTCTAAGACTATTTGATGGTGTTCAAGACTCAAGCTTCTCTATAACCCCTATAATTGAGCTTCTTCAAGAGAAAATATATTTTACCCACTATGAAGGAAATGAGGGGCTAAATAATAACCCTTGGGATTAATCATGTCCCTTTCTTTATTGAAGAACACTAAAAAATGCTTTGAAAACCTTGTCCCCATATATGCAGGCTTGTGCTCCTTTTTTGAGCTTGGAAAAACATTAAAAACCTATAATTTGGGAGCTTAAGGATTATGCATCCTATAAAAGTGGTATTGAATACAAGAAGGAAATTTATCTGGATTTCTATCTCTCTATTCATCTTTAATAAGAGTCATAAAATGCATGGAGGATCTTCACTTGACCTACAAACCTATAAGTTACCTTTCAATCTTGAAACATCTTCAAAACCTTGGGTGGCTCACATGGATTTAAATAAATTAGAGGGATATTTAAAGAGACATTTTCATCATTTTATCCAAATTTCATTTCCATCCTTCCACTAAAATTGGCCCAAAAGCATCATAAGGAAGATTTAATGAGACTGGAGTTTAAGAGGGGTT
The DNA here is from genome assembly GCA_037957365.1 of Torreya grandis. Taxonomy (NCBI): domain Eukaryota; kingdom Viridiplantae; phylum Streptophyta; class Pinopsida; order Cupressales; family Taxaceae; genus Torreya; species Torreya grandis. The sequence continues at coordinate 340,011 of JARHVA010002376.1, read as the reverse complement.
TAAAGCCATTGATAAAGTTTTGCTTGGACACACATATTTTGAGTCTTATCCACAAAACATAATACATAAAAATTATGGTTAATATACCCCCTCACATCCCCCAAGTACCATCTTTTTCCATGCATCAATAAAAATAAAATCACCATGAAAATCATGTCCTTATAGGTGACTTTTGAAGGCTACTTTTGCTTCTTAGTGATTGTTCATAACTTTATCTAATTGTTTATCTATTTTAGCACCTAAGACATGTTATTTAAGACCTAATTCTCCCTCTTTAATGGCCATATGTTTACATTCATCTTCTCAAAATAAATTATATATCTGGAAAAATGGTTGCTCTAGGTTTATGAAGGAGCTCTAAGTCATATTTGACCTTGTTTGAGATATTTTGAGCATGGATCTTCTATTTAAGACCTAAAATGAGTTGGGTATGATTTTTTAACCTTCCATGGCTATGACCTAACTTAGAAGTGTTTATACAATTCCTTACCCTTGAAGAAAACTCCCAAAACTCTACTTTTCTCATATCAAATCTCTAATTTTTAAGGTTTTTCTTCCTTTTTGCTTGAGATTATTGATCCTCAAGCATGAATGAGTCTAAAAAACACTAAAGATCCTTGTAAAAATTTATAAAAACATTGAAAATTGTATGATCAATATTGAAATGAAACAATTTTAGGTTGTTATGACACCTTTCCATGTTGAAGGGGGGAATGAAGGCCACAACAAAATATATAAAGGGAAAATAAGTCATTCAATGCCATTTGAATCCTTATTGTAAGATTAGTGGAGGTGGTATGGATGTTATGTGGCCTTAGAAGACATTAAGATGGGTATATTTTTACAAAAGTACTTAAGATACTTACATTATATGATATTATTACCCTTTTATGCCTTTACATACATTTTGGAGACTTATTTGAATGTGTTCATGATTTGATTATGCCTTGTGAAGACTCTTTTTAGCTCATTTTATTTTATGACCTGCACCTTCTAGGACAACCCTTTTCTTTTTATGTAATAACATAATTTTAATCTTGATCAAGAAATGTATAACCTTAGTTTGAATGCCTTTAAGCATGTAATTAGATCTAATAAGATGAAACTAGACTCAAAAAAGGCTTAAGGACACTAACCATGCATTTAGGAATCACATAGAAACTCAATCACCAACCATGACTCATGAAAAAGAACATACAACTAATTCAAGGTAGTTATAAGTATACAAACTCAAGCATACCTGATTTGTAACACACATGGCCTTCATGAGATACATGCAAATAAGGACACTAGACTAATTTTTATAAAAATTTACTCTCCCAAAGTAAGAAGATGTTCTAGGTACCTAGGTGGATATAATAAACAACACTACCCTTACGGTTATTTAATAGATTAACATAACCAAGTGGACATATATTATGGATTTTTAACTAACTTGGCCCTAATCCTAATTTTCATGGCCTTCCTACTAAAAAATGATTCAAATTTAGAAAATTAGAGTGCGTGTAGTACCTAAAATGAAGATGGAAACATGGAATGTGTTGGTTGAACTAGAGGAGGCTGCACAAATGGTTGCACTTGCAACTTTGAAAAAGATGTTATTACTAAAAAATCTAATGGTATAGGCTATAAATAGGGCTAATGTGTGGGTTATAAAACTACAACCACCTTATTATAATAGATTTCTTATTACAAGTGATTTGGAAGGAAAAATTGAGTCTCTTGGATGATGTTTATGATAAATCTATCCAAATGAGACATATCTTTTTTAAACAATGTCCAATCCATAATAGATTTTATGACCATATTGATTTTAGTGCATAGCAAACTTGGTAATTAACCAAAATTGATATTTACTCATTCTCCATCATGAGGATCATAGCCTACACATTATATACTTTCACTTGAATTTATTGATCTAACTTCTCCGTATTATTTTCATGCCTCCTTGTTTGAATATTGATAAATATATTATGTAACATTTCATTTTGCCAAGTATACTTCTTGAGCATAACATTTAAGGGATTCATTGAGTGTGACATCTAGTGCATCTAAGGTAGTAAAATTGTCATCTATGGTAGATTTTATTTTACCCACCTTTGTGAAATATGGTGTGGCCTCCTTCCATGTGTTAAAAAAAATACTTCTAGTCAAGCATATTCCAATATATGTTGTGAACTCAGTGAAAATAGTATTGATTACTTTTTCATATTCCCCAAGAAGCTAAAAAATTTATTTTATCTCAACCTTGATATTCTAGCCTTGCGTATGAATTTTCTATAACTTTTGCACAACAAGCCAATTTTTAGTGAGTTGTGAGAGGAGAGCTTGTTGACTTCTTTATACCCTTGGACTTAGAAATGACCAATGTATGTTTAAATTAACACTATAGCCTAGCCTTGGTCACCTTTTTGTGTCTTTAGAAGTGTATTTAAATCCAAATAGAAGGTAAGTTATCCTTAGGAAGTGAAACAACATGTTTAAGTAATGAGTCATGTCAAAAGTGTCAAGGTGGCTTCACCACATATTGTTTGAAGTTATGTCAAGACATCATCTTGTTATAATGGTGTATAAGAGTATATAAAAAGTCTTAAGGTGGCTATAATGATTTAATAATACTAATGAAAGGTGACCTAAAACACTACAAGATATGACCAGTCATATGCTCATTTGAACATGCCAAGAACCTGCATGAATGGGGGTAGAATTCAAGAGATTAGGGGCTATTTGAAGAAGGATGATGACTCTTATGTAATACTTAGAATAATTTAAGGTTATTTATCATATTTTAATGTATTTAATCCCCTTAATTAATATTTCATTTGAAGTTATGCATATTCTACCTTCTAAAGGGGTGTTTAAATCATGAATATTGTACTTTTATGACCTTTAAGACCTCATTGAGACATTATCAAGAGTCAAAATCCTCTAAAATGGGCCTTAGTGTCATCATATTACCTGTATAGGATGGTTCTATAAGTAAAATATAGCTCTTTTAGGGTTCAAATGCTTTCCATCCACCACAAAGGGGCCCCCATGTGTGAAAAATGACTTTTCACCTTCCCTCCACCCATAATCCCTATTTTGAAAGAATTTTTGACTCCTCATTTCCATCCTTTTTCCCACCAATATCCTTTCAAGATCTTAGACCTAAGAAAATATATGGAAATGATGCTTTGTAGGTGTTTTTAGACTTTTGTGGACTTGTACAGTATAGTCAAGGTTAGAAAAAGGTTAGATACTTCATGGAAGTCTCTTATAGACACTTTAGAGAAGGATTCATGATTTAGATGTGTAGGGAAAGGTAGAAGTGGAAAAATATCTCCATTAAGCCCGTGGCAAGATCATAAGGGCTGATATGAGATGGATGGTATGGTCTATATAGGGGAGTCAGAGACCTAGCTCTTAACCAGAGATGGGGTCCTTAGTATAATTATAATTAGTAGTATTATTTTACATATCAAGACCTTGAGCTTTTAAAATAATCACTAAGACATATAGGTGGTCTTAAGCCCTTTACAGACCCCATAATCTTATCTACAAGTAGATTCATCAAAATTTTGAGCTTATTATGATAACTTGAGAATGAAGAAAGATATCTGAAGGCTTATTGATTATTTTAGACCCCTTGAGCATGTTCTCATGACACTTGTAGAGTTAAATCAACACATGGTTCCACTTGGCTGGTAGATTACAATCATGTGACATTTTTTGATGTTGTCATAAAGGATAAGAGAATGAAAATGATTAGTGAAAGTTTCAATATCTTCTTCTAGTTTCTCCACATGCCTCATCTAGTCACCATTTGGTCAAAACATACCCCTTCAATATCTTTAATTATTACCATATGAAAGAAGGAAACAAGGTTCCAAACATGATGTAGTCATTCTCATGGCATTACATCTTCAAGATAAGAATATGCCAATGGTTTATTCTTTAGGTTGAATAAGTTTTTTAGGTATGTGGAAGATCCCTTCTCTCAGAAGGAACAAGCCTCATTATGGCTCTTAAGGCCAAAAAATAATGAACTAGCTCTATATGAATTTATAAGCCCTCTAATAGGGTTTAAGGTTTATTATCATTATTTGAGGTTGTCATAGACTCTTAGGATTTAGTTTCTCCCTCAATATGCCTAAATAACTAGCTCCAAATGATTTGATTTATTGAATACATAGATAGAGATGTCTAGGGTCCTAATATATGTTCATGATGAGGAGTGATAGTCCACATAAGGTCTCCTAAACTATGTATATTATATAGTGACCTTATCAGACAATTTTCACCTCCTAACAAGATTTGGATTTCAAACTCACAACTCTTGAAGGATTGTGTAATCACCACCTATAATTTTAAGCCCTCATGTTTAAGCTTATGCTAAATAAGTAAGGTTGAATGTTTCACAATGACATGAAATGCCAATAGAATTTTGAGAAAAGGTTTGAACACATGGAATAGGCTAATGAAAAGACTTATAAGGTCAAGTTTAGGCCCAATTATTGAAAATTATCATTGATTAAGGGAGAGCCTATTAACCATTGTCATTGAGTGTTGAGCTTTGGTATTTAATGTTGTCATTGATATCAAAGGTTCTTATGAAGATGAATGGTTATTGCATTTATGTCATTATAATATCATTGATGTCAAATATTATTATGAAGATGCTTGGTCAAGTAAGCATTGAGTTATGTATATGAATGAGTTCTATGTGCCATCATAGTTAGTGTTGTTGCTATATGAAGAGCAATGATATGAAAGTACTATTTGAAGAATGATAGTAATATCAATGAAGATCATTGAATAAATATAGATCGATATATCAAGTGTAAATCATCTTTAAATGCATTGTATAGACCTTGTGAGATTATATTTGTAGTGATAATGATGCTATGAGTGATATTTGAAGGAGAAGTTGTGTGCTCTAAATTTTTGTATAAGCAGTTCCAAAGATGCTCTGAATGAGCTACAAAGAAGTGAATTCTCTAAAAAATACCTGACAGTATTTGAGCATGAGAGAGGTTATTTGAGGTTATACATGAGGTGTTGAGGATGTTGAAATTGTAATTTCACAACTCTGACAAATAATTTTTTAACTTAAGAAATAATTTCACAACTCAAATGAATGATTTCACAACTTTGAGATTTTACAACTCAGGTCTGCAATTTCACAACTATCTCAAAATTTCAAGAAAATATCAAAATTGACAAATGATTTGAGGGTATAATTTTGATAGTGTCTTAAATTCATAAATAGTTAATAAAATCATGAAAACACATAAAATAGAGAATGATTTCATAATTAAAATAGATGATTTCATAATTAAAATGATGATTTTTCAATTAAACTCTATGATTTTGCAATTAAAATGAAAATCATAATTAAACTCTAAAAATTTTTAATTTTGCATAAAAAAATGAAAAACCATTAAAACTATAGAATGAGTTCACAATTTTCCTTCACAATTTCAAAACTTTATCTACCAATTTTGTAGTTTCATAGAGTTGAGGCTAAACTAGAGTGATTTCATAATTTTTTAGGATGAATTCAAAAATTTAGTCGATGATTTCATGGTTGACCTCATTGAATTTTTAATTATTTAGTCATGAATTCATGAATCCAAAGTTGAAATTCAAACATGGAAAAATTAGCAAGAAATTAAGAAATTGAGCTCTAGAATGAACTATTCTTGGCTCCAAAAAGCTCCATTTATGCTTGTGGGGTATGTGATCCCATTGGGTATACCATTATGTGATCAATAAGAATCCAATATGGGAGATAAGTATAATGTTAGTGTGAACAAAATCAAAACAAAACACACTAATGAAAGTTACAACTCTAGCCTAAACACTCCAAGAGCAAGAGAACTATACAAGTAACTACCAAGTGAAGATAAAATAAATGATTTTACCTTTCATGATAACAAATGGTGTATGTTAGAAATTAATTGATGTGCTTGATTGTGTGATCAATAATTATTTGGTAATGGAGCTCTATGCACCACCTCTTCTTATCACCTTGGTAATATTGGGCTTGGCTTTGGCTTTGGCTTAGCTTGTCTTAGAAAATCAGCATGATAACACTATACCAATGGGCTCCATGAAGACATATTATCATGATAACTTTTCAAAAAAAGAGGATTCTTTATCAATGGGTGATGTCTTTTATTTATAGCCTTTCAAACTAACTCTAACCCAAGTGTAGTTAGGTTAGAGTTAACTATGGTTGAGTTCGAACTAATACTAGTTGAGTTAAGGATAGGACAATCCATTAATATTTTTGATAGGATAAACTCAAAAGATATATAATAGATTAGGATTAAAATCTATTATATATCATTCGATAGCCTAAGTTAACCATCCTCGCTATTAATCTACACTCAGATGGTTTAATTATTCTCATCTTACCTCAGAATGATTTGATAATGTTGGGTATGTATTTTTGTTTGATATATCCTTGTTCATAGATTTATGTGCTCAAAATTCATTACCTATTCCTAGTTATTGTAACCATCATCCTACTAATGGTTAGGGTGGTAAGGGCCATCGATTAAGAGCTCATAGGGCTAGTTGGATGGGTTTGTCTTGATCAATTGGTTCATTTTTGAATCCATACTTCAATGATTTTATATGAAATATGGTAACCCTTGTATTTATTTATTTAAATATTTATTAACATGTATATATGATATGAATTATAGTTGTCAATTTGATAGTATAGTAATCTTGTTGGATGCTAAAAAATATTATGAATAGATTATGGAAAATGGAATATTGAAGAGTTAAATTAAATATTGGCTAAAGTTGTTATATAGGTACATTGTATTTTTTAATTATAAAGTTAAACATTTGTTCCTTATGATCAAAATAAACATGAATTTATTAGATATAATACTAGTTTGTATATTTTATAATAATCCATAAGTTAAATTCAGTTGTGTAATATAATCAATTCCTATACACTTGTTCATTGTTATAATAATCCTTAATTGACCTAACATGCTTATATGATATTGAACTTATCCCAGTTTGATTAGTTGTTAGATATGAACATATTTAAGAATATTCCTTATTAAATTTAGATGAGATTTACTTAGATGTTTTCATGTTAGATCTAATTTTAGAAATATGTTCTAGCTAGACATTAATAATTGTTTTAAGTTTTGATACTTTACATTAGCTGTTAAATTTTGAATGAATAAAAATAGAAGTGTCATAGTAACTTAAATTAACTAAATTATTTATTTTATAGCTTGTTACCATCATTCATAAGTACATAGTTGCATTTGGAACACTTAACCCTTTTAGTAATGCATAAATTTGATAGTTGGACTATGCACAAAAAATTAAAAAATGCTCCCTTCTATCATGCACTTCAGACCTATTGGCTAGGTGCAAGGTATGGTTTCCATTTACAATTATAGAATATCACTTCTTAAGTTATGTGAGTTGAATTATGAAATCTGAAAATTATAAGTATATACTTGCATTAATTGTAAAAATAATTAATATTAATTCTAATGAATCAAAGAAGGATCATGTACAATGCTTACTAAGATTACTTTCTTGATAAAATAAACACATTTTAAGGAAACTAAATGTAATCTCAAATGATAAATAATATATTATATCAAGTAATCCATTTGATAAAAACTTAAGTTATGCAATCACTATGTCATTTCTTATTAGTTGTATGCTTTTCCATTCCTCCTGATAGCTGAACTTGTTAAGCTGGATTCCTCAGCTACCTAATATAAAACTTAGTAAAGAGATCCTTATGTGAAACCTTTTATTTGGGTTCCACTCATCTTGAAAATCAAATAAACTTCATGCTTGAATTCCGTTGTTGTATGCTTATTATTTTCTAGTTGACTAGTTGCATTGCAAATGAATTCTTAACATATTAATGTCCTTAAAGTATTTATATAGGAAACATTATATGAAATGAAAATAAGTTATTTCTTGAGTGTATATCTATTTTAAAATAACTAGTATTTATTTTATATATAAATATTAATACTTAATTGCTTGTATGCCCTACAAGATACACTCTTTTATTTATATCACATTGGAATGATATTGTCTATAGATCCATGTTCACACCTACCAAATAAGTTAAAACCAACATGGAAAGGGAGAAAATATTTTGCAAGTACACTTACACTACTTGGTTCACACATACTAATGCAAACAAATGGGAAAATTGAGGTGTTTAGGATGTGCAGACAATTTGGAGTCACTAACATTATTAGTGATTATTCATGAAGAATATACCACTAATATTGAGACCATGACTATGAATTGGAAGCTCATAAGGAGTACTAAAATTCCCCAAGTTCACTCATCCCTATTCTGCTTCTCTTGTTTGTACCAACTAAAAATAATTGACCTATTTAAACTTATCCAAGAGAGTGATGAGAGAGGTGGACCAATTTTTTGTAGTTTTGAACTTGTTGAATATTATTACACCTAAAATTGACCTATGGGAATCTAAAAAAGCCATCTTTAATCCTTCACACATGCTAGGTGTGTCATATCAATTTGTATAACATCTAAAATTTCCCTTTATATAGTTGATCTTCTTGAATAGATGTTAAACATCAAATTTTATAGTTTGGTATTATTATTATAAAATTAAATGACATGTAATACTTTAGATAAATTCTTAAACATCTTTATTTTGATGGGATGTACATAAAACATAATTTTGATAACCAAAGGTAGCATAAAATGACATAGGACAACTAGGCAAATGTAACAAAGGTTTAAAACACATTAAGTGATATTAAAAACATTACTTAACCCAAATTAAGACCATGTTGACCATGTTAAATCCTATAAGACTTTATGAAAAGTTTTAATATGAAAGGGGATCAAACCAAATTTGACCCAGGGTCAAATTTAGTCAACATTTTAGTAATTTCCTAGGGGCAACATGCCTATTATGCTAAGGACTAGTTGACTTATCATATCCCTGGGCAATGGAATCACCCATACATTATACTTGACACTGATGAACATATAAAAAGACCAAAAACCACACCAAACATAATAGGAAACAAACACATAATAAAAAAACTAAGGCACACACTTGTACACTCAGGAACACTTAGGGAAAACAAATATCTATTATAATATGTAAAAGACCTCAAAACACTTGAGGTGAAATATATATTCTTCATTTATTCAACTAGGGTCAAAGAGAATGATTCTTATATCACTTCTAATCCATGAAAACAATCCATCATATGAGGCATATTTGTCAATGAGCACTTGCTTGTGGAGATAGTCAAATGACTTACCATTATTGGCTCTTATGTTGACTACAAGTGTGTCACTTGGAATTATCATGGAAATTCCATTTATCCCTCCTATAATCTTGTTTGGGTTTTAATATTACTTTAAATCCATCATGTTCAATTGACAAATCTCAAACTGAATCTTGGGAGTCATCAAAGCCTTCTCAACTTTGGTGCATTTGAAACATGACATGATTGCTATTATAAGTCATCAATACCATCTTATTTATGATCATCAAACACTTCATGGTATACCAAGGTTGTTTATTTATTGGTAGAGACCTCAAGATCCTCTTTGTTCTTATTTAGTGTATGATTGACCTTGTCATCAATTTTTTACTCTTTTTGAAAATTTGTAGGTCTACTTAACTCCTCAAATTCATACACAAAGGTATTGAATTATTACCACATGTAATATACTTCCTCTTCAAATTCATTTTCATGAGAATTATCTTCTTTGGAAAGTAAAAATGTGTGTTCACCAAGACTATCATGCTTTGCTATAGTTTGGATCCCAACATCATCGCCCATGTGGACAAGATAGTTGCCCCATGTAACTTGCTCTAGAATGTTATCAGGATCTACCTCAAGAGTTCCATCACAATGTTCATGTAGGATGTAAGTACCAAGGTATGTCTCTTCAAATAAACCTTGATTATCTCCCCACTCATCAAGATATAAATTAGACATGCCATCAAGGAGTATTAGAGGTTCTTGATCACTAGGGTGATCATCTTCTTTAATGACATTGTAATTTATATTAGAGGTATAAGGCACATATGGTTCTACAATAAAAATAGAGAGAGGTTTTGATTTGATTGTCACTTTTGCATCATATCTAATCCTAAATCCATATATGATGAGTCTAAAGTTAGATAATATCTAATATTAATAGTGAACTCTCTTGAAAAATAAAGTGAAAAATGAGGAGGTATATCTACAACCAAAACATCTTGAGAAAATGGTGAAATTAGGATAAGCATGGAGAATATGTTGTAAAACTTTGATTATTCTGATGGTATTGGTAGTTGACCATCTAATTATAGCACTCCCTTAGAATGAGGTTCATACTTCAAGTTTAATCTATCGGATACTTGCTTGGGCATGACATAAGTTCTAGATCCACTATCAATAAGACAATTATGAACTAAAGCATCTATAATTATAATGGATAGATAAAAGGGAGGAGGCTTCTCTACCTTTTAAAATTTGATTGATTGTCCTTCATTAGGACTCAATGCATTTGTAAACACTGAATCATTACCACTAGGATTTTTAGTTATCAAACTAAGTTTAGACATATCCTATTGAATAGGTTTTCTTTTCTAGGTATTTATAATTTATCCCACATTGATAAATTCACATGAGATCTCTTCATCTACTCTACAATGTTAGTGAAAAGACCACTAACTTTTGGATATCCACAGGTAGGAATAATACTACATATACCTTGAGAATGATAAGGTATGACATCACTTCTAACATTATAATATATTTGAGCTACTTGTGTTTTTGGAATTGTATTATACATACCTACCCTTTGAGATGTTTGAACATTCATTGATTAACCATTAGCAGTGTTAGGAACCCGTGCCTTACCCTTCTCTTTGTAGTATTAGTGTAATAATTGCTATGGATGCATATGTTTTGTAAGTCATCCTTTAGAGCATATTTGAATTATCCCACATATAAGGGAAGTAGTAGTTGTTAGAATAGAGTTAGTATATAAGTAAGTGTTGAGGCCCAATGAAGGCATCCATGAATTTATTGTATTGAGCTTGCTCAAAGGAGGTTGCCCCCTCGAAGTGGCCTACAATCAATATAAGCTTTTTGTGTTTTTGTTATTCATAAGAGTTATTTTATTTTTGCATATTTAGATTAAATCTATTGTAGGAAGTAATCTACTGTAGGAGGTTCTTCTCATTTGGTATTAGAGAACTTTCTTGGCTTTGTGGGTAGATTTGGAGCAATTTTTTTTGAATCAAGGCTTTTTAGGAGCTGTGCCATTTCTGGCAAGATTTTTTTCATTGCAGGTTCTGTCATTTCGGATTAGGTAAATACCCATCTACTTAACTATGGGAAGTGTTTGGGCATAAGCCCTAAAACTCATTATGAGGAGTACCACAGGAACCCCAAAGTAGCTGGCCCATTGAGAGGACCTACCAGTGAAAAGGGCAATGGCCCCATCCTGATTGACTAGTTCCCACTTGTGAGGTAAACCAAAAGCTATCATTAAGGTGTAAACCTATGGCCAAGTTTTTTTGGAGAGTGGTACTCGATCAGACAGCTTTGGTGGCTAGAGAGAATTTTAAAAAATCCTTTAGGTAGCCAAACAAACTTGGGGTCCATATACAACTTATCAATTTTAGAGAGAAAACAACAATGTATCCATAGTTTAGGATATTTCCAACCACACAGTTGTAGACAATCCATTTTTGAAGAAACATTAAAACAAAAAAATAGTAGCCAAAAAAAATAAAAAATAAAAAATAAAATTTTAGGGCACTAACCCAAAGGGAATGCGAAGGATCCCCAACTATTAAGAACCAGTTATGGTCACCACTCATGCAAGCACAAAAATCATGGAGGAATAAATTACCACATTGAAATCTCAAGTTACAGAGTTACCGATATGATGCATGGCTTGAATCAACAGAATACCATCTTACTCAATAGAGTGTATAAGGAAGAGTCTTCTTCAGAGCATCACTCCTTTGCTTCTAACTTCTCACATGGACCTAAGCTAGACTTTCCATGCTTCAATGGTATAGATCCTATAGGATGGATATATCAAGCTAAACAATTCTTCAACCTCCACAATACTTATTCTGCAAACAAAGTCCCAATTTCTTCCTTTCATCTGAAAAAAGTAGCACTTCAGTGGTACCGTTAGTATCTCAAGTCAAATGATGAACCCAATTGGTTAAAATTTTTATCCTTAATTCTAGGTAGGTTTGGTCCCTTGACATTCCAAGACTTCATGGGAACTCTCACAAAACTCTATCAAACAAGTACTATTCGTGAATATCAGATTGAATTTGAAAAACTCGCTAATCACACTGAAGGGTTGTCAGATGATTTATTCAAAAGTTACTTTGTTAGTGGCCTCAGAGAGTCAATCTTCTCAAAGGTAAAAATATTTTAACCTAAAAATATGATGGATGCTTTGGGTTTGGCTAAGTTAGTAGAAGATAAACTCTCCACACAGCATCGCCCTCCCACATTTTCACCAACAAAGAACATAATGAATCAATGGAAAACCATAACCACACCAATCAAGTGCCTGACTAAGGCAGAGATGTGGGCTTGGAAAGAGAATGGATTATGTTACAATTGTGATGACAAATGGGTTAGGGGTCATAGGTGCATCCAATAAAAAATTTACTTGCTAGATGTGGAGTCACCACCAGAGCAGGACAGTGAGCTTGATATTCCATAATTTCAAGATGCTCAAGAAGAACCTAGCACTGAAGAGGACCTAATGGTTAAAGAAACTCAACCTAAGATCTCAGTGCATGCACTAGTAGGTGTCATCACTCCCCAAACCATGAAGGTCAAAGGGTACTTCAAAAAGATCCCTCTCACAATCCTCATTGACTCAGGTAGTACTCACAATTTCATCAATCCTCGCATTGCTAAGGTGTCAGACTGCTTTGTATACCCTTGTTCTAGCTTTGAAGTCATGATTGCTAATGGGGACACATTTCCATGTAAAGGGAAGTTTCAAAATATGTGTATTGTAATGGGAAATTATAATTTTTGCTCTGATATGTTTTCCCTACCTTTAGGAGGGTGTGATGTGGTTTTAGGGGCATAGTGGCTTCGCACATTAGGACCTATTTTATGGGACTTCTCTGAGCTTTGGATGTAGTTCATAGATAATGGTCAGAAGCACACCTTAAAATGGTTATTTCTAGGATCTGCTAGCATCATTAGTTCTCATTGCATGGAAAAACTTTTGAAGAAAGGCTTACATGGGGTCATTACACAATTACATTCCATTCAACTCTAGCCCCCCACTACTACTAACCACCCTATAGATTTACAAGCCATACTCGACAAGCATGAAACTATTTTTTTAGAACTAGTAGGTTTTCCCCCTTCACACCCTAAATATCACCGTATTCCTCTACTCTTAGGAAGCATCCCACCCAACATCTAGCCATACCGTTACCCCCATTGGTAAAAGACTAAAATTGAGAACTTAGTCTGGGAACTCCTCAAGTCTGGAGTTATTCATCTTAGCACCAACCTATATTCCTCCCCAGTGCTTCTTGTCCACAAAAAATATGGGCCATGGTGCCTTTGCACTGAATTTTGAGCCCTTAACCACCTCACTATCAAGGATAAATTCCCAATTCCTATCATCGATGAGCTTCTTGATGAGCTCCATGGGGCCAAATTCTTATCCAAGTTAGATCTGCATTCTGGCTATCATCAAATTTGAGTGCATCTTGATGACATTCCCAAGATATCCTTCCATATGCATGAAGTTCACTATGAGTTCCTTGTCATGCCATTTGGCCTTACAGATTCCCCTTCCACTTTTCAAGCACTCACGAATAAAATCTTTTGGCCTTTTCTCTGTCAATTTATTTTAGTTTTATTTGATGACATTTTGATCTACAACCACACATGGCCTGAGCATCTACAACATGTTGATAGGGCATTACAACTATTAGTAGACAATCAATTATGTGCCAAGCAATCCAAGTGTTCATTCGGTCAAGAAGAAATCGACTATCTAGGGCACATTGTTTCAGCCAATGGGGTTTGCATGGACCTAGAAAAAATTAGTGGTATGTAGAATTGGCCTTGACCAACCACCCTCAAAAGGCTTCATGGTTTCTTAGGCCTAACAAGATACTATCACAAGTTCATCAAATATTATGGAAAGATTGTGACTCCTTTGACTTCCTTATTGAAGAAGGATGCTTTCACCAAAACTTTCACCATCAAAATTGATTCCAGTGGCATCAGCTTGGGTGTTTTTCTTCTCTAAGAGGGCTGACCAATTGCCTTCACTAGTAAAGCCCTTTTTGGCCACAATTTAGCTTTGTCTACATATGAAAAGGAAATGATGGCAATTTTACATGCAGTACAAAAATGGAGACCCTACTTATTGGGAAACAATTTTTACATTAAAATTGATCATCAAAGTTTGAAATATTTCTTAGAATAGTGGGTCTCATCCCTAGCTCACCAGAAGTGGGTCAGAAAACTCATGGGTTATGATTATGAGATCACCTATAAGAAGGAAAAAGACAATGTTGTGGCTGATGCTCTCTCAAGAAACTTTGAGGACCAACCTTCCCTCTCTTCCATTTCTATGTCCATTCCAAATTGGTTGGAATCTATCCAACAAGTGTATGTAAATGATCCCTCCTTATGTCACCTCATTCATTAATTGGCCACTAACCCCTCTGCAGTACCACATTATTCATGGGACGGTGCTTGTCTATGATATAAGGGTCATCTAGTGCTTTCCCAAAGTACAGACCTACATTAGGCTATCTTCTATGAAATCCATGCTTCCCCATCAGTAGGGCACTCATGATTTCTCAAAACTTATGAGCGGGCACATCAACACTTCTTTTGGAAAGTCATGAAAGCTAAAATTAAATAGATGGTGGCTGAATATGATACCTGCCAACGAAACAAAGGTGAAACCACATTAACTCTTAGTTTTCTTGAGCCTTTACCCATTCCTACTAGGATCTAGATAGATATTTCCATGAATTTCATTAAGGGCCTCCCTAAATCTAGGGAAAAGATAGTGATCCTAGTCGTAGTCGACTGCCTCTCCAAATATAGTCATTTTTGTGCACTCAGCCACCCATACACAGCCTCCATCGTCACAAAAGTTTTCTTGGATTAGATCTTCTATCTTCATGAAATTCCTTCTTTAATTGTCTCAGATCATGATGCCACTTTCACTAGCCCTTTTCAGACATAACTATTTTGTCACATAGGCACATAGTTGAGAATGAGCTCTGGGTACCACCCACAAATAGATGGCCAGACAGAAATAGTCAACAAATGCTTGGAGACCTTCCTTCATTGTTTTGATTTAGAACAACAACATCAATGGGCCAAGTGGATTCCCCTAGTTGAATGGTGGTACAATAACTCATACCACACTTCCACCAAAATGACTCCCTATGAAGTAGTTTATGGTCAAGCACTGCCACCACTTCTTCCATATAATCTTGGCAGCTCACTAGTTTAGGCAGTTGTCACTACTCTCTAAAACTAGGATCAAATTCTCTACACCTTATGGGACAATCACCACATGGCATAGAACTAAATGAAGTAATAGGCTGATCATCACAACTTTAAGCGTACCTTTCAACTTGGTGATATGGTCTTTCTTCATCTGTAGCCATACAAGCAATCATCACTGAAACTAAAAGGGTGCCAAAAGCTTGCTCCAAAGTTTTATGGGCCATATAAGGTTCTCCAGAAGTTTGGGTCAGTTACTTACAAGTTAGAGCTTTCACCTTCCTCCCAAGTTCATCTCATCTTTCATGTATCCTATTTGAAGCAAGTTCTTGGATCCAACATCTGAGTGTAGATAATTTTACCAGCACTTGATAATGAAGGCTCCATCTTTCTCAAGCTGGAAGCAATCTTGGATAGGTGTACCCACCAACTTCGATCCTGATCCATCACAGAGGTCTTAATCAAATGGCACGACATGCAACTAGAAGATGAAACATGGGAACCACTCTTCCATATTCAATAATAATTCCCACATCTGAAGCTTTGAGGATGAATATTTTTCTAAGGGGGAGGGATGTTAGGAACCCGTGCCTTACCCTTCTCTTTGTAGTATTAGTGTAATAATTGCTATGGATGCATATGCTTTGTAAGTCATCCCTTAGAGCATATTTAAATTATCCCACATATAAGGGAAGTAGTAGTTATTAGAATAGTGTTAGTATATAAGTTTTGAGGCCCAATGAAGGCATCCACGAATCTATTGTATTGAGCTTGCTCAAAGGAGGTTGCCCCCTCAAAATGGCCTGTGATCAATATAAGCTTTTTGTGTTTTTGTTATTCGTAAGAGTTATTTTATTTTTGCATATTTCGATTAAATATATTGTAGGAAGTAATCTACTACAGGAGGTTCTTCTCATGAGATAAATTTATAATTTATCCCACATTGATAAATTCACATGAGATCTCTTCATCTACTCTACAATGTTAGTGAAAAGACCACTAACTTTTGGATGTCCACAGGTAGGAATAATACTACATATACCTTGAGAATGATAAGGTATGACATCACTTCTAACATTATAATATATTTGAGCTACTTTTGTTTTTGGAATTGTATTATACATACCTACCCTTTGAGATGTTTGAACATTCATTGATTAACCATTAGTATCCCCTTAAACTCTTTCAACTTCCTTTCTCTTTCTCCTTGTGTTTATAGCTATAGGACTTACATCTATACTTGACTACCATTGATAATTCATAGCACATGAGTCATATTAATAATAATTAAATAATTTATATCACACTTGAGTACTCTTTACATTGGTATCTCATCCATTAGGTACCTCATATCGAGTCATAGTTGGCATAGTTCCCAAACTTGCCATGAAGGCTTGATTGAAAGACTCATTAACATATAAAGATGGGTCATTAGGTTGAATCCATGAAGGATGACCATCATTATCTTTGGAAAGGTTATTTTTAGTAATAATTATTTTTCTTGAGGTGGAAGGAGCATTAGGGTTATAACCACTATATGACTTGACTTGAACTAGCTATCTTTGAGCTTAGAAATGTGGTCTATTACCTTGGTAGTTAGGGTAGGACTGATTAGGTTGATAGTGGATTTATAAAGGCCTTATTTTATACTATTGGATAATCCTTTTTAGACCTAGTATCTCTTACTATATATCTCTCATTTTGTCTACCTCATTGGATTTGCTTGGTTGACTAGGGGCAATAGATTTATGTTTATGTGTAGGAATGGGAGTAGAAATAGGTGTAGGGGTTTGTAAATTAGGAAATATATGCATGGGTAGTCTTGGGTAAATATTCCCATCCTAATTCAAACAATTCTCTTCCTTAATAGCCACTTCATAGGCATTGGGTGAAGTGTTACCTCCCATATATTATATCATCATTGAAATGTCACTATAAAAATCTTTAAGATAGTAAAGGAAAACATGGTGAGCTATGGGTCTTACCAATATTTTAATCCTATCCCAAGTCTTATAAAATATTGTGTTTAAATCTTTAATGAATTATTTAGGTTCTCTCCTTATGCTGGTGAGCTACTCAGTTAGTGATAAGTTGTCACTCTTGTCCTCAAATCTTCTCCTCAATGCATATCCCAACTCATCCCATGTGGTGATTAATTTAGGTGCCAATGTACCATAATATTCAAGAGCTTTACCTTTGAAAGAGACATCCAAAAATATAATTTATATATTCTCATCAATAATGTGATGTATATTGCATAAGTTAGTAATGTTTCTTATATACTCAATACGGGTAATGGTAGTGTCACTAGTGTATGAGGGAATACTTTTGAGGGAAGATATATTAGGCAAGAATTAGAGGACTATATACATTAAAGGAAATAAAGTGAAGGTTAATTTCCATGGTATCTTTAAGAATTTTCAAGAATCAGGTAATCAAGAACTTTCTTATGGGTTTGTGACCAAGGTATGACTTCTTTGGGTAAGGATGTGTGTTAGAAAATCTGATTGCTTTATATTAATAATGAGGAATCTCTTAGAATCCAAAAAAAAGTTCTCTTGGTAAGATACCTTTTTTTAACCTTAGGCATGAAATAATACACTAGTATGCAACCAAGAATCAAATATTGGAGTTTTTTTAGATACTACAAGAAGTGGATTGTTATAGTTCTTTGTTGTCAAAGCCAACATCTACCTTGAACAACCTTCTTGGACTTCATGTCCCACTGGCATGTAAGAACTATTATAGACTAAATTTTCACCCTATATAAGTCAATTATACCTCCTCAAATTTGATATAACATAGAACTATCTCTCCTATATACAATATGATACAAGAGATAGATCTCTAGATTTGAAAGGGCTAATTCCCTTGATCTATATTTTAGGATCACACACTACACTAGGATAAACAATATTAGGGGTGAAAAGGGAAGAAATAAACATAAATAAACCTAAAATAATGAAGGTGATATACCAAATATAAGTTCATAAAACACACTTGCACATTCACTAATAAAGAAGACTGCTAAAACTAACCTTAACTCATTGTTCTTCTAGCATAAGTGTTTCTACATGAAGGTAGATTGCTATGTATATCTATAGGTGGGTGAAAATTGGGTCTGATATTAGACACCACTAGTATTTCTAACACTTCAAGACACACTCAAAAAACATATACACTCAATGATACTTGTTAGAAGAGATGCCACTACTCACACAATGCATATAAGAGCATAATGGAAGCAAGGAGAAGACATTCATCACTTAACATACAAGTACATTAATTGAAATAGGAAATATTTAAAAATAAAAAATAAACTTCATAAATTTATTCAAATATAAATCAATATGTCAAACTATTAGGGATTCACCATACCAATTGTGGATACTTTACAATGCCAAAATGGCTTGCATATATAGAGCATCAGAGAAGAGAGAGAAGTGAAGTTGAAGGGTCACATGACCAAGTTTCAAGACTTGTAAAATAGTTATATTTTAAGACAATTAAGTTTAAAATAGGTCATAAGGTACTTTATGACAAATTCTCATCACAAACGTGATATATCTTAGAGGTTGGGGTAGAGGCACTCCGTGGTTCTTCTTGAAACTACCCTTCTTAATGAGGAGTCTACTTGATTTCTTGAAAATAACTTAGAAGTATTTGAAACATGTTATTTAACTTATTAATTTGGAAATAATATGATTAAATTAATATTTGACATTCTAACTAATGAACTCCCCTTTATCACTTGTCATTCACTTTCTTGTAATTGCTCACTAGCCCTTATAGACTTGTCTTCACATTTATCACTTAAGTGACTTGCACATGTTTAATAAGTTTCATTGAAGAAGTTTTATACAAATCATTTAAACCTTATACATCCTTTGGTAGATCAAATAGACCTCAATGAAACTCAAACAACACTTCTCATCTTCACACTAGGTAATCACTTTGCTTTTTCACTGTCTTATTTAGACTACCTGCAATGAATAGCCTATCAAAGGAGTTTCCATGATTAAATAAGGTGATAATGGTATATTAGGAGTTATAAAACATCACTACACACCTCCATCAATGTATTTAATTTACCTATTCCCTTCTACACCTGTATAGCAACTCAAAACCTATAAGAAACACTAAATTAGGCTTGTCTGTATAAGTGATATTATGGAATGACTAGATGGTGAGGAGATTGGGAGAGATACAAATAAGTACAAATAAATTTTAAGGGCAATTGGCCACATATATATTCATTTACCTTCATATTTTCTCCATCAGGTTCTTAAGAGGGTTTTAGGTCACTTGGATTGTTAATAATGATTCATAAAAGTTAGATATCTAACTTTAAAAAAAATTCCAAAATTTTTGAGTTCAAGAACCTTATCAAATACCCATAATTTATTTAGTCACCATGAATCTCATACATACATATATGATCAAAATAAAATGGCTCTTGAGCTCTTTCTAGGCATTTTAGGTAGGCTTGAGAGGAAAATATATGCCAAAATGACCAATTTTGTATTGTATTATGTAAACCAATAGGTCTAAACAACCTTATACTCCCCCCTGTAGGTCATCATATGGATTTTAAATATCATATGTCTTTATGTATGATATTAGGCACCTTGAGTATTTATGTTCAATTCTAGGCCTAATAGACCTAGACTACATTTTTGAGTATTTGACCCTTTTGAGTATTTATATTGACTTTAGGGCCATTTAGATATATATTAACCTTTAATTAAACTCTAAAAATAATCCAAAAACCATTAAATACTCTCCTTTTCATCCTTTATTCATTCATATAATATGTCTGTAGGTTATCTTACTCATGGAGTGCCCTATGTCTGAGATAAAACATAGGATGTCCTACCTATTAATATGACCAAATAGAAACCATGAAGGTCTATTTTATGTTATTAGGACCTTATGTATCAAAATTAATATTTTTATCATTTTCTAATATCCCTCAACATCAAATTGTCTAGACTAGATTTTAGGGGTGTGACTATGTACAGGGTTTTAGATGACTGAGTATGAAGTTCAAAACCCAATCTTTTCTCTACCTCCTACCTCTAAGAATCAAATGAAATATGATGTAATAAATATAATAGTGGCTTATTACATGATCCTTCACCTTATATCTCTTTTCAAACTCAAAAACATGCAATCTCTATTAACTAGGCTAGTCTGTAAACTGTCTCCCAATTATAGGTGTGCATTAGAGAATTCACAAGGTTCTTATAGGTAGTGATAGATATTTAAACACTATAATTCATGTAATAATGTTCTATTGAGGTCATTTTTGACCATTTTTATCACAATTCAAAATTATTCAACCCACTATAGTCTAAAACTTGATATAAGGGTCTAGTATAATGTCATAGGGTGTGTCATAGTTCATTTGATGTGATTTCATATGTTATTAGCCTTGGTCATAGTCCAATTTAATCCTTATGTCATTTTATGTCGCTTAGGGGTCTTAAATGGGTCACAAATGAAGTTGGTATGGTTTTATAGGTGTCCATGTGTCTTAAACCTCCTTTTCAATGTCCTTTATATTAGTACTTATCAAATTCCTTATCAGGAATGTCAGTACTAACCAAAACTTGTAGGTGTTAACTGAAAATCAAGAAAAAATGTGAAAAAGAGGGACTTTTAAAGGTTTTACAGATTTTGGGAGAGATTGGAATGTTGGATAAGATTATTCCATGACCTTTTAGCTTCCCTGACTCCATTTCCATACTTGATTTTTTTTGAAAGTGCCAAAATTGGACCAAAACCATTATATCTCTCCATCACTCCACAAAGCAAGCATAAGTAGTCAGTAGGTTTCTTCTTGGTATGACCAATAGGTATAATTCTAATTTAAATAATCTTGGTGGTGGATATTACACTTTATTAGATTAAAATTCAAGTTTGGAGTTCAAGTATTGACTTCTTGAGCTTTATTAACCATCCTTAACAAGTTGACTATTCATTTCTGCTTGTTATTTTCCACACCCTGTAGGTTTTACTCCTATTTGAGATATTACATACAATGAAATTTATGAATTTTATAATAAAATATTTTTAATTAATCCTCTCATGTTTTACATCTTGGTTTTCATGTTTAGAGTTATTTTCATGATCCAAATAGTTTAAGTTTGCAGGTTAATGTCTCTAGTGGATTTGTAGTCAATTTTCAATAATTCCATAAGGTTTATTTCTATACAATGTTTTCAAATGAATATGTGGTGTTTTTTACGATTAATATAATGTATTATTTAAATCCTCTCCTAATCATACTCTCCAATATTAGCATCATACAAGCTACAGTCAATAAGGATAGTCACAATCAACTTCTTGCATAATTATTGTACACAGTTAGATAAATAAAGTGTTTTGAGTCTTGATCATGGTAATGAAAGTGTAATGGAGATTTAAATGTTTTTAGAACATCATTTTATCATTAAAAATCAATTTATATCTTAAAAATAGCACATCAAGAGTTGTGATAGTTAGTGTAAACTAGATACACAGTCATACACCATTGGTATGCACCTACAGGTGTCTACAAAAAGATATCATGTTGAAATGGGTATTAAAACTTGTTTTAAGCATAAAAAGGTTGTTATAATTCACTTAAATACCTTTTATAATGTTGGCATCTTTTTGAATGTTCATACACCATCATATTTTACATGTTTCATTCATTGCCTTAACTATAACTATATCAACACCTACAAGAGACTAAGAACATTGAGTTGAGAGTATTGAAACTTGTTTCCAATCCTTAAATATGGGAAGGATGAATTTGGAGACTTAGAAAAGTTATAATATTCATTTACTACTTATATATCATGCATACTACCTACATTCATATTCACTACCTGCATACAAAAATGCACACCTACAGGTGACCCCACAGAGATTTGAAAATGTTGTTTAAAGGCATGTAGACATGTTTTGAGAACCCTCATGAAGTTTTTGGATGTTAAAAGTAATTTTTCAACCATGTTTTAGAAATTATAATATAAATTAGACTTGATAAGTCAATTCAAGTTAAGGAACTATGTTTTAGGGGTAGGTTCCCTAAAAGCTCTAAAATAGAGCCCTGAGCACTTTTGGTGTTAATATATAACAATGTTGCATATAGTTTTGATCAATCCAAATGATCATAAATTTTAGACCTATCCTAGGATAACATCTTGAAAAATTAAATGTGTGGTTTATCTAATAGGGGTTCATATTATAAGGGTTCAAAGTTACATATTTGTTCATTGCATTTTTTAGTGTTGTCTACAGGATTTGAGCTTCAAGTGACTCTACACCCTAAGATAGTAGTATGGAAGCATATATTCATGATTTAATATTTTTATTAGAGTTAAGAGCATTTTAATGGTTCAAATTTCATAAATAGGAGTTTAAATTCAAGATATGGACTCACAACATCACTTATAGGTGCCTTTCCCTTAGAATATCCACCTACAACCTGACTATCGGTGCTCAAAAAGTCCACATTATGAATCTATAGATACTATACCTATAAACATAAGAAAATTTCCATGGGAAGTTGCTTCCAAAAATTATATAATTATCCAAAGGTATATGGAATAGTTTTTAATGTGGATACACACATATAGAACCCCTGTTATCCCATTAGTAGTCACCTATAGTTAACTGTAGTAAAAAATGAGCTAGAGAATGGTGTGATGGGTGTTAACAAAGCTTGAAAATGAGGTGAATGAATCTAAATGACATTGGATGACATTTTAGAATTAAAATATATTATTGGGCAATAAAACAAGGCTTAAAACATATAAAAAAACCTACAGGTAATAGAAACACAAAAATAAAACCTGTAAACTAGACCAGTCAAGGTGAGAGTGAGCAATGAAAGGTTTGGGAAAAAAATGGAAGGTAATCATGTTTGAAAAACTTCCATGGTGACAATTCACACATTAAGATAATCTTTTCACATGAAAATAGGGAAAGAGAGGGTATCTAGCATGCATACACAATCCATATCGAGGACCCTACACATAGTGACACTCTCCATGAGTCTACCTTGGGTTTTCTAAGTTTTGGAGGGGATATGCACATGATCAAGATTTAAAACATTACATAGATCATTATCACAACTTGGGAAATCCCACCATACCTTCCTCTTATATGGGATAATAAGGGAAGTGCCCTCTATTTTGTCTCAAATGGAGGAAACTCCCTAAAGATGCAAATCCTATAGGTCTATAAGAATGAAGACGAGAGGGTGATCTAGAAGTTAATACAACATTTAAATGATATGTTGAGAGTTATGTCACACATAAAAAACATGGAAAATCATGCATAGGGGTTATAAACAGGTTAGGGTGTTCAAACCTACAAAGGATACAATCAAGACCTTTAGGTATAGACTAGGCTTATTGCCTATTTGGGGTTCTACTACAACTTATAACCTTAGAGGAACATTAAAATCCATTATAACATGTTTTTAAGGAGTTATAATGAGTTTTAAAGCTATTGGATTGCAAATAACACCATAAAAAAGTCATTTCTTGGCTTAGACAAACTCAAGCCTACATAAAATGGAGAACAAATCTTGAGAGGGTAACTTTGAGAGCTTACACCTACTTGGACACTTTGCATGGGGATATGAGGAGTTGGGGAATAATTAAGGATGTCTTTAACATTATTTTTGTGGATTTTTTTTGAAAATCTAATGTCAGACCTGTATAAATAATATTTAGAGGGAAAAAGTACTCTAAATCCTCTAAAACCCTTTTTAGTGACCTAATCGATAAAATGAAGGAGGAAAAGCATCCAAGAGACATATAATGTATTGGGAGATGATTGGAAGTTGTAGAGGATTCTTCAGAGCTCCTTCCCATCAACTTAAATTGTACCCTACCTATATGGACATGGTGGAAAATATCTTTTATTGACTATTTTTGGTGTTGTGTAAGTATGGAAGGGTTTCAAGGGATTAAATACACTTTATGGACTTAAATTAACTCAAAATGTTCATTTAATTCTTCAATAATCCCATAGGTGCCTATGCAAGTGCCTTCATCTCAGCCAGTCAAAATTGGCATAGTGAACAAGATAGTGAGAGAGTGAAAACTTCAAGTGGGAGTCTTTTTAAGGTCTTCCTAAGAAATATAAGGTAATGAGGGGTCATAATAGGTGACATAAACTAATTTTTATGGATCATATTGTAAAACTAAAGACCAACCTTGATGCCAAATGTGAGAGGTGAGTGAAAAAAGAGTTATTTTGATTGTAGGCAATGATAATACATCTCCAAAATAATAATGATGATTAGGGACACTTATAATTAATGTTGGATCATGTATAAAATCCATAAATCTCATTTAAATAATAACATATATCCATAGTCTATTTTGGGACATTCTAACAAGGCCAAATAATGAAGATAGTTTTCTAAGTAAGCAATTGAGAATTTCTATGCCACATTTTAAGAGTTTCATGTTTTGAGGGAAATTTTTCCAAGTAGACCTTGCATGGAATATTAAATATTAATATTTCATACATGTGTAGCTCTTTTTATTAGCTTTGTACATGTCTTAGTGACTCTTGGACTTCATTCTTCTCACTTCTCTCTCAAATTGTATAAGTAGTAGCCATTTTGGCTCTTGTAGACTAATACCACACCATGTATGGCAAATCCCTTCTGGAATGACATTGCATTTTTCCTTTAAAAAATAAATGAAAATTTGGTTTTGAGTTCATGAACAATTTTATAAGTGTGAAAATTGATGTATGGTGATGCTAAGTTATAATCTTTTATCCTTACTTCTCCTTATCCTCTCATGTTTATACAAGTGTTCTTATTTTAATAGGTCATATAAAGTGTAGATAATGTGTTAGGATACTTTAAAGTTTAAAATTTTCCTTAGAGTGTGAAATTTACCCTCTAGTTTACTTACCTTGTGTTTATTCATGCATATCACCTCTATATTGAAATAATTATGTTAGAATCTTTTAGGACTTGGAAGCTAGTTTTTGTCTTGTTTCTTAATGAAATAAGTATGATGGTATTTTGGAAATAATACTAGTGTGTCACCCCATTATATTAGTTTCATTTCATTAAAAATTATCTCTTTTCCCTCAAATAACTAGTTAAGTAGGTGATAATCATTTCAACGTATATTCAGGGAGCTAGCATTTAAATCAAGAGGTCTACTTCTACCTATAGGTAACCCCACATACCTAGAAGTATTCCCATGTTTCCAAAATATAGAGGAGGATTTAACACCCTCCTATATGGTGAGATATTTTTTTATCATATTTTAGGCATACCTCATGGGACTCATTGTCTTCAAGATAACTTGTCAAGGTGAATGCTAGTCTTGACAACATTAGCTACAGATTAGTGTGATACTCAACATTTAGTGACTCTATTCAAGGTAAAATATGGTTCAAGGTCATTTTTTTGTCATAAATTTTCTCTCATACTTCATGTTACTTAATAGGTCATCATCTAGTAGATTTATCAATCCTATCAATCCACCTATTCATTCTGAACTTCCTCTTCAAGTTTAATACCCTCATCCTAATATGCATTTTGAAGAGAAATAAGATTTTTATATCCAAGAAAGTGAAGAGATTAAATAAATTAAATATTTTGAGGAAAACATGTCTAGGAAATATTCCTTTCCTACCTTTAATATTAAAAATCCAATTCACCTTCAAGCCTATGATGACATTCCTCCTAATGCCACAAAGAGTGTGCCTACATTCAATGGTGAGAGTCATGTTACACCTAGTGAATACATTAGGGATATCTCAATTTTTTTAGTTTCCATAATGTAATTGAGGATAATATTTCCATTATATTCCTTGATATGTCCCTTAGAGGTAAAACACTTGATTGGTAGAGGAATTTTATTGGTGGATGCATCACATCATGGGATGAATTTAGAGTGTTGTTAACCTAAATATTTAAATATGAAAGTGACCATACCTCTCTCATACATCAGCTCAATGTGATCAAAAGAGGCACCAAGTAAATAATGCATGACTTTAATGAGAGGTTTAAAAAAACTTGGTATAGATTTCCTCCTCCTACGAGACCACCTGATGGATTGATATTCCCTACATACTTGAGAGCCATTGGTACTAATATTGCTATCATGATTCAATCCATAGGTGGATTCACTCTTCCTGAAGCATATGAAATTTCCATTAGAGTTGAAAATGGCCTCATTCATGTAATAAAATTTCCTCTTAAGGTGTCTATGACTCTGATACCTAATACTCATACTAATACTCCAAACATTTCTCTAATTCCTAATGCTAATGCTAAGCCTAACACTACTGCTAAGAAGGTAGATGAACCTGATCCATATGCAAGAATTAAAACCTTAGAATCCAAGCTTAGAAAAGAGAGAATTCAAATATGTACCTATCAAAATCCATATCTATATCATCAACAATATGGCCAATAATATGGGAAAGGAAGAGGTCAAGGGAAGCCTAACTTTAATAAGCTTGCCAATGTGTACAATCTCAATTCTAATATCAATGCAAGAGAGATAGTACTAGTGCATATCAATTTTGGTGCAAAGGGAATATTAGAAACAAGGAAAGTTCATGGATGGCCATGAAGGTGGATATAAATCCTTAGTTACTCAAGGAGGAGTCACTCCTCACCTATTAATTGAAGATGAAGTCATGAAGCAAGTAAATGAGGATTGGTATCCTCATGAAGAAATTTTCACCAAATTATTGGTGGAAGATACTTTTGTGTTAAATTAAGAAAATTATATTATAGACAATACAAGATCCAAGAGGAAGGCTCTAGGATATGGTAATAACATGCTTACAAGTTCATCCAATCCTTCTACAAGGTAGACAAGCATAGCTTCAAGCATGGTAGTCCCAAACACACCTACACTTCCTCCAAGTCAAAATGTGGTAAGTTATTCTCAAGGTGTCTCAATTCCTCAATTTACAAGCAATCCTTTTCCTATAAGGACTCAAGAGAAGGTGAGTACTTATGCCCTAAACATAGTGGATTCATTGAAAAGTGCCAAAGCAACTATATCCTTGTGGGATTTCCTTCACATGCTTGGCCAAAAAGAGATATTAAAAAAGTAGCTATCCATTATTATTAATATTCCTTCACCTTTAAATCCAATTCATAATCATATAACTCTTACAAATTCCCCTAATACTATTATTGAATCATATACTAGGTATGATAAACCTCCACTATTCTACCTCACTCTCATAGTTGGTGACAAATTAGTACATAGTTTCATAGTGGATAGTGGTGCCTCTACTTAATTATGAACCTCATAGCAAAGAAGTGATTCAACTCGATGGTATACCTGATAAGACAATAGGGTTGATAAAAAACCTTAAGGTTTTCTTCCCTGACTACCCTAGTTTTCCCATCCTCTAAGACATAATTGATGTTGACCATCCTACTCATTTTATAATCTACCTTTCAAGGGACTTTACAACCAAGATAGGTGGCCATGTCTCAGATTATTGGTTCTTCTTATAATTTAGGAAAAGGTATGGAACTAAAGTGATTATTATAACTTAGACTCTTTCAAGGTTTCACATTAAGCCTTACATTGAAATAAGCTCTAATATAAATTATATTATCCATGAGAAGGAAGAGTCTAATGTGGATGATGGTGCTTCTAAAATTGAAGGTATAAATGACTTGCTCTTATATGAATATCATGAAGATTCTTATGAGTATGATTCTTATGCATACTTTGAGAAAATTGACCTTGACACTTATATCATACTTGAAGATCCATTTGAAGGAGCTGAGGTAAGTTTCAAACATTCTTTCTCACAAGCTGATGAAAGTAATTACATGATTCATGAATATGATGATGATAGGTTGAGGAACCTAATTGAGCACCATAGTGGAAATAATGATGTCTTTTTGCCTACTATTGATGAAAATTCCCTTGATGATGACACTCATGAGGGAGAAGAGGGTGACTTATGGCAAAGGTTCAATGTCATATTTCAAGATTTTGATCAATTAAGTAATGCTACTTCCCCTCCTAATAAGTATATATCTGATGTGTTTGATAATAATTCTAATAAACATGATGTTGAGTGTCTCACCAAACATGGAAAATAGTGTCATGTTGTGAATGAGGGTGAACTATGGTAAAGGTTCAATGCCATATGCAAATAATTTGACAAGTTGGGTATAATTCCTTTTTCTCAAGGAGATTCCATATCTAATGAAAATATTTATAATGAGACTAATAAGCATGTTTTTGAGTGTTCCATCAAACACAAGGATGAATGTCATTCTACTGATCAAGAGTCTATAGTCATGAAATATCTTGATGATGCTAGTGTCCAAGAAGTTGTACACATGGAGAAAAAAGTCAAAGTAGATTTGGTTATGGATCAAGGATAGTCAAGAGATCCACTTGATGTAGAATAATTTTCATAAGTTTTGAAACATGTTGAAGAGAATCTTGATGCTCCCATCAATCAAGTACATTCTATTAAAGAAGAGGGAAAAGTTGAGGTAGTTGAAATACATTCTAGTCTATAGTTTAAGGAAAGCATATCAATTATGATAGTGATCAATAAACTTGAATCTTGAATAAAGGTTCATAGAGAAAAATAAAAAGCATTCATGAAGGCTCCAAAAATTCCACTTACAGACCTAAGAAGATCCAAAGGTGATAGGCATCTTGAACATTCACATATGTATGTGGTTGATGATGGACATGCTTCACATTCTAGATTGCATTCATGGAGTGACAAAGATGTAATAAGAACTATCTTTGATCTTGGTTGAGGTATGATAAGATGTTTTTCAACTCAAGAGTGAGGTTTTTAAAATATTATATTACGTGTGTGTGTCTTTCTTTTAGTTGTGTTATGTTCCATAAGTGTTCTAGTTGAACACATGCATGTTTCCTTTGGTGTGCCTTATTTTATGTGTCCTATATTTGTTTTTTAGTGTGGTGTTGAAGGAAAATTATGTGTCAAACCTATGTATAAGTGACTCCATATCCCATTGGATAGGATTAGGCTACTGGTCTTGGCATAATAAGTATACCACCCTTGGTAAATAATCAAGAATGTTGACCATTTTAACCACAAGTCAAAATGAGTCACCCCGATATAGTCCAAAAATTGATATAGTGGTATAGTATAATGTCATAGGGTGTTTTATAGTTCATTTTATGTGATTTTATATGTTTTTGGCCTTGGTCATAGTCCAATTTAGTCCTTATGTCATTTTATGTCACTTAGGGGTCTTAAATGGGTCATAAATGAAGGTGGTACATTTTTATAAGTGTTCATGTGTCCTAAACCTAATTATAAACATCCATCATGTTAGTAGCTATCATATTACTTTTTAGGAATTATAGTAATAACCAAAACTTGTAGGTGTTAAATGAAAATAAATAAAATAAGTGAAAAAAGGAGTTTTAAAGGTTGTACAGCCTATGGGAGAGACTTGCACATGGGAGAAGATTATGTAGTGACATTTAAGCTCCCTAACTCTATTTCCATGCTTGATCTGCTTTGGAAGTGAAAAAATTATACCAAAATCATTTTATATCTCCTTCACTCCACTAGGCAAGCAGAAGTAGTCAACAAGTTTATTCTTGGTATGGCCAATAGGAATAATTCTAGGTAAAATGATCTTGGTGGTGGATATAAAACTTTATCAAATTCAAATTAATGTTTTGATTTTAAGTATTATCTTCTTGTGATTTATGAACCATCCTTAACAAGTTGACTATTCATTTTAGCTTGTTGTTTCTCACACCCTGCATGTTTTACTCTTATTTGAGCTAGTATGTAAAAATCAATTGATGAATTTGTTTATATAATTTTTCCTTTAATTTTTTACATCTTATTTTTAATGTTTGGAATTGTTTTCATGATCAAAATAGTTTAATTTTATAGGTTGATGTCACTAGTGGACTTGCAGTCAGTTTTCAACACTTACAAAAGGTTTATTTATCTACAAAATTTTCAAAGCAATGTGTGGTGTTGTGTCCCATGCCTCTAATGTATTATTCATATCATATTATTATAAGCTTACTCTCTAATATTAGCATTATGTAAGTTGTAGTCAAGAAGGATAATCACAATCAACTTCTTGCATGATTAATGTACGCAGTCAACTGAATAAAGTGTTTTTAGATCTTAGCATGGTAATGAAAGTGAAATGGAGATTAAAATGTGTTGAGAAAATCCTTGGAGCATGAAAAATCAAATTATATCCTAAAAATAACATATAAAGAGTTTTGATAGTTGGTTTAAACCAAATACATAGTCATATGCCATTGGTATGCACCTACAAGTGCCTATAAAAGGATATCATATCAAAACGGGTATTGAAACTTGTTTTAATCATTTAAATATTGTTATAATTAAATTTAATACCTTTTTATAAGGTTTGTATCTTTTTAGATGATCATACACCATGCACATTATGCATGTTTCCATTCATTTCCTTGATTGCAACTATATCAACACCTATAGGAGACTGAGAACATTGAGTTGAGAGTATTGAAACTTGTTTCAAATCCTTCAAGATGGGAATTATGAATTGAGAGACTTAGATAAGGTTTAAAATTCATATAATTCTTATATATCATGCATACTACCTACATTCACATTTAATGTCTATATTAAAAAATGCACACCTACAAATGGCCCCACAGAGATTTAAAAATGTTGTTCATAGGTGTGTAGACATGTTTTGTGAACCCTAATGATTTTTTTGGATTTTAGGTAATTTGGAAACCATTTTTGAGACATTGAAACAACAATAATACTTGAGAAGTAACCTCAAGTGAAAGAACTATGTTTTAGGGACAAGTTCCCTAAAATCTCTAAAATAGAGCCCTGAACACTTTTGATGTCAATATATAACAATGTTGCATATAGTTTTGATCAATATAAATGATCATACATTGTATCCCTATCCTAGGATAAAATATTAAAAAAGTAAGTGAGTGGTTTAGATAATATGGGTTCATACTATAAGGGTCCAAAGTTACATATTTGTTCATTGCATTTTTTAATGTTGTTTACAAGATTTAAGCTTCTAGTGACTCTATAACCTAAGATAGAAGTATGGAAGAAAATATCCATGATTTAGTTTTTTAATTGGATTAAATTAAATTTAAATGGTTCAAAGGTCATAAAAAAGAGTTAAAATTCAAGATATGGATTCACAACATCAACTATAGGTGCCTTGCCCTCAGAATATCCACCTATAACTTGATTGTAGGTGCTCACAAAGTCCATGTTGTGAACCTATAGATACTAATATTATAAACATCATAAATTTTCCATTTAATTTCCTTCCAAAACTTATATAAGGATCCAAATTTATATGGAATATTTTTCAAAGTGGGTACACACCTATAAAACCCCTACTATCCCATTAATAGTCAATTACAATTGATTGTAGTTGATAGTGAGCTAGAGCATGGTGTGATGGGTGTTGAAAAAGATTTAAAATGAGGTTAATGAATCCAAATGACTAGTGATGGAATTATATAATTAAAATGTATTATGGGGAAATAACACAAGGCATAAAACATACAACAAACATAAAAATACAACCTGCAGACCAGACTAGTCAAGGTGAGAGTGAGCAATGAAAGTTTTGGGAAAAAAATTGGAAGGTAATCATGTTTGAAGAAATTAAATAGTGAAAATTACCATCTTAATATACTCCTACCACATGAAAAAGGGAAAGAGAGGGTCTTTATCATGCATACACAGTCCGTATTTAAGATCCTACACAAAGTGAGACTCTCCACGAGTTTTCCTTGGGTTTTCTAACTTTTAGAGGGGATATACATATGATAAACAGATAAAAATTTTCATATATAATTATAAAAAAATGGATAATACTTAAATACATTAATTTTGTATGGTAAAATAGGGGAAGTTTCATTTATTTTGTCTTAGACAGAGGACATTCCCTAAAGATGCAAATCCTATAGGTCTAAAGGAATGAAGATGAGTGGGTAATATAGAAGTTAATGAAAAAATTTAAGGAGATTTTGAGATTTGTGTCACACATGGATAAACATGTAAAATCATGTACATGGGTTAGAAACAAGTCAGGGTGTTCAAACTTAGAAAGGATATAGTCAAGACCTTTAGGTCCAGACTAGGCCTATTGCCCATTTGGGAGTCTTCTACAACTTATAGCCTTAGAGGAACATTATAATCCATTATAATATGTTTTTATGGAGTTATAAGGAGTTTTAAATCTATTTAAATGTAGAGAAAACCATAAATAAGCCATTTATTGGTTCATAAAAACTCAAACCTGCGTAAAATGGAGAATAAAGCTTGAGAGGGTAACTTTGAGAGATCACACCTACTTGGAAACTTTTCATGGGGATATAAGGATTTGGGTAATGATGAAGGAGGCCTTGAAATTTTTTTTTGAGTATTTTTTTTGAAAATCCAATGTTAGACCTATATGGACAATATTTAAAGGGTAAAAGTACTCTAAACCCTCTAAAGTCTTTATTACTAACCTGATTGGGAAAATGGAGGAGAAGCATCTAGGAGGCATAAAATGCATTAGGAGATGATTAAAAGTTGTAGAGGACTCTCTAGGGATCCTCTTCATTAACTTTATTATACCCTACCTATATGAACAAGGTAGAAAATGCCTTTTTTTTGGCTATTTTTGGTTTTATTTAGGTATGTAAGGGTTTTAAAAGATGAAATGAAATTTGGGAGAGAGATTGGGACTTAAAATAACACACCATGTTCATTTAATTATTTATATAATCTCACAAGTGCCTCTACAAGTGCCTTCATCTCAGACAATCAAAGCTGGCATAATGAACAAACTAGTGAGAGAGAGAAAATTTCAAGTGAGAGTCCTTGTAAAGTATTCATAAGGAATATAAGGCCATGAGGGATCCTAAAAAATGTCATACACTCCTTTGTATGTATAAAATTTGAAAATTGAAGATCAACCTTGATGCCAAGTGTGAGAGGTGAGTGAAAAAAGAGTTATTTAGATTGTAGGTAGTGTTAACTCACCTTCAAAAGAATCTTGATGATTAGAGGCACCTAAAATGCATGTTGGAGCATGTATACAACCCATCACTCATAATTAAGTCATTTCATCTATCCCTAGTCTATTGTGGGATGTTATTACAAGGCCAAATGATGAAGGTAGTTTCTTGAGTAAATAATTGAGGAGTTCTACACCACATTTGAAGAGTTTCATGTTTTGAGGGAAATTTGTCCAAGTAGACATTGCATGGTATATTCCATATTCATCTTTCATACATGTGTAACTCCTTTTCTCAGATTGACACATGAATTAGTGACTATTGGACTTCATTCTTTTCACTTCTCTCTTAAATTTTATTAGTAGCCATTTTGGTTCTTGTAGACTAATACCACACCATGTATGGCAAAGATCTGATGGAATGACAATGTATTTTACCTTTGACCAATAAATTAAAATTTGGTTTTAATTTCATGAAAAATTCTCTAAGTGTGTAAAGTGATGTATGGTGATGCTAAGTGATAATCTTCTATCCTTACTTCTCCCTATCCTCTCATGTTTATGCAAGAGTTTTTATTCTAGCAGGTCATATAGAGTTTAGATAATGTGTTAGAATCC
Organism: Torreya grandis; assembly: GCA_037957365.1. NCBI lineage: Eukaryota > Viridiplantae > Streptophyta > Pinopsida > Cupressales > Taxaceae > Torreya > Torreya grandis. The sequence continues at coordinate 305,862 of JARHVA010002376.1, read as the reverse complement.
TTTAAAGTGTAAAATTGTCCTTAGAGTGTGAAATTTACCCTTTGGTTCACTTACCTTATGTTGCTTCATGCATATCACCTCTATATTAAAAAACTTATATTATAATCTTTTAGGACTTTGAAGCTAGTTTGTATGTCTTGTTTCTTAGTGAAAGAAGTGTGATGGTATTATAGAAATCATCCTAGTGTAACACCCCCTTAGAGTAGTTTCACTTTATGAAAACTTCTATATCTTTTCCGTCCAAAAACTAGTTAAGTAGGTGATAAGCATTTCAAGTTATATTCAAGGAGATAACCCTTAAACCTAGAGGTATACTTCTACCTATAGGTAAACCCACATACCTAAAACTATTCTTATGTTTCCCAAATCTAGAGGAGACTTGAACACCCTCCTCTAGGGTGTAATATTTTGTGACAATAGTCATTAAGACCACTTCACACTTTTTTGAACTCGCTCCTACTTTAGGGCTATGCTTTCATTATCTATCACAAATGCACTCTAAGTTACTTACACATTCCATTATTCACTTTAGATCAATAACATTTTTATTTAATATATATATTTAGTATAAGCTTGAATAAGTTGAGATCAAGATCAACCATCATATCTCATAACAATAAACTTATTCTCATGTTCAAGCATGACATCTAGGTCTAGGATTCAATAATATATCCATAGGGCTTACTCAAACCTCATCAAAACTTACCAACAAATGATACTATGTCGAATAGAGTCTCTTATTTAAAAATATTAAGGTAAAAGCTCCCATTTAAAACATTTGAATAGGCTATGTGTGTTTTTTGAAGTTATCTTCCCAAACCTATTATGCCTTATTATAGCCTTAAATATTTACTAAAAGGCATTGTCACTACACTTCAACCCTCATAGTCTCCTCAAAGCATATCATTATGCTTCTACACTTTGATTACTTATACATAGAAATGTATAGGTCTCTATTAGGTTTGACTATAGTAAACAATCTCACAATGTTGAGTACTTAACTCCCTTATTGAGTTGGAAACATATGTTATGATATTTGAAGGTAATGGGGACTCATTGCAAGGTTCTAAGCATGCAGTTTGAATCCCTCATAGACCATTGACACCTCCTTTCTTTGGGGAATATGTATTCAAAGTGTATTCTACATGTATGATAGTGAAGAATGTAGGTTTACCATTAATTCAAATAGATTCTTGCATGATCAATTAATATTGGGAATTCTCATTGCACTCAGTGGATAAAACCAATGCATATTGTCTTGACCGAAATCCAATTCATACCTAAAAGATTAGCTCTATAATTATGAAACACTATTCTATAGACCATGATGGTTCTGAATTTCTATCAAAATGGACTGATTTTGACTATATGTGCATGTTAATACATGCCAAATAAGTTAAATCCAATATGGAAAGGAATAAAATCTTATTCAAGTACACATACACTACTTGGTTCACACATACTAATGCAAAAAGATGGGAAAACTGAGGTGTTGGGGATGTGTAGGTAGTTTGGAGTTATTAAATTCTTAGTGATTGTTAATGAAATACAAATCACAAATATTGAGACCATGACCATTAATTGGAAGCTCATAAGGATTACTACTAGTCCTCAAGTGTACTCAACCGAACTCTACTTCTCTTGTCCATATCAATTGAAAATAAATTACCTATTTATACTTATTTAAGAGAGATGAGAGATATGGACTTGTTTTTGGTAGTTTTAAACCTATTGAATATTCTTACACCTAAAATTGACCTATATGAATCTAAATATACCCTCTTGAATCCTTCACACATGCCATATGTGTCATATTAGTTCGTATAACATCTAAAATTACCATTTTTACAGTTAATCTTCTTGAATAGACATTGAACTTGTAATTTTATAGTTTTAAAGTCTTCTTTTGACATTATATGACATTTAATACATTATATATCTTCTTTAAAATTTTTCCTTTGATTGGATTTATGTAAAAATTCATTTTAATGACCAAAGGTAGCATAAAATGACATAGGACAACTAGGTTAATATAATAAAGGTTTAGAACACATTAAGTGACCTTAAAAACATGAATTAACCCCACTTATGACCATGATGACCATGTTAAAACCTAGAGTAATTCATGAACAATTTGAATATGCAAGGGGATTTGACTAAATTTGACCTAGGGTCAAATTTAGTCAATATTTTGGTGATTTCCTAGGGGTAGCATGCCTACTATGCTAAGGACCAGTTGCCTTCTCCTATCCGTAGGAAATAGAATCACCCATACACTATACTTGAAAATGATAAGAATTTTAAAATAACAAAAACAACACCAAACACAATAGGAAATAGACACACAAGATAATAAACTCTGGCACACACTTGTGATCTCATGAACACTTGGGGAAAACACACACCAACTCAAAGGAAAACACACACTTATCCTAATATATACAAGAACTCAAAAAACTTGAGGTGAAATATATATTATTCATTGATTCAACTAGGGAAAAAGACAATGATTCTTGCATCACTGTTTCTCCATGAAAATAATCCATCATATGAGGCATATTTATCAATGAACACTTGATTGTGGAGATAGTCAAATGACTTAACATGGTTGGATCTTATATTAAATGTAAGTGTGTCACTTGGAGCTCTCATAAACAATCCATCTGGCCCTCTTATAGTCTTATTTAGGTTTTCATATTTCTTAAACTCTACCATGTTTAATTGACAACACTCAAACTAAATCTTGGGAGTCATCAAAGCCTTATCAACTTTAGGTGCATTTGAAACATGACATGCTTGTTATTGTATGTCATCAAGACCATATTATTTATGCTCATAATAGAATTCATGGTATGATAAGTTTATTTATTGCTTGGTATAGACCTAAATATCCTCCTTGTGCTTATTTAGTGTATGACTGACCTTATCATCAGGTTAATACTCTTTTTTAAAAATTGTAGGCCTGATTAATTCCTCAAATTCTTGTACAATGGCATTGCATTATTTCTACATGTCATCTGCTTCCTCTTAGGGTTCTATTTATTCATAATTATCTTATTCTATAGGTATAAATGAGTATTCACTAAGACTATCATGATTTTTTATAGCTAGGATCTCAACATCATCACCCATGTTTATAAGATAGTTTCCCCATGTAACTTGCTCTAGAATGTTATTAGGATTTGCCTCAAGAGTTCCATCTCAATATTCATGGAGGATGAAAGTACCAAGGATCGTATCTTCAAATCCACATTTTTCATCTCCCCACTCATCAAGAAGGTGATCTAGGAAATACTTCAGGTGACAAATTTAGGTGATGGTTCTACCCCAATTGTTGTCAAAACTTCTAGGAGCCATAACTTCTAAGACATAGCTCCATTTGACTACCCGTTTGAACCGATAGAAAGATAAGAATGAGGAGAATGAAATTAGATGGAACTGAGATATTCTCAATGGTTTTTGATACCTAAAAATCAAATGGAAGTGCCCAAAATTTCAATTTTAATAGTGTAGTCTAAAAATAGAAAGTTTCTAAAAATAATAATTTATTGAATTCTATGTTGTTGTAAATCATGGAAGTCAAACCAATTAATCTCCCTCAAAATTGGTGACCTTCCACATCCTTCCCCTATTTTCAAAATAGGTATACATAAATATGTATCTTGAGAAGGATATTAGACATCTCTTCCTAGAGATAGGCATATGTTTATATCTGTAATTCGTGAGCAATAAAATATCTCTTCTCAAAGATCGCATTATTATTTGTGTATTCTTGAAATATGTTTAAACCAAAATTTTTGAGTTTTAGATTAGTGGTATTAGATTGGTTTGTCTTGTGAGTGTATGATCCTAAGGATGAGGTTAGGCTATAAGAAGCTTGGGGGAAAAATAATAAATCCCATTGACTATCCACTTGTTCACTTCAAATGATCTAAAATAGTGGATAAAATTAAGACATATGATATTTTCAAGTAAATTTTGAATGAATCTCTCTAGTAGTAGCAAGTGCAGATGCTACAACAATTCACCCAAATTCTCCAACAAATCTCGATGGGAAATTTTGGATCTTGATCTACACCCTCATGTCCTTTTAGTGCCCCAACACCCTTCAAGGTTCAGGTGAATTTTGATATCCCTACATTTAAAGGAAAAATTAGAGTTGATGTAGTATAAAATTGATTAGATCGATTATCTTCATATTTTTCTATAAATAAATTTACCCATGAAGAGAAGATCACTTTTTCTCTTTTGAAAGCATCATTGCATGTAAAAAATTGGTGAGAAGTGTACAAAAAGATGTTTAGTATAGGTGATACTGGCCTTGAGATAGAACCTACCTGGGATGATTTCATAGAAGCTATAAAGGAATAATACTACCCCATTAGAGCATATGATGATTTGTATATACAGTGGCAAAAACTTTGCCAAGGTAAGGAATAGTCTGTTCAAGATTACACTAACATTTTTCATTCTTTGTCTATAATATTGGGCATCAATGAAAGTGAGAAACACAAGGTTATCAAATACCATGCTGGAATACAATGGTATATATATGGGGAAATGGAACTCTTCAATTTGGAAACCCTCGATGAAGTATACAAGTTCACGATGAAGATTGAGTAGAAGCATGAAAGAAATAATATGATGAGTTGACCTTTGAAATGGAAAAGTGATAAAGAAGGTAAAAAATGAGTTAAAAATTAGAAGCAAAGGGAATTCTAAGATAAGCAACCCCAGAAGGGAAAGACTAAGAAATGGTGTGACTACCACAAAAATAGAACTCACTTCAAGAAGAATGTTGAGCCATCACGTCCCTACTTTTTGAGTCATAATCCTCAACATCTATAGCTCTACCTCATACACACCCTATAATCTAAGAGGATGAAGAAGAGATTATAGATGTTAACCCTAATTCCATTGTTGCTTCATCATAGACCTGTGAGAAAAGGCCAAATGACAAGGAAAGGTTATTTCACTCTAAGTTATGGGTGAAAGGTAAGCCTCTACATTTTATTCTTGATAGTAGGAGTCAAAAAAACCTAATATTTTCTAATGTTATGAAAATTCAAAATCTATCCATGAATCCTCACTTAAAGCCATACAATATTAGATGTTTGAGCCTAAGGAGAGACCTCTATATCACCCACCAATGTCTTCTTTCATATGCAATAAAATGTTTTCAAGATGAGGTCTTGTGTGATGTGGTCAATCTAGATGTTTGTGATGTACTCCTTGGTTAGCCATTCATGTATGATTAACATGGCATCTATGAATCAAGAACCCAAAAGATCACCCTCACTCTTAGAATATGGTGATATAGGGTACCATAGGTACCACCTCCCACATATATCTCCCTAATTAGTGCCCAAAAATGTAAGAGATTGGTTCTCATGGTGGTCAAACCACAAAAATTCAAGAAGGTTAATGTTGTAGCCCTGACTACACAATCAACACAACAATAAAAGTAGATGGGTCAAACTATGAGAGAATATGATGACTTATTCAAGTCACCCATGGGAGTTACAATTCACTATCAGATGATGGATACCAAGATGATGAAGTCCATGGCCTTCCATTCACAGACTGATGGTCAGATAAAAGTGGTGAACTGCCTGATTATTCATATGCTTCAGATATATCACCCTAAACATCCATGCACATGGGATGAGGTGCTTATTTTCATAAAAAATGGACACAATCAGGCCTTATAGAACTCTGCTAAGCATAGTCTATTCCAAGTATGCTTCGAGTTCCAATCCATGACACTAATTGATGTAGCCATTCTATTCTCCACCATAGAATACACACCTCATGGGAGATCTAAGGCAACAAAAACAAAAAAGTTCATTAAAAAAATCAAGATAAAACTATCACATTTAGTGAGGAATATTTATGTAATGGGGACCATTACTTCTCAATTATGGAGGAATGATCTAGGCAACACTTCAGGTGATAAATTTGGGTGATGGTTCTACCTCAATTGGTGACAAAACTTTTGGGAGCCATAAATTTTGAACCATAGCTCTATTTGACTCCCCATTTAAACTGTTGGAAAGCTAAGAATGAGGAGAACATGATAGGATGTCACATAGATATTCTTTATTATGTTTTACTCTTGAAAACCAAATGGAAGTTCCCAAAATTTTAATTTTAATAATACAATCTAAAAATAGAAAGTTTCTAAAAATAGTAATTTCTCAAATTTTGTGTTGTTGTAAATCATGGAAGTTGAACCACTTCATCTCCCTCAATATTGGTGACCTTCCACATCCTCACCCTACCTTTAAAATAGGTATAAATAAATATGTATCCTAAGAAGGAGATTAGACATCTCTTCCCAGAGATAGGCATATATTTATATCTAAAATTTGTGAGTAATAAAACATCTCTTCTTAGAGATAACATTATTATTTGTGTTTTTCTGAAATATATTTCAGCCAAAAATTATAAGTTTTATATCAATGATATCAGAGTGGTTTGTATTGAGAGTGTATGATCTTGAAGATGAGGTCAGGCTCCAAGAATCTTGGTTGGAAAATAATAGATCCTACAGACTATCCACCTATTTGCTTCAAATTAACTCAAATGGCAGACAACATCGAGACATATGATCATTTCAAGGAAATGGTGAATGAAGCTCTCTAATAGTAGCAAGTATAGATGCTACAACAATTCACCCAAATTCTCCAACAAATCTTGATGAGAAATTCTATCTCTTCATCTACACCTCCACATCCTTTCAGTGCCCCAACACCCTTCAAGGTTCAGGCAAATTTTGATATCCCTATATTTAAAGGTAAAATAAATGATGATACAGTAGAAAATTGGTTGGATCAATTATCTTCCTATTTTTTTATAAATAAATTCACCGATGAAGAGAAAATCACTTTTGCTCTTTTAAAAGCATCATTACTTGTCAAAAATTTGTGGGAAGTGTACAAGAAGAGGTTCAATATGGATGATATTGGCCTTGAGGTGGAACCTACATGGGATGATTTCATAGAAGCTATAAAGGAAGAATAGTACCCATTGGAGCATATGATGACCTATATATAGTGGTAATAACTTTGACAAGGTAAGGAATAGTCTATTCAAGATTACAATAACATTTTATATTCTCTATCTATGAGATTATGCATCCATGAAAGTGAGAAACACAAGGTTCTCAAATACTAGGTGGATTACAATGGTACATAAAGGGGGAAATGAAACTCTTCAATTTGGAAACCCTCGATGAAGTGTACAAGTTCACGAAGAAGATTGAGTAGAAGCATGAAATAAAGAATACAATGAATTAGCCTTCAAAATGGAAAAGTGACAAAGAATGTCAAACATGAGGTCAAAATTAGAAACAAAGGGAATTCCAAGATAAGCAACCCCAAAAGGGAAAGACTGGAAAATGGTGTGATTACCACAAAACTAGAAATCATTCCAAAGAAGAATGTCAAGCCTTCAAGTCCCTAATTTCTAAGTCACAATCCTCAACATCTACTGCTTTACTTCATACACACCCTACATTTGAAGATGAAGAAGAAGAGATTATAGATGTTGAGCCTAATGCCATCATTACTTCATCATAAACCCACAAAAAAGGTCAAATGATAAGGAAATGTTGCTTCACTCTAAATTATGCATGAAAGGTAAGCATCTACATTTCATTCTTGATAGTGGGAGTCAAAAGAACTTAATATCTACTAATGTTGTGAAAAGTCTAAATGTATCGATGAAGCTTCACCTAAATCCATATAGTAATAGATGGTGGAGCCCAAGGAGAGACCTTCGTGTCACCCACCAATGTATTCTTTCATATGCAATAAAAACTTTCTAAGATGAGGTCTTGTGTGATGTGGTCAATTTGGATGTTTGTGATATACTCCTTGGTTAGACATTCATGTATGATCAACATGGCATCTATAAATCAAGAACTTGAAAGATCACCCTCACTCACATGGAAATATAGCGTACTAGAGGTACTAACTCCCACATCTATCTCGTTGATTAGTGCCCATCAATGTAAGAGATTGGTAATCATGGTAGTCAAACCATAGAAATTCAAGAAGGTTGATGTTGCAGCCCTAAATACATAATCAACACAATAATAGAAGTTGTAGACACCTAAAATTAGCCACTGATAACCTCCAATCAGGCTTTTAGCTAGTTTCCATCTAAAATGCATAATTAGGCCTAAAAATAATAAAACACGCTAAAAGATGTGAAATTGACATATTCAAGTGCTGATTTTAGCCAGGGTATCCCTAAATGGGGCAATGCAATTTATAGGCTATCTAACTTTGATCAATCTATTTTGAGTCAAAATGCCAAATTTAAACCTACATGCTCTGGACCACTCTTTCCTATCAAATATTTTTCACAATACTCATGCATTTATTATTTGCTTTTGGAAACATCCTAAATGGAAATATGGATCCAATGCATTTGAGAGTGACTTCCAATTCTAATATAGTCAAATATAGGACCAATAATAAGGCATTTTGATCAATTTGGGTAATTTGTGTATAATGTTATTAATCATGCCTAAGAGATAATTAACCTAAATCAAGGCCTAATTAATAATTCCATGAAAATTTGTTGAATATTTGTTTTTATAAATGAATATTGAATATCTACATCATCAAGTGACCTCATTTCTTGGGAAGACATCCCTAGGGCATAAATGCTGCAACTATCAAGATTCATGCCTCCCATGCCTTATCAATGCCTTCCATGATTCCCTTCATGCCTCTTAAATTCCCCTTCTTCCAATGTTATGATGAGGAAAATTACAAACTTAATTCCAAAAATTGAATTAATCCTAAACCACACATCTCAATCTTGAGATGGATGGTTGAGGTTGATTTTGATCAAATCCAAAATATATAAATAGGAGGCCTCACAACATCATTTAAAAAGCTTAATTTGTGCAAAGTTATAATGTAGGATCGGTTTTAAAATCTTCAAGAAACTAGTGTTACCATGTAAAATTGATTCCAAGCGAAGCCAAGTCACAAAGCCATAAGTTTCCAAGAGGAGATGAATGTAGCCACACTCCATTGAAGAAGACCTCTTGAATCACAAGTTGAGCAAGCCACCATTACAAAGGAATTTAGAGCATCCAAAGAAGGTGAAAGGAATTCTTGTGTTTTTATTACTTTATTTTTAGTTGTGATTGTCATTTCATTTTGTTAACTAAGCTCTCCCTAGTGTCTAGGCCTAGAGATGTTATGCTATTAATATGTTATTTCATTTTATTTTCATTTTATAACTAACACCATACTAACCATCCTCTATTGATTTAAATTCATAGATCACATAAGCAGATGGGTCAAACTATGGGATAATATGATGAATTATTCAAGTCTCCCATGAGAGTTTCACTTCACTATCATATGATGGATACCAAGCTGATGAAGTCCACGGCCTTCCAGTCATAGACTAATGGTTAGATAGAAGTGGTGAACCACCTGATTATTCACATATTGTGGATGTATCACCTAAACATCCATGCACATTAGATGAGGGGATTCTTTTCATATAACATGGACACAATGGATCCTTACATAGATCCACCAAGCACACTCCATTCCAAGTATGCTTCAATTTCCAATCCATGACACTAATTAATGTAGCCAATCTATTATCCACCATGGAATACACACCTCATGGGAGATATGAGGTAGTAAAATAAAAAAAATTATTAAAAAAATCAAGATACAACTACCATATTTGATGATAAATATTGACATAATGGGGACCATTGCTTCTCAAAGAGGGAGGAATGGTCTAAGAAACACTTCAGGTGACAAATTCAGGTGATGGTTCTACCCCAATTGGTGGTAGAACTTTTGGGAGCCATAACTTTTAAACCATAGCTCTATTTGACTCCCCATTTGAACCAGTGGAAATCTAAGAACAAGAAAAACACAATGAGATGGCACTGAGCTATACTCACTAGTTTTTCATTACTAAAAACCAAATGGAAGTGCCCAAAATTTCAATTTTAATAGTGTAGTATAAAAATAAAAAGTTTCTAAAAATAGTAATTTCTCAAATTTGGTGTTGTTGTAAATCATAGAAGTCAAACCACTTCATCTCTCTCAAGATTTGTGACCTTCCACATCTTTCCCTTACCTTTAAAATAGGTATAAATAAATATATAGCTTGAGAAGGAGATCATACCTCTGTTCCCATAGATAGGCATATGTTTGTATCTATAATTTGTGAGCAATAAAAAATTTCTTCTCAGAGATAGAATTATTATTTGTGTGTTCTTAAAATATATTTCCACCAAAACTTTTGAGTTTTGGATTAGTGGTATTAGAGTGGTTTGTCTTGAGAGTTTATGATATCAAAGATCAGGTCAGGTTATAAGAAGCTTAGGTGGGAAATAATAGATCCCATAGACTATCCACCTATTCACTTCAAATGACCTCAAATGGTGGACAACATTGAGACATCTGATCCTTTCAAAGAAATGGTGAATAAAGCCCTCTAGTATTAACAAGTGTAGATGTTATAATAATTCATATAAATTCTCCAATAAACATTGATGGAAAATTTTGGCTCCTCATATGCACCTCCATGTCCTTTTAGTGCCCTAACCCTCTTCAAGGTTTAGGTGAATTTTGATATCCCTACATTTGAAGGCAAAATCAAATTGATGTAGTAGAAAATTAGTTGGATCAATTGTCTTCCTATTTTTTTATAAATAAATTCACCGATGAAGAGAAGATCACTTTTACTTTTTTGAAAGCATCATTGCCTATCAAAAATTGGTGGGAAGTGTACAAGAGGAGGTTCGATGTGGATGACATTGGACTTGAGGAAAAACCTACCTAAGATGATTTCATATAAGCTATAAAGGAAGAATACTACCCCATTGGAGCATATGATGATCTATATATATAGTGGCAACAATTTTGCCAAGGTAAGGAATAATCTATTCAAGATTACACTAACATTTTTAATTTTTTATCTATGAGATTGGGCATGTAGAAAAGTGAGAAACATAAGGTTCTCAAATACCATGGTGGAATACAATGGTACATAAAGGGGGAAATGGAACTCTTCAATTTGGAAACCCTTGATGAAGTTTGTGGTAAAGATTGAGTAGAAGCATGAAAGAAAGAATATGAAGATTCAACCTTTGAAATGGAAAAGTGATAAAGAAGGTCAAACACGAGGTCAAAATTAGAAGCAAAGGAAATTCCAAGATAACCAACCCCAGAAGGGAAAGACTAAGAAATGGTGTGATTACCACAAAACTAGAACTCACTCTAAAGAAGAATGTTGAGCTATCAAGTCCCTGCTTTCTGAGTCACAATCCTCAACATCTACTACTCTACCTCATACATACCCTGCAGTCAAAAATAATGAAGAAGAGATTATAGATGCTATGCTTGATGCCATCATTTATTTACCACATACCCATGAGAAAAGCCCAGATGAAAAGGAAAGGTTGTTTCACTCTAAGTTATGGGTGAAAGGTAAGCCTCTGCATTTGATTCTTGATAGTGGGAGTCAAAAGAACTTAATCTCTACTAATGTTGTGAAAAGTCTAAATATATCCATGAAGCCTCACCTAAAGCCATTCAATATTGGATGTTTGAGCCCAAGGAGAGTCTTTCATGTCACCCACCAATGTCTTCTTTCATAGGGAATAAAACCTTTCCAAGATGAGGTCTTGTGTGATGTGGTCAATCTGAATATTTGTGATGTACTCCTTGGTCAACCATTCATGTATGATCGACATGACATCTATGAATCAAGAACTTAAAGGATCACCCTCAATATTATAATGTGGTGTTACAAGGTACCAAAGGTACCACCTCCCAAATTTATCTCCCTGATTAGTGCCCAATATGTAAGATATTGGTTCTCATGGTGGTCAAACCATAAAAATTCAAGAAATTTGATGTTGTATCCTTAACTACACAATCAACACAAAAAAAAAAGTAGATGGGTCAAACTATGAGAGAATATGATGACTTATTCAAGTCACCCACAAGAGTTCTATTTTACTATCAGATGATGGATACTAAGCTGATGAAGTCCATAGCCTTTCATTTACAAACTGATAGTCAAAAAAAAGTAGTGAATTGCCTAATTATTCACATGCTTCAAATGTATCACCCCAAACATCCATGTATATGGGATGAGGGGCTTATTTTCATACAACATAGACACAATAAAGCCCTACATAGCTCCACCAAGTACAATCCATTCTAAGTATGTTTTGGGTTCCAACCTATGACATTAATTGATGTATCCATTCCATTCTCCACCATGGAATACACACCTCATGGGAGATATGAGGTCGCAAAATAAAAAAAGTTCATTAAACAAATCAAAACACAACTACCACACTTGATGAGAAATATTGATGTAATGGGGACAATTACTTATCAATGAGGGAGGAATGATCGCGACAACACTTCAAGTGACAAATTAGAGTGATGGTTCTACCCTAATTGGTGGTAGAACTTTGGGAGCCATAAATTTTGAACCATACCTCCATTTAACTCCCCATTTGAACTTTTAGAAAGCTAAGAATGAGGAGAACATGATGAGATGGAACTAAGTTATGATCAATTGTTTGAGACCCTTAAAAACCAAATAGAAGTGCCCAAAATTTCAATTTTAATAGTGCAGTTTAAAAATATAAAGTTTCTAAAAATAGTAATTTCTTGAATTTTATGTTGTAAATCATGGAAGTCAAACCACTTCATCTCTCTTGATATTGGTGACCTTCCACATCCTCCCCTACTTTCAAAATAAGTATAAATAAATATATATCCTAAGAAGGAGATCAGACATCTCTTCTCAGAGAGAGGCATATGTTTGTATCTATAATTTGTGAGAAATAAAACATCTCTTCTCAAAGATAACATTATTATTTGTGTGTTCTTAAAATATCTTACAACCAAAACTTTCAAGTTTTGGATCAGTGGTATAAGATTAGTTTGTCTTGAGAGTGTATGATCCAAAGAATGAGGTCAAACTACAATAATCTTAGGTGGAAAATAATAGATCCCATAGACTATCCACCTATTCACTTCAAATGACATTAAATGGTAGAAAACATTAAGACATCTGATCCTTTCAAGAAAATGGTGAATGAATCCCTCTAATAGAAACACACATAGATGCTACAACAATTCTCTCAAATTCTCTAATAAATTCTAATGGGAAATTCTAGCTCCTCATCTACACCCCTATGTCTTTTCAGTGCCCCAAAACCCTTTAAGGTTTAGGTCAATTTTGATATCCCTACATTTGAAGGCAAAATCAATGTTGATGTATTATAAAATTGGTTGGATTAATTATATTCCTATTTTTCTATAAATAAATTCATTGATGAAGAGATCACTTTTGCTCTTTTGAAAGCATCATTGCCTATCAAAAATTGGTTGGAAGTGTACAAGAAGAGGTTCAATATGGATGATATTGGCCTTGAGGTAGAACCTACCTAGGATGATTTCATAGAAGCTATAAAGGAAGAATACTACCCCATTGGAGCATATGATGATATATATATATACAATGGCAACAACTTTGCTAAGGTAAGGAATAGTCTATTTAAGATTACACTGACATTTTTCATTCTCTATCTACGAGATTGGGCTTCTAAGAAAGTGAGAAACATAAGGTTATAAAATACCATGGTGTACTACAATGGTCTATATAGGGGGAAATGTAACTCTTCAATTTGGAAACCCTCAGTGAAGTTTATAAGTTCGTAGTGAAGATTGAGTAGAAGCATGAAATAAAGAATATGAAGAGCTAGCCTTCAAAATGGAAAAGCAAAAAAGAAAGTCAAACATGAATTCAAAATTGGAAGAAAAGGGAATTCCAAGATAAGCAACCCTAGAAGGGAAAGATTGTGAAATGGTGTGATTACCACAAAACTAAAACTCAATCCAAAGAAGAATGTTGAGCCATCAAGTCCCTACTTTTTGAGTCACAATCCTCAACATCTACTACTCTACCTCATACAAACCCTATAGTCAAAGAAGACAAAGAAGAGATTGTAGATGCTGAGCCCAATGAAATTATTGATTCATCATTAACCTATAAGGAAAGCCTAGATGATAAGGAAAGGTTGTTTCACTCTAAGTTATGGGTGAAAGGTAAGTCTCTGCATTTCATTCTTGATAGTGGGAGTCAAAAGAATTTAATCTCTACTAATGTTGTGAAATGTCTAAATTTATGCATGAAGCTTCACCCAAAGCCATATAATATTGGATGGTTGAGATTAAGGAGAGACCTTGTGTCACCCACCAGTGTCTTATTTCATATAAAATAAAACCTTTCCAAGATGAGGTCTTGTGTGATGTGGTCAATCTAGATGTTTGTGATGTACTCCTTGGTCAACCATTTATGTATGATTGACATGGCATCTATGAATCAAGAACCCAAAGGATCACCCTCACTCTTGAAACATAGTACTACAAGGTAATAGAGGCACCACCTCCCACATCTATCTTCCTGATTAGTGCCCAATAATGTAAGGGATTGGTTCTCATGGTGGTCAAACCATATAAAATCAAGAAGGTTGATGTTATATCCTTGAATACACAATCAACACAATAATAAAACATATTGGTCAAACCATAGGAGAATATGATGACTTATTCAAGTCACCCATGAGAGTTATACTTCACTATCAAATGATGGATACCAAGCTGATGAGGTCCATGGCCTTCCATTCATAGACTAATGGTTACACAAAAGTGGTGAACTACCTAATTATTCACATGCTTTAGATGTATCAAACCAAACATCTATGCACATGGAATGAGGGGATTCTTTTCATACAACATGGACACAATCAGGACCTGCAAAACTCAACCAAGCATAGTCCATTTTAAGCATGCTTTGGGTTCCAACCCATGGCACAGATTGATGTAGCCATTCTATACTCCATCATGGAATACACACCTCATGGGAGATTTGAGGCAATAAAATCAAAAAAAATCATTAAACAAGTAAAGACACAACTACCACATTTGATGAGGAATATTGATGTAATGGGGACCATTACTTCTCAAGGAGGGAGGAATGATCTAGGCAACACTTCAGGTGATAAATTTGAGTGACGGTTCTACCCCAATTGGTGGTAGAACTTTTGGGATCCATAACTTTTGAACCATAGCTCCATTTGACTCCTCATTTGAACCACAAGAAAGCTAAGAAAAGGAGAATGAAATGAGATAGAACCAAGATATGCCTAATGGTTTTTTAGAACCAAAAACCAAATAGAAGTGCCCAAAATTTCAATTTTAATAGTGCAGTCTAAAAATAAAAAGTTTCTAAAAATAGTAATTTCTTGAATTATATGTTGTAAATCATGGAAGTTGAAACAATTCATCCCCCTTGAGATTGGTGACCTTCCACATCCTCCCTCTACCTTCAAAATAGGTATAAATAAATATGTATCT
This sequence comes from Torreya grandis, assembly GCA_037957365.1. NCBI lineage: Eukaryota > Viridiplantae > Streptophyta > Pinopsida > Cupressales > Taxaceae > Torreya > Torreya grandis. The sequence goes on along the minus strand of JARHVA010002376.1, from coordinate 290,425 downwards.
CAATAAAGAGATCATACATCTCTTCCTAGAGATAGGCATATGTTTATATCTATAATTTGTGATCAATAAAACATCTCTTCTCAGAGATAACATTATTATTTATATGTTCTTGAAATATATTTCAACCAAAAATTCTAATTTTTGGATCAGTGGTATCAGAGCAGTTTGTCTTGAGAGTGTATGATCTCGAGTATGAGGTTAGGCTATAAGAAACTTGAGTAGAAAATAATAGATCTTATAAACTATCCACCTATTCACTTCAAATGACATAAAATGATAGAAAACACTGAGACATCTGATCCTTTCAAGGAAATAGTGAATGAAGCCCTCCAATAGTAGCAAGCATAAATGCTACAACAACTCACCTAAATTCTCCAACAAATCTCAATGGGAAATTTTGGCTTCTCATCTACACCCCCATATAATTTTAGTTCTCTAACACCCTTCAAGGTTCAGGTGAATTTTTATATCCCTCCATTTGAAGGAAAAATCAATGTTGATGTAGTAGAAAATTAGTTGGATCAATTATCTTCCTATTTTTCTATAAATAAATTCATCGATGAAGAGAAGATCACTTTTGCTCTTTTAAAAGCATCATTGCCTATCAAAAATTGGTGGGAAGTGTACAAGAAGAGGTTCGATATGGATGATATTGGACTTGAGGAAAAAGCTACCTAAGATGATTTCATATAAGCTATAAAGGAAGAATACTACCCCATTAGACTATATGATGATCTTTATATACAGTGGAAACAACTACGATAAGATAAGGAATAGTATGCTCAAGATTACATTAACATTTTTCATTCTTTGTCTGTGAGATTAGGCATCTAAAAAAGTGAGAAACACAAGGTTCTAAAATAATATGGTAGATAACAATGGTACATATAGGGGGAAATGGAAATCTTCAATTTGGAAACCCTCTATGAAGCGTACAATTTCATAGTGAAGATTGAGCAGAAGCATGAAAAAAAGAATACAAATAGTCAACCTTCAAAATGGAAAAGTGACAAAGAAAGTTAAACATGAGGTCAAAATTGGAAGCAAAGGGAATTCCAAGATAATCAACCCCATAAGTAAAAGACTGGGAAATGGTGTGATTACTACAAAATTAGAACTCACTCTAAAGAAGAATGTTGAGAGATCTAGTCCTTACTTTCTGAGTCACAATCCTCAACATATACTACTCTACCTCATACACACCCTATAGTCAAAGAGGATAAAGAAGAGATTATAGATGCTAGGCCTGATGCCATCATTTCTTTACCATAGACCCATGAGGAAAGGCCAGATGACAAGGAAAGGTTGTTTCACTCTAAGTTATGGGTGAAAGCTAGGCCTATGAATTTCATTCTTGATAGTGGGAGTCAAAAGAACTTAATCTCTGCCAATGTTGTGAAAAGTCTAAATATATCCATGAAGCCTCACCTAAAATCATATAGTATTGGATGTTTGAGCCCAAGGAGAGACCTTCATGTCACCCACCAATGTCTTCTTTCATAGGGAATAAAACCTTTCCAAGATGAGGTCTTGTGTGATGTGGTCAATCTAAATATTTGTGATGTACTCCTTAGTCAACCATTCATGTATGATTGACATGGAATCTATGAATCAAGAACCTAAAAGATCACCTTCACTCTTATAACATGATGCTATAGTATAGAATAGGTACCACCTCCCACATCTATCTCCCTGATTAGTGCCCAAAAATGTAAGAGATTGGTTCTCATGGTGATCAAACCACAAAAATTCAAGAAGGTTGATATTGTAGCCCTAACTACATAATCAACACAAGAATAGAAGTAGGTGGGTCAAACCATGGGAGATTATGATGAATTATTCAAGTCACCCATGGGAGTTCCACTTCACTATCAGATGATGGATACCAAGCTGATGAAGTCCACGACCTTCCATTCATAGACTAATGGTCAAATAGAAGTGGTAAACTACTTAATTGTTCACATGCTTCAGATGTATCACCCTAAACATCCATATACATGGGATGAGGGGATTATTTTCATACAACATGGAGAAAATTAGGCCCTACATATCTCCACCAAGAATAGTCCATTCCAAGTATGCTTTGGGTTCTAACTCATGACACCAATTGATGTAGTCATTCCATTCTCCACCATGGAATACACATCTCATGGGAGATCTGAGGCAACAAAAGCTACAAAGTTTGTTAAACAAATCAAGACACAATATCCACACTTGATGAGGAATATTGATGAAATGGGGACCATTACTTCTCAAGGAGGGAGGAATGATCCAAACAACACTAAAGGTGACAAATTTGGGCAGTGGTTCTACCCCAATTAGTGGTAAAACTTTTGGGAGCCATAACTTTTGAACCATAGCTCTATTTGACTCCCTGTTTAAACCATGGGAAAGATAATAATGAGGATAACATTATGAGATGGAAAATAGCTATGATTGGTGGTTTTTAACCTTAAAAACCAAATGGAAGTGCCTAAAATTTCAATTTTAATAGTGTAGTTTAAAAATAGAAAGTTTCTAAAAATAGTAATTTCTTAAATTTTGTGTTTTTGTAAATCATGGAAGTCAAACCACTTAATCTCCCTCAAGATTGGTGAGTTTCCACATCCCCCCTTATGTTTAAAATATGTATAAATAAAGATGTATCTTGAGAAGGAGATTAGACATCTCTTCCCAAAGATAGGCATATGTTTGTATCTGTAATTTGTGAGCAATAAAACATCTCTTCTCAGAGATATCATTATTATTTATGCATTCATTAAATATATTTCAACCAAAAATTTTAAGTTTTGGATCAGAGTGTTATAGGTTATTGATCACTAGGGTGATATCTTCTTCAATGACATTAAAATTCATATTAGAGGTATCAGGAACATATGGTTCTACATGAAAAGTAGAGAAAGGTTTTGATTTGATTGTCACTTTTACACCATATATAGTACTAAATCCCATATAGGACTAATTTGAAGTTAGATAATCTCCAATCTTAGTAGTGGACTCTCTTGACAAACAAAGTACAAAATGAGGAGGCACATCTACAACCAAAACATCTTGATAAATGGTGAATGTAGGATAAGCATGGAGGATAAGTTACAAACCTTTGATTATGATAATGGTATTGGTAGGTGACTGATATAATTGTATCACTCCCTTAGAATGAGGTTGATACTTTAAATTTAATTTATCAGCTTCTTGCTTGGACATGACACAAGTGCTATCTCCACTATTAATAAGACAATTATGAACTAAAGGATCTCCAATGATGATGGATAAATAAAAGAGAGGAGGTTTATCTACCTTTTAAACTTTTATTGACTATACTTCATTAGGCCTCAATGCATTTTTCAAGGCTAACTCATTACCACTAGGCTATTTTATTATCAAATCGAGTTTGGATAGCTCCTGTTAAATTAGGTTTTCTTGTCTAGGTATTCTTAATGTATCCCACATTGATACATCTAGATGAGATCTCTTCATATGATCTATAATGTTAGTGAAAGGACTACTAACTTTTGCCTATCCACTAGTAGGAATAGTATTGCCTACACCTTGAGAATTTTAAGGTATGAAAGCACTTCAATATTATGTCTCTTTGATCTACTTGTATATTCAGAACTAGATTAGACATACCTTACCTTTGAGATGTTTGAACATTTATTTATTGACCATTAGTATCCCCTTGAACTTATTCAACTACTTTTCTCTTACTCCTTGTGTATACAAAAATAAGAATTGCATCTATGCTTGACTTCCCTTGATAATTCATAACACATGAGTCATCTTTATACCAATTAACTAAGGTAGATCCCAATTGAGTAATATTTCCATTGGTCTCTCTTCCATTAGGTACCTCATCTTGAGTCATAGCTAGCATAGTTACCAAAGTTTCCATGAAGGATTGATTGAAATACTCATTGACATAAGAATATGGATCATAAGGTTGACTCCATGAAGGATGAACATCATGCTCTTAGGCAAGGTTATTTTGTGTAGGCACTAATGCTCTTAATTTAGAAAGAGATTGAGGGTTATAACCATTATATGACTTGGATTGAAATAGTTATCTTTGACCTTAGGAATGACCTTAGAAAGGTGGTCTATTGCCTTGATAGTTCAGGTAGGATTGATTAGGTTGATAATGGCTTTGGTAAGGCCTTACTTTCTACTATTAGATAATCCTTTTTAGACCAAAGATATCTTACTCCATATCTCTCATTTTCTCTACCTCATTAGATTTAATTATTTGGCTAGGGGCAGAAAATTTATGTTTAGGTATAGGAATGGGAACAATAATAGGTGTAAGTGTTTGAAAATTAGGAAATAGAGGCATGGGATGTCTTGGGGAAATCTTCCCATCCTAAATAAAATAATATTTTGCCTTAATGGCCACTTCATAGGCATTGGGTAAAGTGTTACCTCCCATAGATTATATCATCATTGAAATGTGACTATTAAAATCTTTAAGATAGTAAAGGAAAGCATGGTGAGTTATGGGTCTTACCAAGATTTCGATCCCATCCCATGTCTTCTAAAATATTGTGTTGAAGTCTTGAATGACTTTTTGAGGTGCTCTCCTTATGCTGGTTAGCTACTCAGTTACTGATAATTTTTCACTCTTTTCGTCAAACCATCTCCTCAATACATCTCCCAACTCAACCCATGTGGTGATTTATTCAAGTGCCAATGTACCATATGAATCAAGAGTTTTCACTTTGAAAGAGATAACCAAAAATTTGATTTCTATGTTCTCCTCAATGATGTGATGGATATTACAAAATTTAGCAATGTTTATTATATGCTCAATAGGGGTAATGGTATTCTCGGTGTAGGGGGGAACACTTTTGAGGGTAGATATGGAGATATAATCATAGTGGGTAAGACTTAGATGAATATATCCATTGAATGCAACAAAATGAAGGTTCCTTACCATGGTAGCTTTAGGAATTCATAAGAATGGTATAATCAAGAACTTTCTTATGGGTTTGTGAGTGGTATGACTTCTTTGGGTAAGGATGTGTGTTAAAAAATATAATTTATTTATATGAATAATGAGGAATATCTTGTAATTCAAAATGAATGATTTTGGTAAGAGACCCTATGTTTACCTTAGGCATGAAATAGTGCACTAGTCTACAACCAAGATTCAAATGTTGGAGTTGATAGATATTGGAGGAAGTGGGTTGTTATAGCTCCTTGTTGTCAAAGCAAACATCCACCTTGAATAACCTTCTTAGAATTCATGTCCCATTAAGTCTGATATAAATTTTATATCCCAAATTTTCACCCTAGATAATTGAAGTAGACCTTCTCAAATTTGGGATAACATGGAACTATCTCTCCTATAGACAAGTTGATACGAGAGATAGATTTCTAGATTTGAAATGGTTAACTCCCTTGATCTATCTTTTAGGGTTACAAATTACACTAGGATAATCACTATTGGGGGTGAAAAGAGAAGAAATAAACATAAATAAAACTAAACTAATGAAGGTGATACACCAAAGATAAGTCCACAAAACACACTTACATCTACACTAAGAAAGAAGACTACTAAAATTAACCTTAATTCATTATTATTCTAGCATAAGTTTTTCTACATGGAGGTAGATTGATATGCATATATATAGGTGGGTGAAAAGTATGATTTATATTAGACACTACTATTCTCTCTCACACTTCTATACATAGTCAAAAAATACATACACTTCATGAGACCTGATAGAAGAGATGTTACTACTCACACAATACATATAAGAGTAGAATGAAAGCAAGGAGAAGATATTCATCACTTAACATCCAAGTAAAATAATTGATATACATAGGAAATATTTAAAGATACAAAATAAACTTCATAAATTTATTCAAATGCAAATCAAGATGTCAAACTAGTAGGGCTTCACCATACCAATTGTGGATCCTTTATAATGCTAAAATGGTTTGCATATATAGAGCATATGAGAAGAGAGAGAAGAAGTGAAGTTTAAGGGTCACAAGGATGAGTATCAAGACTTGTAAACTAGTTAAAATTCAAGATAATTAAGTGGAAAATATATCATTAAATCCTCTATGACAAGGGTTCATCACAAACATGACATATCTTAGAGGTTGGTATAAAGGCACTCCATAGTTCTTCTTGAAACTGCCCTTCTTAATGAAGAGTCTAATTTATTTCTTGAAAATGAATTATAAGTAATTGAAACATGTTATCTTACCTAAGAAGTTTTAAATAAGATGGTGATAATCATATACACCTTTCCAAATAATGAACTCCCCTTTGTCATTTGTCATTCACTTTCTTATAACTGCTCACTAGCCCTTTTAGGCTTGTCTTCACACCTACAACTTAAGTGACATACACATGTTCAATAAGGTTAATTTAATAATTTTTATACAACTCATTTAGAACCTATTTTTCCTCTGGTCTATCAAATAGACCTCAATGAAACTCAAACAACAATTCTCATCTTCACACTTGGCAGTCACTTTACTTTCTCACTATCTTATTCAGACTACCTATAATGAATACTATAGTAGATGAGTTTCCATGCATAAATTAGTTTATTATGGTATATAAGGATTTATAAAACAACCCTACACTTTTATCAATGGTTTTCATTCACTTATTCCCTTTTACACCTATATATTAACTCAAAACCTATAAGAAACATTGAATTAGGCCTATCTGTACAAGTTACAGTAAAAAAATATTGGATGGTGAGGAGATTTGGATAGTGAAAAAAAATTAAAAATAACTTTCAAGGCTAATTGGACTCTTCTATATTAATTTAGCTTCATATTTTCTCCATCAGGTTCTTAAGAGGGTTTTAGGTCACTTGGATTGTTAATAATGATTCATAAAAGTTAGATGTCTAAATCTCAAACCAATTACACAAATTTTGAATTAAAGGCCATACTAAAATAATCCTAAGTGATTTAGGAACCATTAAATTCATCCATATATATATGATCAAAATAAAATGGCTCTCAAGCTCTTTCTAGGCATTTTGGGTAGGCTTGAGAGGAAAATAGGCCAAAATGACCAATTTTGTATTCTCTTCTACAAACTAGTAGGTCTAATAAAACTTATAATCCTCCTAAAGGAAATCACTTTGATTGGATAGATAATATGTACATATAAATGATATTAGGCACATTAAGGGTTTCTATTTAGTTCTAGGCCTAGTTGTCTTATTATGTCTGCAGGTTGTCTTACTCATGAAATGCCCTCTATCTGAGATAAAATGGAGGATTTCCCCCCTAATGGTAAGACCAAAAAGAGACCATATATGTATATTTTACATCTTGAGGACATTATATATCAAAATTTAGAGTCTAATAATTCTCCAATAGCCCTCAACATCAAATTATCTGGACTAGCTTTTAGGGGTATGACTATGTACAAGGTTTTAGTTGATTGAGTATGAATTTTAAAACCTAGTACTTAATCTATCACCTATATTTTAAAGTCATATAAATGTGATTTAATAACTATAATAGTGACTTATTATGTGATAATTCACCTTATATCTCTTATGAAACTCCCAAATGTGCAATCATCATTGATTAGGCTAGTCTGTAGACTGTATCCCAACTGTAGGTGTGCATTAAAGAATTCACAAGGTTCATGTAGTTGGTGATAGATATTTAAACACTATAATTCATGTCATAAGTTCCTCTTGAGGTCACTTATAACATTTCAAACTTGGTTTAACTCACTCTTGCCTTAGGGATATGATATCATTCTCTATCACCAATGCACTCTAAGTTACTTGTAAATTACATTGTTCACTTTGGCTCAACAAAAATATTATTTACTAAATATTTATAAAATAAGATTAAATAAGTTAAGATCACCATAAACCATAATATCTATTAACAAGAAACTTATTATCATGTTTAAACATGTCATCTAGGTCTAAGATGCAAGAATGGATCCATAGGGCTTACTCAGACCTCATCAAATCTTACCAACAAAAGCTACTATGTGGAACATAGTCCCTTATTCAAAAAGATTAAGGTAAATGATCCCATTTTAAAATTTTCAATATTATAACTATGGGTGTTTTTGAAGTGATCTTCCCAAACCTATTATGCCTTCCTATAGTCTTCAATATTTACCAAAAGGCATTCTCACTACACTTCAAGCCTCATAGTCTCCTCAAAGCATATCATCATGCCTCTATACTTTGACTACTTATATAGAGAAATATGGAGGTCTCCATTAGGTTTGACTATAGTAAACTATCTCCTAGTGTTAAATACTTATCTCCCTTTTTGATTTGGCAACATATGTTATGAGCTTTGAAGTTAATGGGGACTCATTATAGGGTTTTGAACATGCAATTTAAATCCCTCATAGACCATTGGTAGCTCCCATATTTGGGACATATGTATTTAAAGTGTATTGTGCTTGTATGACAATGAAGAATATAGGTTCACGATGACTTAAAATAAATTCCTACATGATCAAATAATGTTGAGAATGTGGGTTCACCATGATCAATGCAAATAGATGGGAAAACTAAGGTGTTGGGGATGTGCATGAAGTTTAGAGTTACTATCATTTTTAGTGATTGTTCAAGAAGAAAAAACCACCAATATTGAGACCATAACCATGAATTAGAAGCTCATAATGAGTACTAACAATCCCCAAGTATACTCATCCCAACTCTACTTCTCTTGTCCATACCAACTAAAAACGGTTGACCTATTTAGACTTATCCAAGAGAGAAATAAGAGAGATGGATTGAATTTTGGTAATTTTAAACATATTGAATATTCTTGTACCTAAAATTGACCTATGAGAATCTAAATAGACCATCTTAAATCCTTCACATGTGTTAGGTGTGTCATATCATTCGTACAATATCTAAAATTGCCCATTTTATAGTTAATATTCTTGGATAGATGTTGAACCTACATTTTTCTAGTTTGGTAGTCTTCCTATGAAATTATTATTATCTCTAAATCTTGTACCATAGAAAAGGGTTATTTAGGCCTCCTCTAGATTTGGGAAATGTTGGGACATTTCTAGGCCTGTGGGTGTGCCTATAAATGGAAATGAACCTCTAGGTTGAAAGGGCTAGCTCCCTGTATTAGCCTTTTTTTATTGTGTAATAAAACTGATGAACTAGCTTGTATGAGTGAAAAGAGTCAAAAGTTTGCATAAATGAAAAGCCTAGTATAAAATGGTGATACACCAAGAATTAGTATCCACATGTATGCCTTATACTTATACACAATACAATAGAATATAGTCTATACCTCAAGCTCTAGAAGATTCCAACATAATTATTTAAATGTAGAGACAAAATGAATGAGATCACATAAGGTAAATAACTATAAAGACAACCTGTATAATCCAAAAAATGGTTACACATGTGCAAAATCTCATACAGCTAGAATGTACTCTACATGACCTATTGGATCAACTCTTTGCTCAAAATCATGAAGGATAGAGAACAAAAGGATAAAATATCACTTGCCATCACTCTGTGTCTCTTGCATGCCTAGGCAAATGCTCAGAACTTAGAAAGAAAATAGACTTATGGTTCTTTGTGCAAAGGCAAGAAAATGGTAGAACATTCTAAGAGGGATTTGCCATAATATTTGTGGATGATAAAATAAGAGCCCAAGGGTCCTATTTATAGAAAAAGAGGGAGAGAAGAGAGAGATAACCAAATTAATTGAGTCTAGGATTATCTTTCCTATCAAGCACTCAACTTGTGTAAGCAACCTTATGTCGATTCAAAAGAAGAATAGAGAAATTAGACTTTGTGTGGATTTTTTTGATCTAAATAAAGTGTCTCTCAAGGATCATTATCCACTCCCTTCCATGTAAGAAATTCTATAAGTTGTTTCAAGTTCTCAACATTTCTCACTTCTTGATGGTTATTTAGGTTATAATCAAATATTGGTAAATGAAGGGGATCAATTCAAGATAGCCTTCACCACCAAGTGGGGGACCTTTTCCTACAAGAAGATGCCATTTGGTTTATCCAATGATGGAGCTACATTTCAAAGGGCAATGGACATGGATTTCAAAGGTTTGATCAATAAGTTTTTTCTTGTTTACCTTGATGATATAACCATGTTTTCAAAGGATGCTACTAATCATATGGGAATATAAGGCAAGCATTTGAGAAGTTTAGAGAGTATGACATATCCCTCAATCTAAAGAAGTGTATCTTCTCTATCCATGAAGGTAAGATTTTTTGTTTCAAAAGAAGGCTTATCTATTGACATCAAAAGGATTGAAGCTATTCTAGGCTTATCTTTGCCTCAACACAAGAAAGGGATGAAAATTTTCTTGGGAAAAATAAACTTTATAAGGAGGTTTATCCCAAACTTTGTAAATGTGGTAAAGCTATCACAACCATGTTAAAAAGGAATCAGGTTTTTACTTGGACAAAGGAAGGTAAAGGTAGCTTTGAGAAAATCAAGCAAGAAATTGTAACATCTCCCACTCTCTTAAATCAAAATTTTACTAAATATTTTATTCTTTGTACTTTTTCTAACCATGACACAATTTCAGCTATGCTTATGCAAAATCATGATGAAGATGTTGATCAGCCAATTACTTTCTTCAGCTAAGGCTTAGAAGACTATGAAGTGAGATATTATGTTATTGAGAAGTAAGATTTAACCATCATTAGATGATTGAAAAATTTCAAGCATATATTTTCCAACAATAATATCCATGTCATGGTTTCCCATCCTAATACCAAGGAGTTTCTCCTAAGTAGTTATCTTAATGAGAAGAGATCTAGATGGATCACAAAGGTGATGGAATATGACATTGACATCAAGGTAACCAACTTGGTAAGAGGAAGAGGTTTATGTGAGCACTTAGCATCTAAATTTTAAGAGCCAAAAGAGCAAGCCTTGGTAAATCAAGTTCAAGACCAACCAACTGATCAAATGCAAAATCAAATTTGGGCACAAGACATCATTGGTTTTATTCAAAATGGTGAGTGTCTAAATGGCTTGAACAAATCTCAAAGAAGGTATTTTAGGTTGTAAGATATTCCTTATTATCTTTTGGATGGTATTATCTTTAAGAAGGATGTAAGCAATGTTTTGCTAGGATGCATTAATAACGACCAATTTGATATGATACTAGAAAAGTTCTATAATGTTGCAGATGGTTGTCACTTCTCTCCTAGAACAGTTGATCTAGAGTTCAATTTGGAAAAAGTTTCCAATTTGTGAAGAAACCAATTTCACAGCATAGAGCTTGTTGAGATATTTTCGACGCTTTTCATGGTTTGCAAAATAGACACCATATGCAAAAGTTATAAGCCGTTGAAGTTTTGATGTGTTAAGTAAAAATGTGGTGTCACAAGATGACGTGGTGCAATGTGGACATGCCAAGTGGACCAATTAGGGGGTGACACATGGCAATCAATGGGAGTCCAAAAATCACAAAGTCCATAGATTTGAAATTACAAAGTCTGTAGAAACTATCTAATTTCATATTGCAATGTATTTACAAGTCTGTAGATTTGAAATTGCAAAGTCCGTAGAAACTTCTAGATTTTATATTTCAATGTATTTGAAATTGCATGTCCATAGAAATTACACAAAAAGAGGGATAATTTTTTTAAAAAATTAAAAAAATTAATTATTACTTGGTAATATTTTAAAATTACCAAACGAGCCCCAACCACATGGGAGAAACCAACTTGCCACATAAGCCGTGAGAAATGCGGAGTCATAGGAGCTCGAGACAATGCTAAGTTTGGGATATCAAAATGTTTTCCATGTCCACCTACCTCATGGAACATGAGAAGGGGACATCACACTTACCCATACTAGTTTGGCACAACACCCAATAACCCATGCTAAGCTTGGCACCTTGATCCCACCAAAAGGGGCATTGGCATTATCTATGCTGGCCACCAACCTTTTTAAAGTCTTGAAATCTAATCCCACTACCCAATGTGGGACAAATGGATAAGCAAAGCACCCAAAAAGGAGGTCAATGGGATTGGAACCCTTGACCTACCATGCAAAAGGATAAGAGCCTGACCAACTCACCTGTGGGAGCCAAGATAAGATTAAACCCATGAATTTGTATTTAAAGGCAAACATTCAACTGACTGTGTATGAGAAATATAGACCAATTTGTTGTATTTGGTCATTTTGGAGCCCTGAGAGGCTGAACCAGAGCTCAAAATAAAAAATAAAGTTGTTTATAATTTTGATACACTTGATGTCATTTTAAGCTATGGAAGTTGCCGATTTTGATTTAGAGAAGCCTTTGCTTGTGATTCAGGAAGGTAAAGGATGAGCTGAGTCAGCCAAGGTCTTTCAAAGGTCTGATCACTATTATTGTAGAGAGATATGATCTTTTATTGTTTATAAGTATTATTTTGGCTTGAAAATTTAGCAATAATTAATGGATCAGTTCGATACGAACCTGGGGACGTAGGAATTCTGAACCCTGTAAACAATTTCTATGTTTTGATTTTTGGATTCATTTTTGCATTTCAGTTTCAATTATTATTCAGATTATAAATTCAAATTTTTAATCAAAATTCAAAATTTAATGAACTGATCATTTATGAGAAATTAGATAAAATTGAGAATTTGAAAAATCTGATGGTTTCAATGGAAAATTGATGTGATTTATCAATTCACCTTTATTTCAGTTTTGAAACTTGATTTGGATCAGATTTTAATTAGTTTTTAATCATTCCAACATCTTAAAAGTTGAGAAATTTCTGCTTCCAATTCAGTGTAAAATTTTGGAATTGAGAATTTAAAAGATCCATTTAAACATTTTTATAAAAGTAGTGAAGTTCCTACTGGTGTTTATAGATAAAATTTTGGTATCAGAGTAGTTAAAAAGCTGGGTTAGCTTTTGATTATGTTTTGATAGTTGCTTTCAATTTATTGGTTTTCAATATCACTTGATTAAATTATAGTGTGTAGTTGTGGAATCAGTGTATTTGCAGGAAACCATGGGCAAGTTGTCACTTAAAACCAAGATGGAATAGCTTGAAGTCATCAATACACATATTCATGATGAGAATGCTTTTCTAAGAGCTTGATTGTACTCCTTGGATGAGGAGATTGCAAGTTTGAAATTTGAGCTTGAATCTAAGTTTGAGCTCTTGATCAAATTGCAATGTGGTGAACCAAAGAAGGCCATACCTTCTACTTCAGATGCAGAGACTATGACTGAATGCACTATAAGTTATTCACCACAATTCATCTACTTCTTTCCATTTAGATTTAGATTTAAGTAATGATGCTTTTTGTAAATTTGAACAACACACTAAGGGTATAGGATCCAAATTATTGATGAAAATGGGTTTTAAAGGAAGAGGTCTTGGTCGAGATGGCCAAGGAATTACTAACCCAATACAAGTAGAGCATAGATCTATTCATGTAGGTTTAGGTTACAATAGTGAGTAGGTGGAAATTGGAGAAAATTCCTCCATGGATAAAAGAAGACAAGATTCTAATAGCAAAGGATTGATGCCACTAGTAGAGCATGTATGGTGTAAGAAGGAATGTAAATGAGGTATTGAGATACCACCTCCTAGTTCCTACACTAGAGTTAGCACTAAATCTTTTGATCCACTTTTTATGTTCAAAAAATTTGGATTTAACATTCAAAAGATAATGCAATCATTTCCATGCAATTTTTGTGGGATGCATAACCACAGTGTTGCATTTTGTTGGAAGAGACATGCTTTGCTTAAGCATATTGCATGTGTTCAAAACCATTCTCATCATGGCAAAGCGAGAAGAGGTAAAAGGGAGACCTCACCTAAGAAGGTTGTTTGCACTCATTGCCATATGAGTGGACATTAGATTGATCATTGTTTTAAACTTCAATCATCTTCTCATTCTAGAAATGGTAAAACTAAGATGATTTATCAACTTGTTAATAAGGTCAATGAAGTTAAATCAATCCATAATGATGTTAAGGAATCCACTAAGGAAATCAAGTTAACTAGGTATAAAAATTGATTAAGTGGATTAATAATGCACTCATTTGTCAAAGCATTGTTAAGAGTTCTATTAAGGGAAAGAACAAGCTTTGATGATGCATTAGTAGAGTTTTTGAGAACACTTCAAGACAGGTTTATCATTTGAAGTATTTCAATTCTCACCTTATGTTTAATAGCTCTATGTTTTATAATCTCCTATTTATGCTGTGTGAGTTGTCTAGAAGACTTGAACTCATTTGATCAGTTGGAGATAATAGTAGAATGCATGTTGTGGGTTGAGTTAATTCCTTACAACACTTATTTGAATTCTATTTTGAATGTATATAGTTTTAGCACATGGATGTATATATGCATTGTTAAGATCCTATGGGCATGTTTGGATGTTAGGCAATGTACACTTTGTGTTGTTTACATTTGCTTAGCATATAAGTCCCATACCAGGGCATTGTATTGCAACATGTCTACAACATTTCATGTATGTTATTGACATTAACAAACTTGTTTTGCAGTTACATTGGGAATTATTTCAGTTTATTAATAATTCACTGCTTTACAGGATGTGACATGGGTAGACAGTTTTGGTATGTTGTGATCAAGTTATTGGCAGTTGCAGATTCCTTTACTCATGCCATGTGTAGGAATTTTTAGTTAAGTTGTGAATCATTTATTTTTCCAATATTTGTCTCTTTGCTATGATTGGGTTTTGTGTGATGTGATGCAGTAGACCAGTTATAAGATTTCAGGTGATAGTCAAATTTTGGAGACCAAAAGCCTCTTTTATAGGGAGGTGTGATCTAGAATTTAGTTTAGATTTTTTTTTCTAATTTGTAATGAAACCAATTTCACATTGTAGATCTCGTCAAGAGTTTTTCTATGCTTTTCATGGTTTGTAAAATAGACACCGTATGCAAAAGTTATAAGCCATTGAAGTTCTGATGCGATAGGGAAAAATGTGGTGTCACAAGATGACATGGCACAATATGGACATGCCAAGTGGACCAATAAAGTGGTGACACGTGGCAGCCAATGGGAGTCTAAAAATCACAAAGTCTATAGAAACTATTTGATTTCATATTGCAATGTATTTACAAGTCCATAGATTTGAAATTGTAAAGTCTGTAGAAACTTTTGGATTTTAGATTGCAATGTATTTGAAATTGCAAGTCCGTAGAAATCCCACAAAAAGAGGGATAATTATTTTTAAAAATATATATTTTTTAATTATTACTTGGTAATATTTTTACCAAGTGAGCCCCAGCCACATGGGAGAAACCAACTTGCCATATAAGCCATGAGTAATGCCGAGTCATAGGAGCTCGAGATAATGCTAAGTTTGGGATATCGAAATGTTTGCCACATCAACCTACCTCATGGAACATGAGAAGGGGAAATCACACTTACCCATACTAGTTTGGTGTAACACCCAATAACCCATGCTAATATTGGCATCTTGATCCCACCGAAAGGGGCATTGGCATTATCTATGCTGGCCACCAACCTTTTTAAAGTCTTGAAATCTGATCCCACTACCCAATGTGGGACAAATGGATAAGCAAAGTGCCCACAAAGGAGGCTGATGGGATTAGAACCCATAACCTACCATGAAAAATGATAAGAGCCTGACTAACTTACCCATGGGAGCCAATAAGATTAAACCCATGAATTTGTATTTAAAGGTAAGCATTCAACTGACTGTGTATGAGAAATATAGACCAATTTGCTATATTTGGTTATTTTGGAGCCCTTAAAGGCTGAACCAGAGATTAGAGTAAAACAAAAAGTTGTTTATAATTTTGATATGCTCTATGTAGTATATTCATTTTCCCATTTTGGAGAATTGGTGATGTCATTTTAAGCTATATAAGTTTCCAATTTTGATTTGGAGAAGCCTTTGCTTGTGATTCAGGAAGGTGAAGGACGAGCTGAGTTAGCCAAGGCCTTTCGAAGGTTTGATCACTATTATTGTAGAGAGATATGATCTTTTGTCATTTATAAGTATTATTTTGGCTTGCAAATTTAGCAATAATTAATGGATTGGTTTGATACGAACCCAGGGACGTAGGAATTCTGAACCCCGTAAACAATTTCTATGTTTTGATCTTTGGATTCATTTTTGCATTTCAATTTTAGTTATTATTCAGATTATAAATTTATATTTTTAATTAGAATGCAAAATTTAATAAATTGATCATTTATGAGAAATTGGATAAAATCAAGAATTTGAAAAATCTGACGGTTTCAATGGAAAATTGATGTGATTTATCAATTCACCTTTATTTTAGTTTTGAAACTTGATTTGGATCAGATTTTCATTAGTTTTCAATCATTACAACATCTTAAAAGTTGAGAAATTTTTACTTCCAATTCAGTGTTAAATTTTGGAATTGAGAATTTAAAAGATCCATTTAAACATTTTTATAAAAGTAGTGAAGTTCCTACTGGTGTTTATGGATCAACAATAGCTACAAAAATAATGAGAGCTGATTAATATTGGCCTAGTATTTTTAAGGACTATTATCATTAGGCTAAGGTTTGTCCTCAATGTGCTTTTTTTAGAAAATAAAAGATTGTTTCTCTTCCATTAAATCATATCCAAGTGGACTAGCCTTTCATGTAATGGGTCCTTGACTTCATTGGCATGATCAACCCTCCATCAAATGCTAGACACAAATGGATATTGACTACTACAGACTACTTTACAAGATGGGTAGAGGCTATTGCTTTTAAGGAAGCAAATCAAAATGCCATCTTGGAGTTTTATGATAGCATTATAATAAGGTTTGGAGCTCCTCATGTCATCATCTCAGATAATGCACTTTCTTTCATAAGTGTTAAAACTTTTGATTGGGTAGTAAAGTGTGTATTTCATTTGAGTACCTCATCCAACTACTACCCTCAAGGTAATGGATTGGCTGAGTCTACCAACAAGAACCTCATCAAGATCATCAAGAGGACATTATAAATCAATCAAAGAGCATGGCATAGCAAGTTGAAGATAGCCTTATGGGAAGATAGAATCACTCCCAAGAAGTTAATTGGTAATTCTCCCTTTGTACTTGTCTATGGGAGAGAATCTAGGCTATCCATATCATAAGAGTTCCTTGCATTGGAACTTACACAATAGCTAAAATTACTTGAAAACACTCCCATGGAGTTTAAATTGATAGAATTAATATAGCTATAGGAGGCAAGAGATGATGCACACAAAGCTTTGGAACACCATCAAGTTCTCATGAAGAAATCCTTTGAGAAAAGGGCAAGGTCAAGAGTGTTTAAAGAAGGTGACTTGGTGTTGAAATGGGATGAAGATAGAGAAAAAATAGGCAAGCATAAAAAGTTTTATACTTTATGGAGTGGTCTTTACATCATCATTAAGTGAAAGTAAAGAAACTCTTTTTAGCTATCCAAAATGGATGGAGAAGAACTGCCTTTTTTGGTGAATGGAATACATTTAAAGCCTTGATTTTGACCCTTGCTAGCCATGTCCTATATATACCTTGTTTTGATGTATTTCCTTTGTTGTTTTTGTTTTCCCTAAGTGATTTGGAGCATAGTGTTTCCCTATCAAGTGTTTTGTTTCTTTGTTGGCTATGCATGTGTCTCTCTAGCTTGTGTGTTCGGCCATGGATTATTATTTCAACTCTTGTTTTCCTTACATGACTCCATGCCCAATGGAAGGATTTAGGTGACTAGTCTTATGACATAGTGGACATGTCTCCCCTAGAAATCACTAGAATGTTGACCATTTTCTACATGACCAGTTTGTGTTTTCCATTTGGCTCTTTTCATTTCTCCCATGCTCATTTTCTATGTTTGGTCACTTTATTAGAGTTTTGTCTTTTCCTTTTGGCCTCTCCTAATTCGAGCTTTCCTCCTTTATTCTTATTTGTTTCCCTTTGCCTTGTTTGCCTTAGCCTTATTAATTTGTTTTACCCCAAAGTTATTTTCAAAAAAGTTTTTGAAGGGCCACTTCCCTTTTAAGTGTCCTTCAAGACTTTTTTGAAGGGTCTTTCTTGCCTTGCCTTCCCCCCAAGTGTCCCTTGAAAATTTTTCAAAGGGCACTTTTTTTCCCAAGTGTCCCTTCAGACTTTTCTAAAGGGCACTTTGTTGTCCAAGTAACCCTTCAGAAAAGTTTTGAAGGGCACTTTTTCACCCAAGTGTCCCTTTATTTTCCAAGTGACCCTTCAAAAAAGTTTTGAAGGGCACTTTTTCACCCCAGTGTCCCTTCAAAATTTTCCAAAGGGCACTTTGTTATCCAAGTGACCATTCATAAAAGTTATGAAGGGATTTTTTTTTCCCAAGTGTCCCTTTAGACTTTTTTTAAGGGTACTTTGTTGTCCAAGTGACCCTTTAGAAAAGTTTCAAAGGGCACTTTTTTCCCAAGTGTCCCTTCAGAACTTTTTTTAAGGGTACTTTTGCCTATTTTCTCCAAGGTTATCCTTTAGTATTTTTCTCAAAGGGCCCTTTGTCTTTGGAAATGCCCTTCAATTTTTTTTTGAAGGGCCATTTCCTTTGGAAATACCCTTCAAATTTTTTTGAAGGGACCTTGTGCCTTTACCCAGGTGTCCTTTAGAACTTTTTCGAAGGACACTTTCCCAAGTGTCCTTCGAGAAAATTTCTTAAAGGAACTAGCCATTTCCCAGAAGACAAAATTCTTGAAGAAATTACTTCAAGAAAATTTACTAAAATAATAAGCCTAACCCAAATGGATTCTCATGATGTGCCATAGGATGTCAAATTTTAGGGTAGCAAACTAGCCATTGGGATTCAAATACATGACATGCCATAGGATGTAAAATTTAAGGTGGCCAACTAGCCATTGGGTTCACATTAGAGACGTGTCACAGAATGTCAAATTTCATGCCTAAAGTCTTCAAGCAAAAATTAAAGTCACTAAGAAAACCTGAATGACTCTATAGTGCAAATTAGGTTTCCTACCATGCTTGAATTATGACTTTTATAAGTAGAAGGAATTAAAAAACCTAAAATAGAAAAGATAGTGAAAATTGGGTTTCCCAACATGCTTGACTTATAGATTTTATAAGTAAAGCCATTCAGAAGTCCCAAATGGGTCTATAGTACAAACCATGAAAGCTTTCAGGAAGAATCTAAGGTTTGAAATAATGAACTGAGTGATTTCTTATGGAGGGTCATCTCACCATTGGTTTTGTAGTGATCTTGGTCATTTCAAGAGGGAGAGTCAAAGAGAAGGACAAACTGTAACTGAATGAGAGAATAACTAGAATTAGTTTCACCATGATGATAATGGCAAAATATTTTCGGGGCATATATTTTAACACCCAAGAGCTCTCTCTTATCTCCCTCTTTTACTATAAATAGGACCCTTGGGATCTTGTTTTATCATCCATAGATAGTATGATGAAGCCTTGATAGAATGTTCTACCATTTTCTTGCCTTTGAGTAAATAAGCCTAAGTCTATTTTCTTTCTAAGTTATAAGTATTTGCCTAGGCATGCAAGAGACACAGAGTGACAACAAGTGATGTTTCATCCTTTTATTCTCTATCCTTCATGATTTTGAGCAAAGATTTGATCCAACAAGTCATGTAGAGTGCGTTCTAACTGTATGAGATTTTACAAATGTGTAACCCTTTCCTGGATTATATAAGTTTCTTTTATAGTTATTTACCTTGTGTGATCTCATTCATTTTGTCTCTACATTGAAATAATTATGTTAGAATCTTCTAGAGCTTGAGGTATAGACTATATTCTGTTGTATTGTACATAAGTATAGGGTATACACATGGATACTAAATCTTGGTGTATCACCATTTTAGACTAGGCTTTTCATTTATGTAAACTTTTGACTCTTTTCACTCATATAAGTTGGTTCAGTAGTTTTATTTCACAAAAATAAAAAAGGATAATATAGGGAGCTAACCCTTTTAACATAGAGGTTCATTTCCACTTATAGGCACACCCACAGGCCTAAAAAAGTCCCAACATTGCCCAAATCTAGAGGAAGCCTAAACAACCCTCTTCTAAGGTGCAAGATTTGGAGACAACAATTTTGGCATGCCTGGTGGGACCCAAATTATTTCTAAATAAAGTTGAATGTTGGTCTTGATAGGCCTAAATTAGTAAAATAACCCTAACCCAAATTTGGTAACTCTAAAAGGGTGTTAATCCCTAGTTCTAGACCAAGTTTTATACATTATCTTACATAGTCCTCATAAGATCCTTAAGAGTTTTTGACCAAACCCCTTTAGCTAAAGCTCTTCCTGAAGAAAAACACCCTAAACTAGTCCTATCCCTATTAAATCCTTGGCAAGGAGGTTTTGGGGAAGAAGAGGAAGAGGTTGAAGAAGTTCAAGGAGAGGAAGAAGTTGAAAAAGAGGAAGAAACAGATGATCAAAGGGGAATAAGAGAAATGGGGAAAAGGGGAGAGATAGATAGATGTCAACCCTTCCCTAATTTTAATACCCAAAACCCAATAGAGCTTCCTGCATATGACCCCATCCCTTCAAATGCTACAAAAAATCTTCCTAGTTTCAATGGGGAGGGTCCTATTACCCCATCTAAACATATTAGAGACATCTCTAATTTATGCAATCTCCATAATGTTACTAGGGCCAACATAACCATTAGGCTACTTGCTATGTCTTTAAAAGGCAAAGCACTTGACTAGTATAGAACATTGGAGGGGGGATGCATTACAAGTTGGGATGGATTTAGAGACCTATTGGTGATAAGATTTGAAAATAAGAGTGATCATGCTTCCCTAATACATCAGCTGAATGTAATAAGAAGAGGTCTAAATGAATCTATAAGAGATTTCAATTAGAGATTTCAAAGAACATGGTATAAGATACCACCAATCATGAGATTTCCTCCTAGCTTTGTGTTCCCAACATACCTCAAATGGATTGGTACTCATGTTTCTGCTATGTTTTAATCAATGGGGAGATTCACTCTTCCAAGTGCATATGAGCTAGCAATTGAGTTTGAGAATAGCTTGATTCAGGATGAAAGACTCCCTCTAAAAGTTTCCATGCCTTTTCTATCCCATAATTTAGTTGAAGCTCCAATCATGTCACAAGTTCCCAATGCTAATGTGAAGCCAAGAGCCTTTCCCAAGAAGATAGATAACATTGTCAACAAGGATGAATAAATTAGATTGTTGAGAGCTCAGCTCAAACAAGCTCAATATCAGACAAGTGTTCCTCTTAATAAATAATACTATCCTCAACAAGGATATAGAGCTCCATCCCAATAAAATTATCAAGGGAGAGGACAAAATCAACAAGGTTACAGTAGGTAGCCGAATGCATATAATCCAAATTCTACTCCTCTTGTAAAGTCTATTGTTCTAGTTCATGCAAATCTAGTGCAAGGAGAAGATCATGTGGACCAATGGGGGCAGCCTCAAGGTTAGTTTACACATGATGATGGAAGAACTAGCTATGCTTTGACTATACAAGAGGATGCTACTCCTTACATGATAGTAGAAGAAGCATGTCCCAACTAAAGGGATAGTCTTGGAGAAGGCAATAACCCAAGTGTGGGAATGATGAAGTTTCAAGTAAAAGATGATTTTGTGTTGACTCAAGGAATTTCAATTACAACCAATACAAGGGCTAATAAGAGAGCATTGGGAGAAGGCTAGGAGCCATGAATATTTCTAAGTTATTCCTCTCCAAGGCCATAAAGCACCAATCAAAGTGTTGCACCTTCTACAAGCCATATTCCTCAACAAAATTAGAATGTAAATGCAACTGCCAAGATTGCAACTCAATAGGCTACAACTCCTTTATTACCATAAAAAATGCAAGATAAAGTGAAAAATCCATCTCTAAATATTTTAGACTCATTAAAGAGTACTAATACAAGTGTATCCCTTTAGGAGGTTCTACATATACCTGGTCAAATGGAGCTTTTGCAAGAGCAGTTAGTAAGCATGCATGTGGCTCCTCAATATTCAAAGCATCATAGTGTGGCTCTCAAAAATTCTCCAAATAATATTTTATATCCTTCTACTAAAGCTAAAAATCCTCCACCCTTCTACCTCACACTCATTATGGAAGATAAGTTGGTCCACAATTGTATTGTGGATAGTGGAACAAACACTATTGCTATGCCTAAAGTAGTGGCTAATAAGCTTGGTTTGAACTATGAGCCACATAGTAAAGGTTTTTTGTATTTTGATGGAACTCCAACCAAGATGGTAGGATTGGTCAAAGTTATGAAAGTGTTTCTACATGGCTGTCCAAGCTTCCCTATCATGTAAGATATTGTGGTGGTGGACCTTCCAAAACACTTTGTTATATGCTTATCTAGGAACTTTATGGACAAGATAGGAGGATACCTTTATATTTATTGGTCCCTTATAGATTTCAAGAGAAGGTATGGAACTAGGGTAACCATAAGGACTCAGCCCTTAACAAGCTTCCACATTGAGCCATACTTAGAGATAATGACAAATCAAAATTGTCTAATCAACAAAGAAGAAGAAATAGTCCTAAATAGTGAAACATATTATCCTCTGGAAGGTATTTCCAACCATATCTTGACAAGTTAAAAACTAAAACACATGGACTTGATCCTTACACTTTCAATGAGGAAACTGATTTGGGAGTTTACTGCATGCACAGTAGAGAACATCCCAATTCCTTCACTCACCAATGAATATCATGAGCTTGATGGCATGTGGGAAATTTTATTTGATGACTCAAGGAGAAAATTAGTAATAGGATCTGGTGTCATGTTGGTTTTCCCATCAAAAAATCATTACTACTCTTCTAATATGTTTCACTTCAGCTGCACTTGTAATGTGATAGAATATGAAGGCTTATTTTATGGTCTCTAATGGGCAAAGAAGAGAGGAATCAAGCTTTTGAAAGTATATGGAGATAGTGAGCTAGTCATTCATCAAGTGAGTAGTCAAGATACAACCAATAACCCCTTGATCAAGACTTAAAAGCATAGGGTATGGGATCTACTTAAATATTTTGATGCCTTAAACATCTAGCCCATACCAAGAGACTTGAACAAGCATGCTGATAGATTGGATACAATAGGAACATGTTTTAACTTAACTGCTAATGTTGAATAAGAGAAGGATCAATCCCATATCAAGATCATTATGAGACCTTCAACTCTAAATAATGAAGTGTCATGCAAAGTGTTTGAAAGTGATGAACACATTGCACCCTTCTTGAAAAATGAGGTATGCTTCTCTTCAAGAAATCAAAAAAAGTTGCATGATCATTATGAAGAGAAAATTATATAGCTAAAGAAAAATAGAATACCTAAGGGGATGATTACCTTAGAGAGTGTCTTCAATGAAGATGATAAAAAGAAAAACCAAAGAATGAACATGCCAACAAAAGAAGAGAACTATGAGAGAGTTCTAATTTTCAAGGATAAACTTTTGAAGATTCGCAAGGTTTATTCTCAGCTGGAAAGGCAAGCTTTTATTGCATTATGCAAAGAGTTTCATGACATATTTTCCTAGGAATACAAGAAATTCAAAATATTTGACCCAAATCTAGCTCATCACACCATTGACTTAGATCATGGAGCTAAACTGGTAAGACAAAATCAAAGGCCTATCAACTCCAAGGTAGAAGAACTCATGAAGAAAGAGCTGACCAAATTGATTGAGTCTAGGATTATATTTCCTATCAAGAACTCAAATTGGAATCCAAACTTGTGCCAATTTAACAGAAGAATGGAGAAATCAGACTTTGTGTAGATTTTTATGATCTAAACAAAGTGTCTCTCAGGATCATTATCCACTCCCTTCCATGGAGCAAATTTTGCAAGTTGTTTTAGGTTCTCAACATTTATCACTTCTTGGTGGTTATTCAAGTTATAATCAAATATTGTTAAATGAAGGGGACCAATTCACGATAGCCTTCACCACTAAGTGGAGGACCTTTTCCTACAAGAAGATGCCATTTGGTTTATCCAATGCTAGAGCTACATTTCAAAAGGAAATGAACATGGATTTCTAAGGTTTGATCAATAAGTTTTTGCTTTTTTATCTTGATGATATAGCCATTTTTTCACAGGATGTTACTGATCATATGGGACATCTAAGGAAAGTGTTTAAGAAGTGTAGAGAGTATGGCATATCCCTCAATCTAAATAAGTGCATCTTCATTGTCCATGAAATGTTGTTTCACAATAAGGCTTATCTATTGACCCTGAAAGGATTGAAGATATTCTAGGCTTGTCTTTGCCTCAACATAAGAAAGGGATGCAAAGTTTCTTAGGAAAAATAAATTTTTTTAGGAGTTTTATCCCAAACTTTGAAACTGTGGTAAATCCTATCACAACCATGCTAAAAAAGAACCAAGTTTTTACTTGGATAAAAGAAGGTAAAGGCAGCTTTGAGGCAATAAAGAAAGAAATTTCAGAATCTCTCACTCTCTTAAATCAAAATTTTTCTAAATATTTTATTATTTATACTTTTACTAACCTTTACAAAATCTCAACTATGCTTATGCAAAAGAATGATGAAAATGTTGAGCATCCAATTAATTTCTTTAGCCAAGGATTAGAAAAATACAGAGTGAGATATTATTTTGTTGAGAATCAATATTTAACCATCATTATAAGATTGAAAAAGTTTAGGCACGTGGTTTTTAACAACAAGATCCATGTCATGGTCTCCCATCTTAGAACCAAGGAGTTTCTCCTAAGTAGGGATCTTAATAAGAAGAGATCTAAATGGATCATGAAGGTGATGGAATATGACATTGACATCAAGGTAACCATCTTAGTAAGAGGAAGAGGTTTATATGAACAATTAGCATCTAAATTTCAAGAGCCAAAAGAGCAAGCCTTGGTAAATCAAGTTCAAGACCAGCCAACTGATAAAATGCAACATCAATGTTGGATACAAGACATCATTGGTTTTCTTGAAAATGGTGAGTGTTGCAATGGCTTGAATAAATCTCAAAGAAGGTAGTTTAGGTTGTAAGCTATTCCTTATTATTTTATGGATGGCATTCTCTTTAAGAAGGATGTGATCAATGTGTTGCTAAGATGCATTAACAATGACCAATTTGATATGCTACTAGAAAAGTTCCATAATGGTGCAGATGGTGGTCACTTCTCTCTTAGAACAACAAAAAAAAATAATGAGAGTTGGTTACTATTGGCTTAACCTTTTTAAGGACTATTATCATTGGGCTAGGGTTTATCCTCAATGTGCTTTCTTTTCTGGCAAATAAAATCTTGCTACTCTTCCATTGAATCCTATCCAAGTGGACCAACCTTTCATGTAATGGGGCCTTGAATTCATTGGCATGATCAACCCTCCATCAAGTGTTAGACACAAATGGATATTGACTGCTAAAAACTACTTCATAAGATGGGTAGATGTTGTTGATTTGAAGGAAGCAAATCAAAATGCCATCTTGGAGTTCCATGATAGCATTATAATAAGGTTTGGATCCCCTCATGTCATCATCTCAGATAATACACTTGCTTTCATAAGTGCTAAAACGTTTTATTGGGTAGAAAAGAGTGGGGTTCATTTGAGTACCTCATCCAACTACTACCCTCAAGGTAACGAATTGGCTGAGTCTACCAAAAAGAACCTCACTGAGATCATTAAGAGGACATTTGATACTAATCAAAGAGCATGGCATAACAAATTAAAGATAGCCTTATGGGTAGATATAATTACTCCCAAGAAGTCAATTGGTAATTCTTCCTTTGTACTTATCTATGGAAGAGAAGCTAGGCTATCCATATCATAAGAGCTTCCTGCCTTAGAACTTGCACAACAACGAAAATTACTTGAAAACACTCCCATGGAGGTTAGATTGATAGAATTAATGTAGTTACAAGAGGCAAGAGATGATGCTCAAAAAGGTTTGGAACAGTATCAAATTCTCATGAATAAATCCTTTGAGAAAAGGGAAAGGGAAAGAGTGTTCAAAGAAGGTGACTTGGTCTTGAAATGGGATGAAGATAGAGAAAAACCAAGCAAGCATACAAATTTTGATACTTTTTGGAGTGGTCCTTACATAATCAACAAGTTCAAGTAAATAAACTCCTTTCAACTATCCAAAATGGATGGGAAGAGCTGCCTATTCTAGTGAATGGAATCCATTTGAAGCCTTGTTTTTGACCCTTGTTGGCCATTTCTTGTATATACCTTGGTTTGGTGTATTTACTTTATTGTGTTTATTTTCCCTAAGTGCTTTAGAGTATAGTTTTTCCATTTCAAGGGGTTTATTTCATTTTTTTAGTTGTGTGTGTGTCTCTCCAGCTTGTATGATTGGCCATGGCTTATTATTTCAACTCTTGTTTGCCTTGCATGACTCCATGCCCAATGGAAAGATTTAAGTGACTAGTCTTATGACATAGCGGGCATATATCCCCTAGAATTAACTAGAATCTTAACCATTTTATACATGACTAGTTTGTGTTTTTCCTTTATCTCTTTTCATTTTTCCCTTGCTTGTTTTTTATGTTTGATAACTTGCTTAGTTGTTTGTCTTTTCCTTTCTACCTCTCCTAGTTTGGGTTCTCCTCCCTTGTTCTTGTTTGTTTCCCTTTGCCTTGTTTACCTTAGCCTTCTTTCTTTTTTTTCCCATGAAGTGCCCTTTGAAAAAGGTTTCAAAGGGCCACTTCCATTCTAAGTGCCCTTCAGAACTTTTCTAAAGGGCCTTTCTTGCCTTGCCTTCCCCCCAAGTGTCCATTCATACTTTTTTGAAGGGAACTTTTTTGCCCAAGTGTCCCTTCAGACTTTTTTGAAGGGAACTTTGTTGTCCAATTGAACCTTCAAAAAAGTTTTAAAGGCATTTTTTTTTCCAAGTATCCCTTTAGACTTTTTTGAAGGGAACTTTGTTATCCAAGTGACCCTTTGTAAAAGTTTTGAAGGGCACTTTTTTTCCCAAGTGTCCCTTCAAACTTTTCTGAAGGGTACTTTATTGTGGAAGTGACCCTTCAAAAAAGTTTTGAAGTTTTGAAGGGCACTTTTTCACCCAAGTGTCCCTTCAGAATTTTTTGAAGGGCACTTTATTATCCAAGTGACCCTTCAAAAAAGTTTTGAAGGGCACTTTTTTCCCAAGTGTCCCTTCAAAACTTTTTTAAATGGCACTTTTGCCCATTTTCTTCAAGGTTACCCTTTGGGATTTTTCCTGAAGCGATGTTTGTATTTGGAAATGCCCTTCAAATTTTTTTTAAAGGGACCTTGTGCCTTTACTCAGGTGTCCTTAAAATCTTTTTTGAAGGATACTCTCCCAAGTGTCCTTCAAGAAAAGTTCCTAAAGGAACTAGCCATTGCCTAGAAGCCAAAATTCTTGAAAGAATTACTTTGGGAAAATTTCTTGAAATAATAAGCCCAACCCAAATGGATTCCCATGACGTGCCACAAGATGTCAAATTTTAGGGTATCCAACTAGCCGTTGGGATTCAAAGACATGACATGTCACAGGATGTCAAATTTAGAGTGTCTAACTAGCCATTGGGTTCACATTGGTGATGTGCCATAGGATGCCAAATGTCATGCCCAAAGTCTTCAAGAAAGAAGTGAAGTCACTGAGAAAACTTGAATGACTCTATAGTGTAAATCAAGTCTCCCAACATGCTTGACTTATGAATTTTATAAGTAGAAGCAATAAGAAAACCCAAAACAGTAAGGATAGTGTAAATTGAGTTTCCCAACATGCTTGACTTATAAGTTTTATAATTAAATCCATTTAGAAGGCCCAAATTGGTATGTAGTGCAAAACACAGAAGCTTTTAGGAAGAATCTGAGGTTCATAGCAGTGATCCAAGCCATTTATTATGGAGGGCCATCACACCATTGGTTTTATAGTGATCCTAGTCATTTCAAGAGGGAAAATAAAAGAGGAAAAACTCCAATTGAATGAGAGAACAACTGGAATCAATTTCACCAAGATGGTGAGGACAAACCATTTTGGAGGCTTCTATTTTGTCACCCAAGAGCTCTATCTTCTCTCCCTCATTTTATAGAAATAGGACCCTTGGGCTCTTGTTTTATCATCCATAGATAGTACAATAAAGCCATACTAGAATGTTCTACCATTTTCTTGCCTTTGAACAAAGAAGCATAAGTCTATTTTCTTTCTAAGTTATAAGCATTTGCCTAGGTGTGCAAGAGACATAGAGTTACAAGTGATTTTTTATCCTTTTGTTCTCTATCCTTCATGATTTTCAGCAAAGATTTTATCCAACAGGTCATGGAGAGTGCATTCTAGTTGTATGATACTTTGCACATGTGTAACCCTTTTTTGGATTATACAAGTTATCTTTCTAGTGATTTACCTTGTGTGATCTCATTCATTTTATCTCTACATTGAAATACTTATGTTAGAATCTTCTAGAGCTTAAGGTATAAACTATATTATATTATATTGTGCATAAGTATAGGGCATACATGTGGATATTAATTTTTGGTGTATCACCATTTTAGACTAGGCTTTTCATTTATGCAAACTTCTAACTCTTTTCACTCATACAAGCTAGCTCATTAATTTTATTGCACAACAAAAAAAGGCTAATATAGGGAGCTAGGCCTTTCAACATAGAGGTTCATTTCCACTTATAGGCACATCCACAAGCTTGGAAATGTCTTAACATTGCCAAAATCTAGAGGAGGCCTAAATAACCCTCTTCTAAAGTGCAAGATTTGGAGACAAAACTAGGCAAGCATAAAAAGTTTGATACTTTGTGGAATGGTCCTTACATCATCAGAAAGTGCAAGCAAAGAAACTCCTTTTAGCTATCTACAATGGATAGATAAGATCTACCTATTCCAGTGAATGGAATCCATTTGAAGAATTACTTTTGACCCTTGCTAGTCATGTCTTGTATATACCTTGTTTTGGTGTGTTTATTTTTCCTAAGTGATTTGGAATATAGTGTTTCCATTTCAGGTGTTTTATTTCCTTTTGTTGGCTATGTGTGTCTCTACAACTTATGTTTTTAGCCATGGCTTGTTATTTTAACTCTTGTTTGCCTTGTGTGGCCTCATGCCCAATTGAAGGATTTAGGTGATTGGTCTTATGACATAGTAGGCATGTTTCCCCTAAAAATCACTAGCATGTTGATCGTTTTCTACATGACTAGTTTGTGTTTTCCCTTTGGCTCTTTTCATTTCTCCCTTGCTCATTTTATATGTTTGGTCATTTGCTTAGTTATTTGTATTTTCCTTTCTACCTCTCTTGGTTTGGGCTCTCCTCCCTTGTTCTTGTTTGTTTCCCTTTTCCTTGTTGGCCTTAGCCTTTCTTGATTTGTTTTACCCCAAAGTGCCCTTTGAAAAAGGTTTTGAAGGGCCACTTCCCTTCTAAGTGCCCTTCAAAACTTTTTTGAAGGGCCTTTCTTACCTTGCCTTCCCCCCAAGTGTTCCTTCAGACTTTTTTGAAGGGAGTGTCCCTTTAAAATTTTTTTAAGGGCATTTTATTGTCCAAGGGACCCTTCGTAAAATTTTTGAAGGGCACTTTTGCCTATTTTCTCCAAGGTTACCCTTTTGGATTTTTCTCAAAGGGCCCTTTTTCTTTGGAAATTCCCTTTGAAAAAGTTTTAAAGCGCCATTTCCTTTGGAAACACCCTTTATAATTTTATGAAGGGACCTTGTGCCTTTACCCAGGTGTCCTTCAAATTTTTTATGAAGGACACTTTCCCAAGTGTCCTTTAAGAAAAGTTTCTGAAGGAACTAGTCATTGCCCAGAAGCCAAAATTATTGAAGGAATTACTTCAAGAAAATTGCCCAAAATAATAATCCTGACCCAAATGGATTCTCATGATGTGCTAAAGGACATAAATTTTTAGGGTAGCCAATTAGCCATTTGGATTAAAAGACATGACATGTCATAGGATGTCAAATTTAGGGTGGCCAACTACCCATTGGGTTCACATTGGTGATGTGCCATAGGATGTCAAATTTCATGCCCAAAGTCTTCATGTAAGAAGTGAAGTCACTGGGAAAACATAAATGACTCTATAGTGTAAATTAGGCTTCCAAACATGCTTGACTTATGAATTTTATAAGTAGATGTAATCAAAGAACCTGAAGGAGCAAGAAGTAAAGCCATTTAAAAAACTTGAAAGGGTCTTAAGAAAAGTAAAATTAGGTTTTCAAAAGAGCTTTGCTTATGACTGTTATAATTAGAAGCAATCAAAAAACCTAGAAGAGCAAGGATAGTGAAAATTGGGTTTCCCAACATGCTTGACTTATAGATTTTAAAAGTAAAGGCATTCAAAGGCCCGAATGGGTCTTTTGTGTAAAATGTGAAAGCTTTTAAGAAGAATATAAGGTTCACAGTAGTGATCTGAGCCATTTTTTATGGAGGGTCATCTCACCATTGGTTTTGTAGTGATCTTGGTCATTTCAAGAGGGTGAATCAAAGAGAATAACAAACTCCAGCTAAATGAGACAACAACTAGAATCAGTTTCACCAAGATGGCAACAACAAACCATTTTGGAGGCTTCTATTTTGGCAACCAAGAGCTCTATCTTCTCTCCCTTTTTTACTATAAATAGGACCATTGGGATCTTGTTTTATCATCCATAGATAGTATGGTGAAGCCCTACTAGAATTTCCTACCATTTTCTTGCCTTTGAGTAAATAAGCATAAGTATATTTTATTTCTAAGTTCTGAGCATTTGCCTAGTCATGCAAGAGACATAAAGTGACAACAAGTTATGTTTTATCCTTTTATTCTCTATCCTTCATGATTTTGAGCAAAGAGTTTATCCAATAGGTCATGTAGAATGCATTTTAGATGTATGAGATTTTGCACATGTGTAACCCTTTTCTAGATTATATAGGTTGTCTTTCTAGTTATTTACCTTGTGGGATCTCATTCATTTTGTCTCTACATTGAAATACTTATGTTGGAATCTTATAGATCTTGAGGTATAAAATGTATTCTACTATATTGTGCATAAGTATAAGGTATACATGTGGATACTAATTCTTAGTGTATCACCATTTTAGACTAGGATTTTCATTTATGCAAACTTTTGACTCTTTTCACTCATATAAGCTGGATCAACAATTTTATTACACAAAAAAAAGGATAATAAATGGAGATATCTATTTCAACCTAGAGTTTAATTTCCACTTATAGGAACACCCATAGGCTTGGAAATATCCCAAATTTTTCCAAATCTAGAGGAGGCCTGAACAACTGTCTTCTAGGGTGTAAGATTTGAAGACAAAACTAGGCAAGCATACAAATTTTGATACTTTGTGGAGTGGTCCTTACATCATAATCAAGTGTAAGTAAATAGAATCCTTTAATCTATCCAAAATGAATAGTAAATACTTGTCTATTCTAGTGAATAGAATCTATTTGAAGCCTTACTTTTGACCCTTGCAGGCCATGTCTTGTATATACCTTATTTTAGTGTGTTTCCTTTGTTGTGTTTATTTTCCCTAAGTGATTTAGAACATAGTGTTTCCCTTCTAGGTGTTTTATTTCCTTTTGTTGGATGTGCACGTGTATCTCTAGCTTGTGTGTTTGGCCATGGCTTGTTCTTTCAACTCTTGTTTGCCTTGCATGACTCTATGCCTAATGGAAGGATTTAAGTGACTAGTCTTATGACATAGCGGGCATGTCTCCCCCAGAAATCATCATAATGTTGACCATTTTATACATGAATTTTTTTTCCATTTGGCTCTTTTCATTTCTACCTTTCTCATTTTTTGTGTTTGGTCACTTGTTTAGATGTTTATCTTTTCCTTTTGACCTCTCTTGGTTCAGGCTCTCCTCCCTTGTTCTTGCTTATTTTCCTTTACCTTGTTTGCCTTAACCTTTCTTGCTTTGATTTTCCATGAAGTGCCCTTTGAAAAACGTTTTGAAGGGCCACTTCCCTTCTAAGTGCCCTTCAAAACTCTTTTGAAGGGCCTTTCTTGCCTTGCCTTCCCCCTAAGTGTCCCTTCAAAAAAATTTGAAGGGCACTTTTTCACCCAAGTATCCCTTTAGAATTTTTGAAGGGTAATTTGTTGTCTAAGTGACCCTTCATGGAAGTTCTAAAGGGAACTTTTTCACCCAAGTGTCCCTTTAGACTTTTCTAAAGGGTACTTTGTTGGCTAAGTGACCCTTCAAAAATGTTTTAAAGGGAAGTTTTTCACCTAAGTGTCCCTTCAGACTTTTCCAAAGGACACTTTATTGTTTAAGTGACCCTTAGAAAAAGTTTTGAAGGGAACTTTTTCACCCAAGTGTCACTTTGGACTTTTCTAAAGGGAACTTTGTTATCCAAGTGACCCTTTAAAAAAGTTTTAAAGGGCACTTTTTGCCCAAGTGTCCCTTCAAAACTTTTTTGAAGGGCACTTTTTCCTATTTTCTTGAAGGTTACCCTTAGAGATTTTTCCCAAAGGCTCCTTTATATTTGGAAATGGCCTTCAAATTTTTTTTGAAGGGATATTTCCATTAGAAATGCCCTTCAAAATTTTCTAAAGGGACCTTGTGCCTTTACCTTGGTGTCTTTCAAAACTTTTTTGAAGGACACTTTCCCAAGTGTCCTTTGGGAAAAGTTCCTGAAGGAACTAGCCATTGCCTAGAAGCCAAAATTCTTGAAGGAATTACTTTGGGAAAATTGCTTGAAATAATAAGCCTAACCCAAATAGATTCCTAGGATGTGCTACAGGACATCAAATTTTAGGGTAACCAACAAACCATTTGGATTTAAAGACAGGATGTGCCATAAGATGTCAAATTCAGGGTGGCCAGCTAGCCATTGGGTTCAAAATTGTTATTTGCCATAGGATGTCAAATTTCATGTCCAAAGTCTTCAAGCAAGAAGTGAAGTCATTGGGAAAACCTGAATGACTCTATAGTGCAAATCAAGTTTCCCAACATGCTTAACTTATGACTTTTATAAGTAGAAGCAATCAAAGAACCCAAAGGAACAAGCAAGAAGTAAAGCCATTCAAAAAACCCAAAAGGTTCTTAATAAAAGCAAAATTGGGTTTTCAAAAGAGCTTTGATTATGAATTTTATAAGTATTAACAATCAAAAAACTTGAAATAGAAAGGATAGTGAAAATCAGGTTTCCCAACATGCTTGAATTATAGGTTTTATAAGTAAATCCATTCAAAAGGCTCGAATGAGTATGTAGTGCAAAACACAAAAGCTTTTAGGAAAAATCTAAGGTTCATAGTAGTGATTTGAGCCATTTATTATGGAGGGTATATTTCACCATTGATTTTACAATGATCCTATTCATTTCAAGGGGGCAAATCAAAGAGAAGGACAAACTCCAACTGAATGAGAGAAAAACTAGAATTAGTTTCACTAGGATGGTGACATCAAACCATTTTGGAGGCTTATATTTTGGTGCCCAATATCTATATCTTCTCTCCCTCTTTTGCTATAAATAGGACCCTTGGGATCTTGTTTTATCATCCACAGATAGTAAAATGAAGCCCTACTAGAATGTTCTACCATTTTGTTGACTTTGAGCAAAGAACCATAAGTCTATTTTCTTTCTAAGTTATAAGCATTTTCCTAGGCATGCAAGAGATAGAGAGTGAAAACTAGTGATGTTTTATCCTTCTGTTCTACATCCTTCATGATTTTGAGAAAAGAGTTTCTCGAATAGGTCATGTAGAATGCATTATAACTATATGAGATTTTTCACATGTGTAACCCTTTTCTAGATTATATAGGTTGTCTTTATAGTTATTTACCTTATGTGATCTCATTTATTTTGTCTTTATATTGAAATACTTACGTTGGAATCTTATAGATCTTAAGGTATAAAATATATTCTATTGTATTGTGCATAATTATAGGGCATACATGTGGATACTAATTCTTGGTGTATCACCATTTTAGACTAGGCTTTTATTTATGCAAACTTCTAACTCTTTTCACTCATACAAGCTAGTTCAGTAGTTTTATTGAATAAAAAAAAAGGCTAATACAAGGAGCTATCCCTTTCAACCTAGAGGTTCATTTCCACTTATAGGCACACCCACAGGCCTAGAAATCTCCCAACATTTCCCAAATCTAGAGGAGGCTTAAACAGTCCTCTTCTAGTGTGCAAGATTTGGAGACAAGAATTATCTTACATGTCATACATTAGATATCTTCTTGGACTTTTTTACTTTGATTGGATTTACGTATAACTTCATTTTGATGACCAAAGGTAGCATAAAATGACATAGGATAACTAGGCAAATGTAACGAAGGTTTAGAACACATTAAGTGACCTTTAAAACATGACTTAACCCTAATTAGGACTATCTTGACCATGTTTAAACGTATAATAATTCATGAAAAGTTTGAATATGTAATGGAATTTGACCAAATTTGACCTAGGGTCAAATTTAGTGAACATTAAAAACAAATTGAAAAAGTGATACGTGTATACTACTAGAGGGATGAAATATTAAATTTCAATTTCTAGATTGGGTACACCCACACTCTATTGGAAACAACTTAAATGTAATTACAAGTAAGGATGCCAACAAGTAGATCAATGCCCTGGTAAATATATAATCAAATTAAAATAAATGAAAGAGGGAATAAATAAAAGAATGAACACCTAGTGGTATGTGAACCATGTTGTTACTCCTAAAAATCTTGGATTGAAGACTAAAAACTAGAAATGTCAATAGGGGTTAATGTTTTCACAAGAAAAACTCTACTTGTTGATTAGGGAAGAATACATCTAATGATATCTATCGTATCTATAATTTGTCATGCATATACTCAAACAAACACAGGTAAATGTTTTTTGTATGTATATTACACACATAATATAACTTTGAACACTCCAATAATCTTGTAAAATGTCTTTTGAATGATAGAGTGTAAATACCAATGTAAAGGTAGTCATAGGGTCATCACACTACCCAAGATAACCATGTATGCATTGATTGACCCAATATGAATCAGATGGCCTACATGACCTATACAATCCTAATGGGTCCCTTGACCCCTATAGTATAATTTAGGTTTATAATTATTATGAAAAGGATTCACACATGATTTAAGGTCAAATGAATCATTCCTATGCTCAATAAGGTTCAAATGAAACCCACATGTAGAAACACACATTGCAATAATGTTTGAAAATTAAGATTCATTAGTGGTAAAATAGGATTGGGTGAATTTTGAGCCCAAAAACATTCATGACATGTATTAAGGACATTATGGGCTCCCACATGAATGGAAAATGATTTTAGGTTCTTATCATACCTAGCAATAATTAATGGTTGAATTTAAGTCATTGACTCCAAAATTCAATATGGGGAAATATATTGTATCAAAAAAACTTTTGGGGAAGTATTATTCCCCTTGGGACTAGCCTATAGCTTCTTGGTCCATCAAGTGATCAACTAATTTTGGGTCCTAATGACCTTCAGAGGCCATTAGTGGCCACTTAGAGCTCAAATTGCATGATATGAAAGCTTAAAGTTTTAGTTTGAATTTAATTTTATCACAAAGATGGTTAAAAATTGGAAGGGGGTGGTTCCCTTAAGAATCACTATGACCTCGAGCTATAATGATCCCTAAAAAATTCCATAAGTCTAAAAAGATTTTTATCTAAACATAAGGGCATTTTAAATTTATTTTTGCATTTTGGATTCTTAAAACTTTTCCATGTGAAAAAGGGTGAAATTTTAAAGGGGGTCCCTTTTGGGTCACCCACCCCTAGAGCTCCTAAATGTCCCATAAATGTAAAACAAGTACCAAGAGTAGGAAGAAAAAAGGGTCTCCTTAAGGAATCCAAGGCCATAGCCTTAATTTAATTTCCCATTGATTAAAAAGTTAAATCAACTTTAAAATATAAATGATAACTATAAATTCCAAACTAACTATATATCTAAATAATAGTAAAATATATTCACTAAAAAACATTTGATTGATGTATAAAACATAGTTGGTAATTTAAATGACACTATGTAATTTATATTGATAACATTGCTTAGTGAAACCTCCTTTTTCAACCAACACACCACTTAGGCACCACTAATGAGCTACCCTACCACTAATTATTGAGAAATAATACTTTATTTCATGGTTCTGCCACTACCTACTACCCAAGCCTCTAGAATCAAGACACTAAGGCCACTGAATCTACTCACTATCACCACATATTGGTGGCTTATATTTGATCCACCATGGACTACATAAGGAAGTCTACGGTCGTGCCTTAACTATACTACCCAACTGGTGACTCTACTACTAACTTATAAAATTAGATGAGAATAAATCCCCACCATGGGTGGATTATCTTATAACTCACTCATGGGATTAGATTTTGAATCATTCCACCAAGAAACTTGGACCCCTCAACATCACTTGCCTACCTCACATATTTCCACTCTGTGATTGTGCAAGTTCATCCATGTAAGGTAGGTTTATAAAATTTTGGTTTAGCCAAAACTCAACCCTCTATTTTATACAAGTCTTTCATGACATAGGCATATTATTTTAAATCAACCCTCAATGCCACACACATCACTTATCCATCCAAGTGGGCCTCTTAATACTTCCAAGTGTTTTGACTAGAACTATTTTTAACCACAATCATATGGAGATTACTAGTAGTTATATGGTTGAGAGGATCTTTGTTTTAGATGAACATAATGGTTGGTGACATTGGTGATAAAACACATATAATTGAGCATTTTACCTCACCAAGTGGCCACTTTCTCCATAACAAGATGGATTGTGGTAATTTTGACCATACATAGGATTGGGTTTTTAAAATGTATAATAGGTACCTCACTGCATCAAAAATCAAGATTTTTTTTATAGAGGCTCATAAAATCATATTCTATTCTTTTTTTAAAAAACATTTTACACCATAATGTGTGAATAAATTCATTGAAATGAGGTTAATTTACTTAAGAAATTAGGACCATATTGTACTTCTAACTTTGAAAATTAATATCTTTTATTTCATAGCTCCTAAAACTAATCGACACTTTTTTTATGGATATTTGGTAGATTTTAGATTAAATATACATTATATTAAGGGATTTATCTTATATTTAACATGCATAAAAATTATAAAATATAAACAACCTCTTTGAGGCCTTAATTTCTATAATTGATTCAACTAGCTTTCAAAGTAACTACTAACTAGTATTTTCTTTTGCATGATAGAACATATATTTTGAGACATTAAGAACATAAAAATGTTTAAATTTTCATAAATAAATATTTTATTTGAATTTCATAATTAATTTCAACTTACATTCAAGAGGGTTACAAGAGAAAGACTTATTTATACTTAAACTACATACTTTTTACAATTTTCCTTAAAATATTCACATAATACACTAATTACAAACCTTAAAATAATTTTTTAAGTGTTATAAATATTTAAAACATTCAATGATAAAATGTTACATTTTTTTTAAAACACTTCGAAGATCCAAATAATATACTAGCTCCACATATGCATCCGCAAGGCCATGATGAGAAGGGGATCACCTCCTATCCTATTTCCATCATTAGGTGACTTCCCTAGACACCCTTAAGACAAGGAATCCCATATCTAGTCATGTAGATATAGATTACCATACAATTTTTATAAGTTATGAAAGAGGGTTTGATTCATTTTAAATGGAAATGTATACTAATTAATGCCTCTAGTTTAGTATCGTATCCTACAAACTAGGAAATAACTCCCATGTTTGTTCCCAAACATACACATCTTAACAAAATAAATCATTCCTAATGGTACATACTCTAATAATTTCAATAAGGATATATATGAGTGGACGTCAATATCTTTGGATCAAGAAAAAGCATAGGTTTTTGATTGGCACAAGTCAAGCATGTACACAACATAATAGTTTCAAGAAAATGAAATCATAAATATGAGAATAATGCATAAAAAATATAAGAGCAAAACCAATATTTCATTTTTGACAATATCTCACTAAGAGAGATGTACATATAGGAGTGTATGAGTAACTCCTCCTAAGAAAGGTGGTTAGAGAGCCAATAATAGAAGAGTAACTCACATACCTAAACTAGCTTGTCAAGGGAGTTAATTCTTATTCATCTAGTCAAAATGTAACTCCAAGTACACCTAAGCAAGCTTATCCATGAAAGTAGGAAAACTCCAAATAAGGGAAAAATCTCATAATAAATAAATATGAGAAAATTGAAAACCTATACTCTAACACCCCACATAAGCACAACTTAGGTATGTAGTGTAAGAAAAAGAAATGGGTCCTGACAACTAGGCCTAATTAGGTACGTGATAAAAATAAATCTCTCATAAATTATAGAAAATGAGAAAACCCATAGGAAAAACTCCCCCACAAAAGAGAGACATAGAAAAAGTGAAGAGGATATATTGCCCCCTTGAAGATGATGTTTATACTGATGTAGACCACACCCCAAGAAGATATTTTATATAAATAAACTTACTCTCAGTGAATGATTTGGTAAATATATATGCAAGCTATTCTAAAGATTGGAAAAATCTCATGTCAATGACCTGAACATGAATAAGCTCCTAGATTAAATACATATAAATCTCAATGTGTTTGGTCTAGTAGTGTTGAACTAGATTCCTAGATATATGTATGGTACTCTAGTTGTCATAATAAATGATGGTGGGATGCCTTATAGGAATGTAAACTTAGATAGAATGCCTTAAATCCAAAGAGCCTTAGTAGCTATGTTAATAACTCCTATGTACTCTACCTTTATGGATGATATATCAATAGCATTTTTCTTCTTTCTAGAAAAACTTATGGGAATAGAACCCAAATAAAAGTTGTAACTTGAATTAGAATTATGATTCTAAGTATTGCCATCCCAATCTAAATCTGTAAAACCAACCAAGTTAACCTTTGTGCCAAATATGTATTGAATCCTAAATCTATAAGAGCATTGAATGTAGTTAAATATCCTCTTAGTTGCTTTCTAGTATAGCTCAAGGGATTCCTTCATAAATCTAGAGACAAATCCCACTACATATGAAATATTAATCTTGGTACGAGTAAGATAAATAAGGCTTCCAATAAGTTATTGATATTGAGTGGCATCAACCAAAGGTGTAGAATAGTTAGCCTCAAGTTTAAATTCTAATATAAAGGGAGTCATAAATGGCTTACAATTAGCGATGTGAAACCAATCCAAAAGATTGAGATCATACTTGGGTTGTACAAGTGAAATCCCTTAATTGGACTATGAAATTTTGATGTCAAGGAAGTAATGTAGAAGACCCAACTCAGTCATGTCAAATCTATCTTGTATAGCTATCTCCATTGTTGTAATATCTAATGATGAACTCCCGATGATTAGAAGATCATCAACATAAATGATAGTATTAGTAAAGAATCATCCTATCACAAAAAATATACATTGGGGTTCAAATGACACTTGGTGAAACCTAAAGTAAAGAAGAAGGAATCCATCTTGGTGTACCAAGCCCAAGGGGCCTATTTGAGGCCATAAATGGATTTCTTAAGTCTGAAAACTAAGGATAAATCTTAAATAAACCTAGGTGGCTTCTCCATGTAGATTTGCTCCTTAGGGTCTCTATGAAGAAATGAACTCTTCACATCCATATGGTGTATATCCTAACCATGTGCTATGGCTATAGCTAGTACGATTCAAATAAAATTCATCTTTATAATATGTGCAAAGGTCTTTGAGTAGTCAATGTTGGCTACCTATGAAAAACCCTTAGCAACTAATTATTCCTTATACTTATCGACTGACCCATCTACTAAAAACTTAGTATGCTATATCCACCTACATTAAACCATCTTCCTTCCCTTAGGAAGTGAAGTCAAATCCTAAGTGTTATTTTTGATTAATGAAAAATATTATTCTTGCATATCACTATCCCACTTAGATATGCTTGAAGCCTCTTATAATGTCTATGGATTTGAAACTGAAGAAAATAAACCATGTGGACCACTCTGATAATTTGCCTAAATATGTCTACCAGCTACTAAATCCCCTACCCAAGTGACTAAACTCTAAAGTGTCTGCCTAGCCTAAAGGGTATTGGATGTGGGTGAGTCAAGTGTTAACTCCTCATCCTCTAAAACATGACTAGAGATAGATGTATAAGACTCCCCATCACTTCCCTCACTATCAGAACTAGAATAAGAATAAAACCCTAGCTAAATAACCTACTCTAGATGATTCGAGTCAGAAGAAGAATCATCAAGTTTAAGTGAATCTAATGAAAGATAAGTGTGAAGTGTTGAGTTTGTGGGACTCTCCTAAAAGTGAACACTTCTCTCTATGATCAACTTATGTGTGGTTGGATGTTGAAGGCGGTACCCTTTGACACCATCTAGATAATATACAAAGATGGAAGGTTTGGATTGAGGTTCCATAAATTTGTGTATCTTTCTCAGTATACATGCCATAATTGGAGATATGAAAACCTTAAGGTACTCAATATAGGGTTTCCTTCCATGCCAAACTTCAAAGGGTGTTATGCCTTTCAAAGCTTTGTTAGGAACCCTATTTTCATTATAACAAGCATAATTAATGGATTCATCCTAATATTGAGGTGCCAAAGACTTAAAGTGAATCATATAGCTAGACATCTATTTCAAAGAACTATTCTTACATTATGAAATTCCATTCTATGAATAAATGTAACTTTTCATTGCAAATCAGTCCCCTATGTGGTGCAAAATTTCTCAAATCTATTGATGACATATTCACCTCCATTGTTAGTTCAAATAACCTTGATGGATTTCTTAGATTATTTCTCAATAAGTGCCTTGAAGTCTTGAAAATATTCAAACACTTCATATGTTCACTTAAGAAAGTAGACCCATGTATATCTCAATAAATATTTAATGAAAGTGAGAATGTATTTAGTCTTTATAAAAGATACACTGGGAAAAGGCCTAGATACATTGATATGTACTAACTCCAATGCTTGTGAAGCACTCCAAGATTTGCCTTTGTAAAATTTTGCTTCAGGATGCTTTCTAGGAGATCACCCCTCATAAAGTCTCATAGAGAATTAAACTCAAGGCAAGCCTATGAACATGCCATTTTTGCTAAGTTTTTTAAGGTAGAAGTAGTTAAGGTGGCCAAATTGCTCATGCCGTAGTTTTCTAACTCCATTTGAATGAGTCAATAATGCTATTAGATAATAATTAGGTGAAAAATGTGAGTTGTATAACTTGGCTTGATGATCTACCCTACCCACTACCATTTTAGTATCACTATGCAACTCCCTGATGATAATTAAATTTGATAAAATCTCAACCCTCATATCTTCATGATATGAGTGATATGATACATAGATAGGAGATTGGTTGAAAGGAAAGGTACACTTAATAAATTATTTAATGTTCCTCCTTCCATTTCAATAAAACCTCTCCTTGTAATAGGTATTTAAGTGTCATCACCCAAATTGATAAAAGACATGCTACATGGATATAAATAAGTAAACTCAATTAGTGAAGAGACTATGTGGTGAGAAATACCTAAGTCAATGACCCATAAATATGTTGAAGTTACAACTACTATAAGAGCCTTGCCCTTTTTTTAATCTTTCCCTTTGCCCTTTGCCTTACTAGAATCTTGGATAGATGAATTCTAATTTATGGACTCAAGAGCACATATGTTGTTCTTCTATAGGAGATGAGTTAGGTGATCTATTTGCTTCTTCATGCATTTAATTTCATCATGCCCATTTTTATTACACTAGGCACACTTAACCTTATCTTTCTTAGGTTTGCCATTAGAAGAGGAGGATTTAATGTTGGTTGTAGCATATGTTGATTATTTCTTCTTATCTTGATCCTTATTTTTCTTATTATCTTTGTTTGAAGTATTTACTTTCCAATTCCTAGTAATTAGGGATTGAGGTTTTTTGGACTTCAATGTTCCCATTTAGATCAACTTGTCTTGAACCCTAGTTAAGTTGGCAATGAAATCATATAAAGAGGGAATTTTTCATGTAGTGCCCAAAGTGATTTTAGTGGCATGAAAAGTAGAGACAAAGACTAAATAGTCAATAAATAATTTAGAGAGTATACAAATAATAATTTGGTCATCTTCTTTCTTTATCCTACATTCTTTCACCTACAATCTCAAGGATTTGAACTTAGTGAAGAAATCTTGAAGGGTGTCAAAGTTGTAAGGACTTAGGCTAATGAGTTAATTATCAATATCATGACCTCTCATCACATCTTTCTCCCTAAATATTTTAAATATAATGGTCCTTAAATAATGAGGTGATTTGGTAGGCTCTAATTGAAAGAAGAGATCAAATGCTACAGAAAGACATAACAACCCATAGACTTCATCAATATGATCATACCATTTAACTATATTTGCATTTGTGTTAGGTTTAGTTTCATTACCCATGGTCATCCTATACATACCCTTACTCATAATTATTTCCATCTTGATTTTCAATTCATAATATTTAAAGGGATTTAGTGGGTTAATTGAACTTGAATCCATTAGTGCAGAAATGAGATGTAGTAGTAGTGCAAGTTAAAGTTGTTTTATAAATGAAAGTGCAAGTAGAATTCAAAGATTAAACAAAAAGGTAAAGTACGCCCCTCCTAAACTATGAAATGGTGAACCCCCCAAATGTTATAAATGTACATTCAAAAGACATTAGACTCAATTGATAGTGCATCTTGAGAAATCAGTGCAATGCATCAAAAGATGAGATTTTTAAAAAAAGGAGGACATCAAACTTAGTTTATAATTCATCCAAGGAAGCAAGTACAATGTGAGTAAGTGAAAAAATGAATAACACTTTATTTTTAAATATTTTCCATAATTTGTTTTTTAAAATAATAAAAAAGTATCCACTAACAATGTTAAACTTGACCAATCTTCTTATGCATTATTTGTGCATTAAAATAAAATTAGCTTGTTTTACCTTATTTCAAATTGAGTTATTAAAAATAATAATTTAACATGCTAAAAACATTAGGAAAAATTTATTAGACTTAGCTTGCTATGGATGAAACTTTCAAGCCTTTGAAATACTAGGAGTATTTTGTGAAGCTTCTTGACTGATCAATAATGAGAGTGGTATAAAAAGGTGAAAATATTGTATCCTCGAGCCATCTAGAAGAAATGCAAAATTAGGGTTAAACACGTAAAAATAATTTAGGCCAAATGTAACATCCCCACTGAGATTTACTAGAATAACATAACATACATACATACATATTTAATTTAATTCCATGTATTCTTTCATTAACTAAGTATGTTAACCATAAATTAAACATGTAACATATTTTAGTTATAGATTACTATCATCATATGAAACAAAACATAACTACATATATAAAGTAATTACATATTTCTAGCCATGGCTATTATAATAATATTGCCATTGTTGTCAATGTATAAATGAGTAAATAATTACATTTTGATTAAGAATAACATTTCAATAATAATACCAGATATAAATCTCTTTTGAGCATGAGTCTCATGAACTCTAGTATCTATGGTAATATCAAGTGTTGTCTTCAAATAAGTACTACTATGGTGA
Source organism: Torreya grandis (assembly GCA_037957365.1). Lineage (NCBI taxonomy): Eukaryota > Viridiplantae > Streptophyta > Pinopsida > Cupressales > Taxaceae > Torreya > Torreya grandis. The sequence continues at coordinate 247,028 of JARHVA010002376.1, read as the reverse complement.
AGGAGAGCATCATCCGAGTGCTTTTCCACATCAACCATGGACCATCGATCCCCTGTACAATATCTCAACTAGGGAATGGCCTTGCCTTCATGGATGGGTAGATAGTGATAATGAGGGAATCCAAAGAGACAAGCTATTACTCGTGTGTTATAAGATATCTAATACATGATGTGTACCATAAACAAAATACGTTATAATATGATATCACACAAACATGTAAATCATACATATGAAATGATAATGTTTAACTAAAAAATAATTTGGCCAAAGTTTTCAAATAGTTAATAATCTCTAATACCAGTCAAATTCACACACATCACTTGATTATATTACCCTCATCTAGTATTGGTGATGATAAGTAAGCTAGTGAAGTCTATCTCACTACTTATTTAGTACCAAAAATGCAAGATTTGGTTAACATAAAATATAACCAACATAATCAAATAGATTACTTCCTATTAGCAAGCATAAAATATGCTAAATACGTGAATAATAAAAAAAATATACTTTTAGTCCATCAAATGTATGCAATTAATCTCAACTATATTATTTATCACATAAATAATAAACATAAAAAAAGTATAGTCTATACCAACTAGGTATAATTTATATTTAGACAACATATTTACGATTTCTATTAATAATTCAAATGTAATACCATCTATGAAAATAATAATATCATAATTTATTTTCCATATACACATTTATAAAAAAACAACAAGCCAATCATTATAATTTTAGAGATTATTTACCTCTTAAATAATGTCTTATTTCACATGAAACATAATATTTCATTGATATAAATTGTTGTACTTTTAGGAAGTTGTATGTTTATAATCATAGTGTCCTATCCCTCAGGATTTTATGACTTCATTTAACAGTCAATAAGAATTATAATATAAGCACACATCCCTATGTACAAATATATGTTATATATATGTGTATAGGTATGTAAGTTCCTCATACAAATATATTTCATATATTCATGCACTTGTACATATTAAATATAAACATAATATGTATTGCATACAAGTATTTAATCACATTTATAAATACTATTATGTATTAAACTAATAATCATTTTATATTTTCTAATAAGAACTTCATATGATTCTAAAAAACCATTATAATTTACCTATTTACAAAATACATTCCAAATTAATCATAAGATTTTAACATTCTCTAAACCCCTATTATTATTCAAAAAGTCATAATCCAATTATGATAAAATCCATTCAAGTATATTACCCTATTTTCCACCAACTTAGGTCATTAAACTGTATAAACTTTCTCGAATTATTGATAAATAGAGTACTGTAATCAATTGACTACTCATATCTATATTCTACTCTTTTTATTTACTAAAAGTTTTTTACTATTTTGAGTTTCAGAAGTGTCAAATGAATCAAGTCAACATACAAATAAAATTCATTGTGAACTGTATAAAAACCAAACCTTTACACAATATATATACATATTTTAACCTTACACTAGTCTATGCATTAGTTAAAATACAAAAACATATGTATCAATCCAAGTTCGAATCTGTTGACTTATATATATATATATATATATATATATATATATATAATCATATGGTTAATGATTCCATAACATGATGTAGATTTCATAATATAAATTGCACCTAATATCCTTTCACATAAATGATAAACAAGTTAATCGACACTATATATATATAAAATTCAAAAGACTATGTGTATACTTTGAATTATAAGGAGGGGGTAAAAATGTGAAGTCTGAGTTAGTTTGATGAATGAATGAAATGTTATTAAGGTTCTGCATATGCCTTTATGAAATTCATAATGGGTTATAGTCTAGAGAATTGAATTATATACACATGATTATCAAAACTAAGAACATATATGTAAGACTCTGTTTAATTGTTTTCAAAATCATGAATCCCATATAAAAAGGACTATATGCATATTCATATAAATCCTAGTATGATATCTAAATCTATGTAAATTAGTTTGAGGATAAGATAGAGAAAATCCTAGAGTGGACATAGTTAGTGGTTAAGTCCTATACCAAATCCTTATTCATAATATATAAATTTTTGAGGTGAGTGTTATAGCTATTTTGATGTTTAATAGCATATATAAGTAGTGGATAATAGTGTTGAATTAGAAAATAGTATAACAATAGTTACTGACCCTCTTCTTATCCTTTCTCCCTTGACCTTCCTTCTTCATGTAATGCATGTAACTATTGTATTGAACTTATAGTTTTACCATCATTCCACCATGCATAATACTTATTATTTATCCAAACCGTAACTAATCTAAGATTACTCCATTTTGACACAACCAAGATAAGCCCTAATAATCTCGAACATTCCCCAAAATTATTTAATAATTATTGTTTCTCCCTTTATTTTTTGCATGACCTTTTTGAATTACATACTTGCATGTAAAATTCACAAAGTCCACTAATAATATAATTGCAAATGATAACTAACACTTCACAAGTCACCATAGTCTAGGCATTCAAATATTGACTAGGTTTAGTTCATATCATATCTTAGGATAGTAATGAAATTTTGGTGATAACTTAGAAAGATCAACAACATTATGACTTTAGATAACAATGGTGACTAATTTAAAGTCAATGATATTATTTTAACTGAAATGGTAAATCAAATAATTTCTATTCTAAAACATAATGGTATTATAATAAGGTAGTCATTGTTATTACTATTTTATATAGATTATCTAATGTCCTTAGTTATTTTTTATATATTAAGGCATTTAAGATGAATAATGATGTCTATTGAATATCATAATAATAACTAGTTAATGTTATAAAACATTATAAAGACATTCTAGTTATTCTATAGACATTAGTAAATAGATACTATTAATGTAGATTTACTTTCTCATAAAGCAATAGTATTAAAAATAATGAATATGATAACTAAAAATGATCAAAAGAAACATTATTTATTTAATCTACATATAATAACCATAATATAATCTCACAAAATTATATCCTCACCAGAAAATCATAACTAACACACATAATAAATTATCTAAATGCAGATAACATCAAAAACATACTAACGTTATCAATTCAAACAATGCATATACCAAGTGTTATCTATCATGGTGTGCGCATGGGTTCTATTTATTCCTTTGTCATTCCACAACACCTCCATCTATGTTATCCTTTTTGATGATTATCTCCCTTATTCATGCTCTAAATTATTAATCTCTCCTACATCCAACTCATAAGAAGAAGGTAATTAACACATAAATACGATTCTAAAAAATAATCAATATGATCATAATTTAAAGAATATACAATACAACTAACTCATAATAATGAAATCATGTAATCTAAACAACATACATCTATCCCATAACAATATATGACTTACAATTTATTTAAATAATAATTAATCAATTTACCAACCATAATAATCCATGGATAATTAGGTAAATTAGTTTAGTGAGAAATTAGGATGTGACTCCTTCCCCGTTAAATCTGGTCTTTGTCTCAATGACATTTATTTAAACACTAGTTCTAAATTAAAAACATTATTCAGCTAAAAAATAGTATAGTATGAGGCATAAAATCAAGTAAATAAATATGGAACTAACATATAGAACTCATCATAGTCCTCCCAAATGGCATTGTCTTTAGAGTATTAGTCCCACAGGACCTTGCATTATGACACTTCTCTATTATGAAAATAAAGTTTATGAGTGTTAATTACTTTGATTGATTCAATCATGACCACCCCAAGATCTAGAACCTACAAAGCATTCCAACCTAACACGTGTGAAGGATAAGCTATATACTTTCTAAAATAAGATACATATAAGACATCATGTAATAAATTTAGAGATGGTGGCAATGTAAGCCTATACGCTACAAGATTGACCACTTATAAAACATTGAAGGGTCCCACATATCTTGGTGAGAGTTTCACTAACTTCCCAAATTTAATCAAGTTATTTTATGGATTGACCTATAAGAACACTTTATCACCTACCAAAAACTACCTAGCTATTCTCTTCAGATTAGTATAACTATTCTATTTATCATTGGCCACAACCAACTTCTATGTAATTGATCTAAATTTCTCTTCCACTTTTTAAATCATCTTAGGACCAATGACCACCCTATCTTTTAGCCTATCTGAACTGATTGGTGTTGTGCACCTTCTTCCATACAATGCTTCAAATGGTGTCATCTTCAAAGCTGATTGGTATGAGTTATTTTTAAAAAACTCAATCAATGGAAGATATTCCTCCCACTTGTATTTTTGATACATATAATACATATGAAGGATATCCTCTAATACCTAATTAACTCACTTAGTCTAACCATCAATCCATGGGTGATATGCAGTGTTGAAGTTTAGTTGTGTACCTGTTGACCATTTTAGCCCTGTAAGCCAAAAATTGGTCCCCTTCTTCCCCTGCTATTCAGAGCCAGTCATTTTCAAGTTACACAAGTTCATTGGCCTTGGTTCATGAGCTGGTTCTTTCACTGGTTCAATTGGCACTTGGTTCAACATTAGTTCAACCACTTAGTTCAAGCGGCTTCAAGCTCAACACAAGGTTCATTGGCCTTGGTTCAATTCAATTGGTTCAACGCTTCGGTGTTGGTTCAACGCTTTGGTTCAATCAGTTTAGTTCAATGGATGGTTCAATGAGGAGATTCAATGAATAATTTAAAGGGGCTCAGTGCGTAGCATTGAATGATTTTTGGTTTAATGAATTGGTTTAATGTCTTAGTTCAATGCCATCGATTCATCGGTAAGTTCATTAGCTTGTTTTAAGGGGCTCGACGTGCAACGTTGAACCATTAAACCAGTTCAATGAGTGGTTCAAGCGAATGGTTCAATCGGATTAGCACACAGTGTTAAACCATTGAACCGATTGAACTGTTGGGCCATTTTTGGTTTAATGAGTTGGTTTAATGGCTTGGTTTAAGGGAGCGCCCTAAAGCTAAAGGACAGTCTTGGGTTTAGGATCCCTTGCAGAGGGCAAGCACTTCAAAGGAAAGGTAGCCAAAGGGTAAGTTTTCAATTCTTGTTTGAGGCTAAATTCTTTTAGACTTTTTATTCAAAAGAATTCCTTCAGACAAAAAGCTCAAAGGAATTCAGAGGAAGGCCACCACTCGACAAGAAAGCCAAAGGGCCCGAAGCACAGAAGCCATAGAAGGGGGCTGAAAGAAAGAACTCAAAATGAAAGGACAAAGATTGCGACAATTCTTGTGGAGTTTTTGTCTGCAAGAAAAGCTCAAAGCAAAAAACCCATAGAAAATAATGCCGAAGGACCCAAAGGAATTTGCCAAAGATGGTGACATCTCAAAAACTATCAATTTCAAGAAGGCATATTAGCCATTATTTTTGAAAGTGATGACAGGTGCACGGATGTCAATTTTAAGGCAATGAAGTAGCTATTTGTTTTTTAATTGCCTGAGTGCCAATCATGAAAAGAGCCCAAGGAATGTAGTAACCCACTAGAAGATCACCCCTAAGGGTTGAAGGAGTAGAATGAGACAAAACCAAGATAAGACAAGGTGTAGGAAAAGACAAAGCAGTTCAAGTGGCAAAGAGGAGGTGAGTTATTGCCAGATAAGAGGCATGGCCTATTTTCTCTAGTTGGCATTTATGAGGGGACAAACTATAGTCTATTTGTAGAAAAGAGGTGTGGCCATGTTTTTACATTAATGTGGAATGCCAAAGTCAAAGCAAGAGCTAACAATCAGATGGCCTCCTCTTTCCAAGGTTCAGAATGCACATGGGCCACTTGCAAAAAGGGTGCCAAATTCTTTCCCAAGAAGCACCAAGTTATATTCCTCTTCCTATATATTGTAAATTCTCATTTTTGAGAAGGGATCCATCCTCTTAGCCTTAAGGCAAAAATCTGCCCAAAAATATCTTGAGCTTGTAAGGCAGAGTTGCCAAATTTTACCTTGAATCAGGACTTAGCTTTTTTACCTCCATCTGGGCTTGCACTTTAATGTATATGTCTATTTTATTCTTTTGTGTTAATTCATTGTATTTCATGCTTCTCACAGATTGATTACAGTGTGTCTAGTACATTGTGAAGTCTCTATTCTGTAAGTTTACCAGAAGTGTCTATAGAAAGAATATAGGTGCCTATGAATAGGCTACCATAAGTGTGTTTAAGGATGCCTTTGGTAGTTCCTTCCTCCCTATATCTCCATGGACCCTTGACTCACTGACACAGAAGAGTTTTCCTACATTCAGATGAAGTGTATGGGTGCTTCTTCCTAATGAAAAGTGTATGTTCAGGCCTGAGTGGATCACACTTTTTTGGTGTATCACCTTTTAATTTTTAGGCTTAGGTTCTATTTTCAACATCTCTCTCCCTTTTCATCCCCCCCTTTTTTTCATTTTGTTTGTTAGCAGTAGGAGAAACCAGGGCATAAAGATACATCAAAGGGAGCTAGCCCTCATCTAGAGACTCTCCCCTCTAGCTTCGCTAGTCCCACAGGTGAGAGGGGAGTTTCCATTGTTGCGTGTGAAAGGCAGGAGCTCATCCTCCTGCCTAGGGTGCAATCCAATACATCAATAGTTTTTGGCATGCTCAGTGGGACCAACTAGGACAAGTTGTCCACAGAGTTGAAGAATTTTTGGTGTGTTCTTTGACCAACCAGCCTTTGGAAGCTTTTGCATCAAACACCAATGGTGACTCTAAGTTAAATCAACTAGTTAAGTAGTTCTGGTACCGTATGATCAAGAAATAATATTTTGGTATGTATAATCTCATCATTCAGAGCCATGGACCCTATTTTCCTTGGCCAGCATGGCTATGATCATCACCACCCTTATGTTGATCCTTATCAGGTCTAATATGACTGGTTCCAGCCCTATCATGAGCTATATTAGCCTTATGCCCAGTCTTCTCAATATGTCACTTCTCCCACTCAACGTAGTCTCTTTACCAATCAACCCATTTCCACCTTCAAATGAGCACTGATGGGATACAAAAAATATGTAATAGATCTTGACACCAGAAGGGGATGTGGCCAAGAAATTCCTAATCATGTCGTCCATCAAGTGAGGAATGCACTGGATCAGGTTAAGAATGAATGGGCTCTTATTGAAAGAGCCAATTGGCATAGGCTTACAAATGAGATGCTAGATGTGAGTGGTTTGATTGAATCTTTGGAAGAGAAGTTGAATATTCATAAGAGGTAGCCTTACCAAGTCTATCAACCTACATACTCACTGCCCCAAGTATCATATCAATCATATACAACCCCTGCTTATGAGCCAAGTCAAGCCTGTCAAAGTCCTTTCCCTAATCATGTTGAGGAGAGTTTCAAAATAGAAAATCTTGTGTTTAAGGCTAATCTTGATAGACAAATCGAATTGGTAAACCTTTAGATGCAACAGTCCATTTTGGTAGTGAGGGAAGTGGAATCTAAATCTTCACTACCCTCTCACATTGTGGCCCCATCCCCCCCAAAGGAGATGCCTAGTCTAAATAGCTTGAGCTGGAATAAAGTGGTTGAGTCATGGAATAACAAGGAAGAGAAAGACATTGTCCAAGAGTGTGAGGTACAAAATGAGGTTAGTCCTTTTCAAGTCCCTCCAACCCTTCCTTAGGAAGCTCCCTACATTTCATGGCAATCTTCATGCACTCCCCATCTCTATGATGATTCCCATGAGATCCAAGAGGTACAAAATGAAGATGATCTAGCCAAGCATATTAAGGAATTAGAAAATAAGATGAGACTGCTTGGAGAAAGAGAGATGGAGTTTTTAGACTTTGTAGAGGCGCCGATGCCAAAAGACACACCTTCCACCAATCCACAATCTAATTTCAATATTGATGAAGTGTTGGTAAAGTGGAGGGATGAAAATCAAGAAATCTTGGCCCAAGGTCTGCCCCTTCCTATTCTAGAGAAAACTCCCTCTTGTGTGCCAAATACTTTCTATCAAATGACACTTGCTCATTCTGACTTATCTGATGCATCAATCAATCCTACCCTCAATCCTATATGCCTAGCTTTTTCGCATGCCTCTTTTTAGGTAGCTCTTCTTGTACATGAGTAGACCCTCCCAAATCTTCCCCAACCTCCTTAAGTCTTTCAACATGATCTCCAAATTTTGAGCTGGAAGAAGGAACATCATGAACCAGCTCAGGACCTTGAAGAGGATAAAGTTGCTACCTATTCATAGGAGCAAGATTCCAATCTCAAGATCATGAGTTGGAAGCAAATAGTGGAATCTTGGGGCAGGAAGGAAGAGGAAGAGAAAGGTTTTACTCAAAACCTTGAAGAAGATGGGGCTGCTCCTACTCCCAATGATGATTATGACTTCCAAGAAAGGCTTTTTTAGGAAGATATGGATAGGTGGATTGCAGAATTGGAGTCTAGAGTAGGTCTCCTCAGTGAACGTGTGATGGACGTTTCAAACCAAATAGCATATTCCATGTCTGAATACACTCCATCCACACACCTCCAAGAAAGCTATCAGGCCTTGCCTGATATAGATTATGCTCAATTTATGACTGACCAAGGAGACTTCATGAGTATGGATGAGGAGGAGATCACCTTAGGTGACATGGAGGAGCATGGACAATCTCTTGTTCATGTTTTGAAGGATTCATTTGAAGTCATTGGGGCAGGTTGCACTATTCTTCAAGGAGGCTATGAGATGGATAAGAGTGGAGAAGGTAACATTGGGACTCAAATAAGTATGCAAAGGGGTTGCAGGCTTTTAGATTTACCCCTTCTATAGGTTAATGAATCTGAAGATAACTTATTTAAAATTATCAAGGTGGATGGTCATACCATGGAACCTGAGCATGAGGCAGAAGAGAACAAGCCAGTCAATGATGCATATCAAGGGGCTTATGGTGATGAGCCAGCATCGATTGATTTCTTGATGAGATACACCAGCCTGAAGGACCAATAGGAGGTAAGCTTCCATGAAAAAATATAGTACATATATGTTGGAAGTATGTTTGAATTTGATCCACTCCGATACAAGCCAATCTAGGTGACAGGCAAGAGGAGCAGGTCACCAAATCTCCTTTTCATTCAGCTACTTGCCTGGCACCATAAGTCTTCTTGCCAGGGAGGGGACTTTAGAAGTTTCCCCTTTGATCCAAGAGGGAAGTAGATGTACCTAGTTAGTTGAATATAGTAGTTTGCTTTATGTTTCTTTTCCTACTTTCCCTAAGTGTAGTTTTCATAGGTAGTGTTTTTAGCCATATGTGTGTTTTTCTTTGTGTGTGGGTTAAAAAGCTTCATGTTTGATTCTTGGATCTTTTGGGGCTATTGCTGACCTTTGTTCAAGCTGCATCTGACTTTGTGCCCAATGGATTACAAGGCAATTTGTACTTAAGCATAGCAGACATGCTTCCCCTGGGAGTCACCAATTTATTGACCATTTTGACCCTGTAGGCCAAAAATCAGTCCCCTTCTTCCATTGATATTTAGAGCTAGTCATTTTTAGGTTACACAAGTTCATCATCCTTGGTTCATGAGCTGGTTCTTTCACTGGTTCAATTGGCACTTGGTTCAATGTTGGTTCAACCACTTAGTTCAAGTGGCTTCAAGTTCAACTCAAGGTTCATCAGCCTTGGTTCAACACTTCAGCATTGGTTCAATGCTTTGGTTCAATCACTTTAGTTTAATGGATGGTTCAATGAGGAGATTCAATGAATAGTTCAGAGGGGCTCAATGCGCAACATTGAACCATTTTTGGTTCAACGAATTGGTTCAATAGCTTAGTTCAATGCCATTGGTTCATCAACAAGTTCATCAACTTGTTTCAAGGGGCTTGGTGCACAGTGTTGAACCATTAAACCAGTTTAACAAGTGGTTCAAGTGAATGGTTCAATTGGCTTGGTGCACAGTGTTGAACCATTGAATCGATTGAACCATTAAACCATTTTTGGTTCAACGAGTTGGTTCAATGGCTTAGTTCAAGGGAGTGCCCTAAAGTCGAAGGGAAGTTACCCTTATGGAGGGTAGTCTTGGGTTCAGGAGCCCTTGTGGAGGGCAAGCACTTTAAAGGAAAGGTAGTCAAAGGGTTTTTTCCCTTGTGGAGGGTAGTCTTGGGTTTAGAAGCCCTTGTAGAGGGTAAGCACTTCAAAGGAAAGGTAGCTGAAGGGTAAGTTTTTAGTTTTTGTTTGAGGCCAAATTATTTTAGACATTTTATCTGAAGGAATTCCTTTAGAAAAAAATCTTGAAGGAATTTAGAGGAAGGCCGCCACCTGATAGGAAAGCCAAAGGGACCAAAGCACAAAAGCCACAGAAGGGGGCCGAAAGAAAGAGCCTGAAATGAAAGGACAAAGACCGGGACAATTCTTGCAGACTTTTTGTCTGCAAGAAAAGCCTGCAGCAAAAAACCTATAGAAAAGCCCACCAAAGGACTTGAAGGAATTTTCCAAGGATGGTGATGTCTCAAAAACCATCAATTTCAAGAAGGCAAATTAGCCATTATTTTTAAAGTGATGACGGGTGCATGGACGTCAATTTTTGGGTAGTGAAGTAGTCGTTTGTTTTTGAACTACCTGAGTGCCAATCATGGAAAGTGCCTAAGGAATGTATTGACCTACCAAAAGATCACCCCTGAGGGCAGAAGGAGTAGAATGAGACAAAACTAGGATAAGATAAGGTGTAGGAAAAGACAAAGCAGTTCAAGTGGCAAAGAGGAGGTGAGTTATTGCCAGACGAGAGGCACGGCCTATTTTTTCTAGTTGGCATTTATGAGTGGACAAACTATAGTTTATTTGTAGAAAAGAGGCATAGCCATGTTTTTACATTAATGTGGAATGCCAAAGTCAAAGTAGGAGCTGACAATCAGACGGCCTCCTCTTCCCAAGGTTCAAAATGCACATGGGCCACTTGCAAAAAAGGGCACCAAAGTCTTTCCCAGGAAGTGCCAAGTTCTCTTCCTCTTATTATATATTGTAAATTCTCATTTTTGAGAAGGGATCCATCCTCTCAGCCTTAAGGCAAAACTCTACCAAAAAATCTCTCAGGCTTGTAAGGCAGAGCTGCCAAATTTTACCTTAAATTAGGACTTAGCTTTTTTACCTCCATCTGGGCTTACACTTTAAAGTATATGTCTATTTTCTTCTTTTGTGTTAAGTCATTGTCTTTCATACTTCTCACAGATTGTTTACAGTGTGTCTAGTGCATTTTGAAGTCTCTTTTCTACAAGTTTGTTAGAAGTGTCTACAGAAAGAATATAGGTGCCTATGAATAGGCTACCATAAGTGTGTTTGAGGATGCCTCTAGTAGTTCCTTCCTCCCTGTATCTCCATGGACCACTGACTCACTGACACAAAATAGTTTTCCCACATTTAGATGAAGTTTATGGGTGATTCTTCCTGGTGAAAAGTGTATGTTCGGGCTTGAGTGGATCACACTTTTCTGGTGTATCACCTTTTACTTTTTAGGCTTAGGTTCTGTTTTCAACATCTCTCTCTCCCTTTTCATCCCCCCCTTTTTTCATTTTCTTTGTTATCAGTAGGAGAAACCAAGGCCTAAAGATACATTAGAGGGAGATATCCCTCATCTAGAGAATTTCCCCTCCATCTTCATTGATCCCACAGGTGAGAGGGGAGTTTCCATTGTTGCGTGTGGAAGGCAAGAGCTCGTCCTCCTACCCAAGGTGTAATCCACTACGTCAATAGTACCCAAATATGAATTTAGAGTTAACCAACACATAGAAGTCATCCTTGAATCATGATCAAAAATGATATTTTCTATAAATCCATGAAATCAATAAACTTTATGAATCTCTATGCAAGAGTTGGCACATCATTTGTCAGATTGCCTAGTATAAATGAGCTACCTTGGTTAGTTTATCAAGTAAAACTAAGATCATGTTATGCATATTAAATGACAATGGTAAACATTGGATAAAGTCCATACTGATCATGTGCCACTTACATTTTGGTATGTCATGTGGATACAACAATCTATCTAGATGCACATGTTCAACTTTCACACACTAACATTGTAAGCAACATGACACAAAGTTTACCATCATCTTTCTTGATTCCCTTCTAGAAATATAATGGTCTAAGATTTTCCATGAGCTTAGTTACTCCTATATGTATTATATATAAGGCATTTTGTAGTTATTTTAGCACTATTCTCCTTATATTCTCTCTATCTAGTACATATATCCTTCTATTATATAATAAAGACCATAATTATCTATTCTAAATCCTTTATACCTAGGATTTTGAGAATTCTCATATAACACTTTCCTAACCTAATTGTTGAATTCATTTCCAAGGAAGAATTTGATCACTTGATCCTTGAAAGTACTCCTGATAGTATCTACAAATGTTATGTACCTCTTAAAACTTCGGGCATCAACTACTCTATTTTCCTTGCCTTTGATGTAATTGATATTGAAATCATAATTAGACAAGAACTCTAACTAGTGCTTTTGATGAGCATTAAAATTTGGTTTATTGAAGATGTACTTGAGTCCTAAGTTATCAATATTGAGCTCAAATGGTTTTCCCAATAAATAATGCCTCCAAACTTACAAAGCATGCATAATTGGTACAATTTCTAGGTTATGAGGGGTATAATTCAACTCATAAGGCTTCAATTTTCTTAATTTATAGGCTACCACTACACCATACTACATAAGGACTCTTCCAAATCCATTCCCAAATGCATCTATGATAACTGAGAATTAACCATTGGGATTGGGGACTCTTAACACTAGTGTTGTAGTAAGCCTCATTTTTAGTTTTTAAAAACCTAATTCATAGTTATTTGACTAGATAAAACTTTGATTCTTCCATTGTCTAGAGGTAATTAGACTATATATCTTTAAAAAATTTAGAATGAATTTCCTATAATTTTAGACACCTAAAATTGGATAGCATTGGCCTTCAACATACTTTAGATTAATTCCTACCAACTATTGCAAATTAAGCTTAGAAATCACTGAATGTCCTAAATTTGCTTGTGTATCATTCATCAAAGCTCAAAATCTCATTGAGACATCCCTAATTGGGGTATCCTATTGTATGCAATAATAACCTCTCATATATTTATCCCTAATCACCTACAACATCAAAAAAATCAATTTATCCTATGGACCTATTAAGTGGGGCACATGGATTTGAATCAAATATTGAAAATACTAAAATCCTAATCAAAATTAATTAATAAGCTAAACAAAGTTAAATTCCTAGTTGATTTATCCATTTGAAATTAATGAATAAATAAAAAAATAAATTCAAAAATATGAAATATCCTATCTTTTCATGATTACCTTTACAAGTTGTTAAGCCTTTTGGAAGATATCCCAAAATGAGACCCATGCCTAATCATTGAAAATAATTATTACTTGACAACTATTAACTCTACTAGGGTTATGTTGACTCACTTAGACTCGATCTGAACCTATTCCAAGCCTTAACTCCAACTTGACTCACCTTGGGTTGGGGTTAAATCCATTTTCTATAAATACAAGCCATTGCCCATTGAATTCTAAGCTTGGAAATTGTAGATTTATAATGCAGGTTTTGTTGCATGAGATTCATATCAATAATGTTATAATATAAAATATTGAGCCAAGACACACCAATCTAACACAAGCCATAATATTTATAAGGAGATAAGGAGCTACAAAACCTCCATTGTTAAATACTCTTTGAAGCACAAAATGAGAAAGCCACCCAACAATGCATATGGGGCTCTTAAAGAAGGTAATATATTTGATGTATTTTGAATTTTAATTATGATTCAATTTATATTTTATTCATTAAGCTCACCCCTAAGATCTAAGATTGTAAGTGTTAGTGTTAGTGTATTTTCTTTGAGTTTTATTGCTTAAACTAACACTTAAACTAACCTCCCTTCTTAGACTCCTATGATTATAAATGGCACATCCAGTGGGACCTAAAGCATCTCACATACCAAGGAGACCAAAGTGAATCTCTTATTTTTTTAAGTGAATGCTTGATCATCTTAAAAATTTGAGTTTTTACTTTATTTTTATGTATTCTATTTTTAGTGTTATCGAGATTTACATAGAGACTGACATCAGTTTTGCATAATTGACATTGGTTTTGCCTAACTGAAATCAATTTTGTTGAACTATCATTAATTCTTTGTGTAGGGTAGGACACCACATAAAATTTGGATTTTTATGTTTTTTAAAAAAGTTGCAAGTTGTTATTTTGGTTTTTATCTCTCTATCTGAACATTTTATTACAAGATCTAAAGTTTTTTTTGATATTTTATACTAATCTAGGTTAAAAAGTGTTTTGGGAAAAAATATTTTATACCTAAGGGTTCACAAGTAACCAACATCAATCTTTATCGACTGGTATTGGTTTTTTAAAACCAACATCAATTTTCCTCTAATCGACATCGATCATTATTGACTAACATCATCTCTGTGTAATAAAAATAGAGAAAACGTGAGAGAAAGTTTTCAAATCTTGCTTGTTTCATTGATAATTGTGATTCAAAGCAGAGGGAAACCCTCTAAAAATTGTAAGTCACACATGGAAAAGTGCCAAATTTTAACATGCTTAAGTCTTAATAATTTCTATTTGATGTCTAAAACAAATTTAAATGAATTATACTTAGTTTGTGTTGTGAAATATTTCAAAGTTTTTAACTAAGCCTAAGGGACCAAAAACTTCACAAACATCTCAAATTGGTGCATAAAATTTACACCCGCTTAAAATGAAAGTTTTTAAAAGTGTTTGTTTTATGCTAGATCATTTTATACTTTTTTTTTTCACAAATGAAGGATGTGTATATGCTCTCCCCCCATCCCCTTTAGGGAAATTGGGTGACAAAAAGTGTTTCTTCCTTACAATTTGTACCTTTATCCAAGGTGTCAAACAAACATTATTATGGATCTCCCTTAAACCCATATGGTTTGGGTGATTTAGACACAACCTTTAAATTATTTTCACTTAGTCATTTATTTTATGAAACTTAGCTTGTGATCAAGAGTTCATAACCTCCTCATGAGTTCTTTAGGGAATATTTAACTTGGGGTTTCATCTCTCGACATTGTTTCAACCCCACTCTATAATAGGGTAAAATTAGGGCACATATACTATGATTTATAAGGGGTTGAGTGATTAACCTCTTAAATTGTAATGAAAACTTGAGTCAGGTCTAGTTAACCATAGGATTCCATTAAGAAGTACACAAATGGAATCACTATGTAAAGGAATAGACCCTTGTATAGTAAGTTAACCGGTATGAACTCAATTTATGTAAGGAATATCTAGTATTAATCACACTTGGGATCATATATATGGTTACAAATTTAAGTTTTAGAAAAACCCCACTTGTTACAGACATATTGTTAATGCAGGGTGAGTAGCTCAAAGTTCCATGTCTCCATACAATCTCTTGGGAGAAGGGGGTATAAAAACACTAATACTTCATGCACTTTTATTTTTGGATTAACACTTGAAATCGTTATAAGAGTATGTATATATGGAATTCAATGATACAATGCAACATCATCAATTTTAGGGCTTTGAATGTTATACTAGGTTGTATTTTTGTCATTATTCCTTTGCTTGACTGGTCTTTGATTCTAAAACCATTTATTTGTTTATGCCATGTCAAAATGAGTTTTATGTCCACATCACTCTATTTTTTGAGGAGGTGTTATTCCATCCATTTGACATCATACATTTTCCTTGAGATTTTTCATCATAGACATTATTTGTGTCACTTGATTGGAAAGGGTAACGTTATGCTACCCAAATCATTTCAAGTTTTGTGCCTTGGAGTATTGAAATAAACCATCGATCATAACTTTAGAGAGTGATAATGCAATTACATTGTTTAATTCATTTCATAAACTTTTTTTGTGACCAAATTTACAAATTCAAAACCAATTCATGTGTGCCTTTTGGGTCTTTGTCTAGTACCCTTTTTCCATTCACTTTTGTCTAGATTATTTATCAAAGAATCCTAATTTTCCTAAGTTGAGTTTTTAATTAACCTTGGCAAGTTCAAATCTAAACATTGATTGATTTTTGTTTATGCCTTGTGTAATTTAGGTTTAGACATCGATATTTCTATTTTATGTTGCATAACATAGGTTAATTCATTACATAAATTAAAAAAATATTACTTTGTGAATTTATTTGGGAGAAAATAGTCTATTTCCAATTGTATTTTTTCATGCCTTATGCCAATTTGGTCAAATTCATGTCTAAAGTTGAATGCCTAGTCTATGTTAAAGTGTTTCAGATTTATTAGATTAAATCATACCCCTTTTTTTAAGGTCTAAATTTTGTGCTTGTTTTGCCAAGAGTCCTAGCACATGACTTTATTTTATCCTATATTTTGATGTTACATTTGGACAAAATACCTATCAAAATTTATTTTCTTAGATTAGACCTATTTAGAACACTTTGAATCTAGAATTTGGCATTTTGATTTTAGTTCATCCACTTAACTTTTTTGTGTGAGACATTTAATGTTAGACACTTGACGATAGACCATTTAAAACTAAGTTTTAGCATTAAACCCTTTTTGGAGATATAAATCTATTAATTTGACCAAGTTATATCAAGTTTGACTTTTTTTCTTTTTAGTCATTATTTTTTAGAGTTTGTAGAAATCCAACACCTTTTGTCATGAAACATTCACCATTGATTAAAACATGTATCACTATACTCATAGTGGCATGATATACAATCTAGTGTATAGTAATGTGGTCACACAAGAAGACTTTGTTTAATACCCCTATGGAGATGATGTCATTTGTGAGATAGATCCTTATTCTCCTTAAAACACTAAAATAAGGGAATAAAACCAAGATCTTTTGGCCCATTATTTGGTCAACATGCCTTCATACTTAAAGCAAAACCAAGAGCAAATGACATAAAAATTAGCTAATATACCTTCAATTGTAGAATAAGTCCAACAATAATCATATTACGTTACAATGTCGTCAGCCTATGACCCTTATTTGTTTGATCATCACTTTCTTGTAAACAAGGACAAAGTTTTAATCAGAGTAGTAGATGTAGGAGATAAATTTACAATATACTTCCCCCATGAAAACTTTCCAAGTCTAATAAGAGTGACTTACAACATACCTTATAATTAAAACATTTAACATGCCTCTTCTAGAAATCATCAAGATATAGTGTTGATGCCATATCAAGACCCTCATGTGCTTGTCATAGGAAAATGTCTCATGGAGGATCATTTCATACATATGCAGACATCATACCAGACATATTTAAATTTAGCATATGACTTCAACAACATGACCTTGTCAAATACTCCCCTTATCGAGTTATCTCCTTCAATATGAGTTTTATTCAAATTAATAGACAATAAAATTAAGGTATGGACCCATTCACATGAATAAATTTAGTTAGAGACATGTTTAATGCACCAGCTATTAAAGAAGTGTCTTCTACTTCTATGTATAATAGTGAGCCAAACATAGTGGATAATGTGCAAGTGATGTCTAATCCAAACCAAAGTGGTGTAAATGCACAAAAAACTAGTCCAAACAAAATGTGCCTTTAGTTAACAAAATTAATGGTTCAAAAATATAAGGGGTAGGAAAATATACCTCCCAACCATAAATAACTACCTCTAATCCTCAACTAGCTACTTATTTTAACATGCAACTATAAGGATTAAGTAGTCAAATAAAAACCATTTTTGTGCCTCAATAAAAGGTGATGCATATTAATCGACCACAATAGGCGATGACTAATATTCCATAACAATATGCACAATCAAACATACCCATGCAATAGAGGCAAAACATATTGTTACCTCAATAGGGGAAACCAATGTTCCACCTTACTAGGTAGTAACAGACATACCTCTTAGGTCATAGAATAACATACCATTACAATCCCAAACAATGTCTAGTCAATAATGTATGAGTATTGGTCAATGATAATGTTTAACCTTTAACATATGTCTACTTTCCAACATGGATTCATGAAACCAAAAGGTTATAATGTTCCACAAGTACCAATTAGGCAACAATTACCTTTTGTTCCTAATGTTCCACAAAATCAATGATAGGGCGTTGGTTAATAAGCTCCCTTTAATCATCAAGGTTTGACTAGTCAAAAAAAAAAACCTAAACAACCTTAATAGGCACAGTACATCACTCTTAGCCACATCCTTCCATCTCAACCATAATTTCCCCAAAACTAGACCCATATATTGAATCCTAATGAGAATATCACACAAAAATGCATCCAATTCCAACAACCACATCCTAATATGTGTATGTATATTCATAATCAATTCCCTAACCAAACTAACCTTCCAAAGCAAACCATGCCTCCACTATACCTGATCAAAGTAATCCACTTTTGACCACCCAACCTCCACCTCAAACCAATTTTCCCTTCAATTTCCTAACTCAAGAACTAAAATAAATGAAGGATGTAATTGACACCATATAAGCTAGGAAATAGACTAAAAATTTTAAATTAGATGATGTGTGTTCCTACCCATTTAACATAGAGTATTTTTAGATACCAGTTCCTCCAAGGTATGAACCATTAAAGTTTGACAAATACAAGGGGAAAGGAGACCTCAAGGATCATTCAATAATTTTTTTTATTGTTTAACAACCAGAGGCCCACAATAACATCTACCTCCTACTATTGTTCCTAATAAGTCTAGTAAGAAAATCTTTGGAGTGGTTTCTAAAATTGCTTAAGAATTCAATTTCTAACTTTGATGATCTTTCAGACAAGTTTATGTAACACTTATCCTAAAATATTGAGCATGATATTTCATTGGTATACTTGACATGAGCCAAAAATAATGTTGGTGAAAGCTTTACAAATTTTAAGCAATGATGGAGAACACTTTCTAGTATATTCACCCATAGTTTATCAAATAAACAACTAGCCACTGTGTTTACCAAGAATTTGTATAGTGAGATATCTTACCATCTGGAGCTACAATATCCACACACTTTAAAAAAAATCATCAAAAAAGGTTTGTTGATTGAAATATCCCTTATTAATAAAGGGATAATCAAGCTTACCCATACTACAAACTAGTGAAATGGCTAAAATCAAAATTATAATCAAGTCCAAGCATAAGCATCACAACCAATACACACCAATAATTATAATAGACCCAAGCCATTTAATCATAACAAGAACATTGTTGGGAATGGAGTAATTGAGTCATGACATGTCTAAATCGTGCAAACACTATATACTCAACCTATACTACATATGTAAATTAATCCTACCCAACAACCTCTTTAGTAAATACAGCAAGCACAATAGCCTAGACCAGTGCAACAAATGCAATAACCCATGCCTTTGAAAACCCCTCCTCTTAGGAGAATTATGCATACTCATCACATATTTAGTGACATTAGAGAACCCATAAAATCCATGTTTCACAAGCTCATTATTGCTAGTTTGATTAGCTAGCCTATTTCAAAGCACTATCCTAAGGGCATCCCTTATCCATATTGGTATTGACAAGATGAATTCATGATTATCATTAGGTTAATGGACATAATTTATGTTATTGTCATAAATTAAACATTTTATTGAGAATATATTGGAAAATGGGGAGATAACATTGGATAATGGAGCTTCCACATTCAATCAAAGTCTTGAAAATTATCAAAATCCATTTCCACAACATAATAATCAATATTAACAATAACAAAGGCTAGCATGATAACACCAATAGTATTAATAGCCAAGACAAAACCAATAGAACCAATAATAAAACCTAAAACATTAGTCAAATGGATGGAACCAAGGCTAGAATAATGCTAACAATCAACAAACCTACCACTTAGTAACACATGACTACAACAAATTTCTAGGCCATATGGTGGGAGTTCATATTTCCACCATCTCCATTAATCTGAGACCAAATAACAATCAAATAAGACTATTTCTAATCAATTCAAACCAACCAACCCATGCCAATGATCCTTCCTTGACCTAAGACCACACACATTCACACTAATAAATAAGGATTATTACTTTTGGACCACATTTTGATAACTCATCCTTGCCCCATAACTATGCATAAGTGCACTAACAACCAAGATTTATCTTATCTACCCCCCCCACCACCACCATCCTTTATTAGTAACAATGGTCCTATATCTAATCTTGATTATGTAATCACAACTTAGTAGTCAAAGAATACCATCCTAGTCCCACAACCATATACCACTTCACCCATCCAACCCACTGTTTTGGATAAGAACAAGACATCTACCACTATGTAAGAAAAGATGTTCAATATTGTGGAATGATTGCATAAGACACTTGCACAAATCTCCATTTAGATTTGTTGCACACATCTGTCATCCATAGAAATATCTTGACATAGTTCCTTATCCAATCCCAAGTTCCTAATGACATATCTAAAGATAAATTTCAAGCTTTGGTTGGATATTTATCCCTAAGCCAATAATTAGCCTTTAACCAAAGTGATATGTCATCCCTTGGCCCTCTATATAATAATCCATTATACATCAAAGTTATCATAATGTGACAAAGTAAAACATGTCCTTATAGATAGTGGATCAGGTCTAAATATTATGTATCTAAAGATCATAAAGCTTCTCGAGTACACTAAAACTAATCTTTAGCCAAAAATAATCACCATCAAAGCCTATGATAATGAATAGTAGGAATCACAAGGCACCATCATCTTGCCAGTTATCATTGGGCCTTTGACCCATGATAAACTATACCATGTGTTAGATCTCAATTTTTCATATAATATGCTTTTTGTTAGACCTTGGATACATGATATTCATGTAATCTTGTCAACATTGCACTAGTGTATTAAGTTATCCCACTCAGATATAGAGGTTACTATTCACAAAGATTTGTAACCATACAAACATTGCAAGCATTTGGAGGCCAAGTATCAAAGTTATAACTACCACTTTGGCTTGAATTTGGTTCTTAAGAAGAATAAGGGGAAATAAATACTTGTTGATTCACTAGAGGCTAATTTTATTGACCCAGATACCCTTGATTCACTTTCCCACATGCCACCTCCTAAAATATTTAATCATTATACTATTTTGGCTAATGGCCTAGGAGAATATTTGACCCACAATATAACCCACATTGCCAAGATTCCGTAGAACCCCAAGTCCTATGGAAGACCTAAATGAAAACTACCTTGCATGGAATGGAAAAGAAAGGGCAAAGGCCAACTACATAGTCTAGTACTTATAATTTTCATACTAGTTACTGGACAAAAACATGGCCTGATTGAAGATGATGAATATTGGTTTTATAATGACAACTTGGCCAACTGTTACTTAAATACCAAGTATCCCATTTATAATAAAATCATGGAGAGGAATGATTATGGAGGAGGCCTTGGGCTAAATCAACAAGGTCCACTTGAGCTAATTTCTACCACTTGGTATAAAGGAACATATGGTCTTGGATTTAAACCACCTAGGGGTGACCCCATGTACCTTATTCATGTTCCAACACCAGTGAATAGTGATGACGATGCTGATAGTGAAGCAGAGTTTGATCATATCCCTTTCAATGACTTATCCAATAATAATTTATATAATACCATTGCCATTTGTACCCTTCGACCAGTTATTCATCATAATCCACTTCCTTTATATTATCCTCAAATTACATACTGGGACCAACAAGAATCAATAGTGCCAATTGACAAATTTTAGAATGATGAAGCCTTCTATAAATTTATAGGTGTAAGGGATAATGTTACATTGAGATACCACAAACAAGTGTTCACAATCAAACTAGATCCTAAATCCTATTTTAGAGAATGTGTGAACACCCTTAGCCATAAATAATTAAATAAATCATTGAGGTATCAAAGTGAAAACATCTTTGAGGTTCTTTTAGACCAAGGAAATAGTAAAGAGAAAGGCCAATCTAGTGGTGAAAACTTATTTTAGGTAGCATTAGATGGGGGTGTTCAAACTTCCTCAAACATAGCTCAAGAGACCACCACTGATGAATGTACCTATGGGTCCAAATTTATTTTTGAATAATAATAGGATTTTGATTGAATCATCCAATAGTTTACAACTGTATTTGTCATATGGTCATCCCTACCATTGGGATATTATAATTCCTCATGCCTTGAACAACTTGAAGAGCTAGTCCTAATAGAGGATTCTGACATAGTAGGCTAATTTAAATATTTTACAACCATTCTAGAAGATAGTTTAACTCTTCTTATGTAGGATACTACATAAGTTAACATCAAGACTCCAGATGACCCAAAATGGATCAAATTAGGCATGTCCCTCACTAAAGAGGAACATGAAGTCTTTACCACCCTGTTGAGGGAATTTGTTGATACATTTGCATGGGCCTACTTTAACATGCCAAGTTTAGTACCCACCTTGGTTGTACACCACCTTATGGTACATCTTGATTCCAAACCTATAAAATAATTTTTTTTCAATATGCATCCTCACATTGCTATATTAGTAAAGAAAGAGTTGGAAAAACTCTTGGAAGTAGGATGTATTTGATTGATTGACTACTCACAGTGGATCTCAAATGTTGTACCAGTTAACAAAAATCCAAAAGGAATAAGAATATGCACTGATTTTAGAGACATAAATAAGGCATGTCCCAAGGATGAATTTCCTCTATCGCACATTGACATGATAGTCAACTCTAAAGTAAGCTATGAAATGATTTCACTAATGGATGTATTTTTAGGGTATAACTAGATCCAAATTGCACTAGAAGACCAATATAAAACAATATTCACCACATTGTGGGGAACATTCTACTATCAGGTTGTCATTGGTTCTTAAAAATGATGGGGCCATGTACCAAAGATCCATGACTATCATATTTCATGATATCATGCATGAAATTATCAAAGACTATGTCAATGACATCCTCGATAAATTAAAGACTAGGGTCAATCATCCAACAACACTGTGATGGATATTTGAGAGACTGCATGAATATAAAGTATGACTTAATCCTAAGAAGTGTGTTTTTGGATTTACTTCAAGTAAATTGCTTGGCTTCATTATGTCTCACCGAGGTATTGAAGTCAATCCAACTAAAGTAAAAACCATAACTCAAATGCCACCATCGACCAATTTTAAGTAGCTTCAAAGTTTGTAGGGAAAGATACAACCCATCAAACTCTTCATATCTCAGTTGGCTGACAAGTGACATCCTTTTAAAAAATTTTTGAAGAAGGGTGTCACATTTCATTAGGATGATGAATGATATAAATATTTTCAACAATTGAAATACCATCTAGAAAATCTACCTATTTTATTGCCACCAGTACTAGGAAATCCATTCTTATTATACCTATTAACCATAAAAAAATCTCTAGGGGAACTTATAGATCAATATGATTATAATGGAAAAGAACATGTCATGTGCTATCTAAGTCATACATTGGTCACATATGAACACAATTATATGCCCATTGAAAAATCTTGTTTAGCTACGGTCTTTGTAGATCAAAAAGTATGACATTAAATTTTAAACAATAAACCATGATTATTTCAAAAGTATATCCACTCAAGTATCTACTATCTAAAATAACTTTACAACAATGTATGGTCAAATAAATCATGCTTATTAGTGATTTTGAGATAGAATACATCAACCAGAAAGCCATCAAGGGATAGGTTATTGCAGATCAACTTGGTAAAGCATCCCTTATAGATACATAACCTCTAACATTCCAATTCCTAGATGAGTCAATTATGAACATTAGTGAAACACCTCTTGAGGAGAAACACTAGATTCTATATTTTTTTAGATCATTCAAAATACATGGATCAGGGGTAGGCCTTTTATTTATAAATCCATAGGGTGTTCTAATCCCTAAATCTTTTTAGATCAGATTTCCTTGTACCAATAACATGGATTAATATCAATCACTTGTTACAATACTTATATAAGTAGTACAATGGAACATACATCATCTAAACATCTATGGTGATTCTCATATGATCATCGATTAGGTTATAAACCATTTTTAGACCAATGATGACAAACTTGTACCATATAAGGCCATGGTTGACACTCTCAAATAGAAAATTGCTGATGTATAATTTAAACATATACCAAAGGTAAGAAACATAACAACAGATGCCATGACAACCATTAGATCTTTGATTCAACATACAAACATGGCCAAAGAATACTAGTTTCTCATTAAACATCTACTAGCACTAGCTCATAAACCTTCAACCATCATAATGATTTGTGATATTATTGGTCTTAGATATATCTAATATTCTAACATTTACACCTATTTTCATGACCAAACAATGCCACCAAACCTATCCCACAAAAAATCCAAATATTTTATCCACCATGCTACATATTATACTTTACTCAGACCAACCGTTTACCATTATAGTTTTGATGGAACTCTAATTCAATTTTTACCTTTAATAGAATCTACATTAGTGTTATAGGAACTTGATGGAATATGTGGATCCCACACTAACAGGAATGTCTTATCCAAAACTATCTTGCATACTATTGGCCAACAATGGATGTAGATACTACATATGTCAAAAGGTATGATAAATGTCAAAGGCATGCTAATTTGATTCATGCCCTAGCCAAGACTCTAAAACTAATGATTACACCCTGGTTGTTTACAACATAGGGACTCAATCTCATTGGGAAGATAAAAGCCACCTCATTTGATGGCCAAAATATCCTTACCACCACTAAATTCACTAAGTGGGTTGAATCTATACCCCTCACTTACATGACTGGAAAGCAAATTTATAAATTCATCTTTAATCATCTCAATTTTTGCTATGGTATCCCCTCCAACATTATATTTGATAATGGAGGATCATTAAAAAATAAGAATGTCAAATTGATATGTGCCAAGTACAAGATTACTTAACATTTTTCCATGGAATATTAACCACAAGGTAATGGCCAAGCAAAATCATATAATAAAACCATTATCAAAATACTTAAAAATATTGTCAATGATGCTGACCACAATTGGCACCTCCAAATATTCCACATCCTCTAGCCATACCATACCAACTACTGTAATCCAATAGGAGCCACTCCATATTCACTTTTTTATGGCACTAAGGCCATTTTTCACATTGAGGTCAAGATATATTCTTTGCACATATTTTTGAATCATGTCCTAGATGATGAAGAATATTGAGTAGCTTACATGTAAGAGATGGAATTACTTGATGAAAAATGCATGGCCAAAGTTAACAACCTACAAGCATACCAGAACCAACTTCATGGCCACTATAATTGGCAAGTTAAACATAAAGAATTTGAGTTGAGTGATCTTATCCTTAAAGAAAACCAACAAAATACCATTGCATAAAAGAAATACAAAGATAAGTTCAAACCTAACTAGATAGACCCTTTCATCATTGTTGTAAACTATGGCATTGGAGTATACAGGCTCACTACACTAGATGGGGATGAACTTGATGAGATAATAAACATTATACACCTCAATCATTAATTTTCTTATGTGATCAGATGTATTGTTTATTAGGCCCATTTTATTTATACCATAATATTGACATTCTTCCTTGTACCATACCATTCTACCATATACCATTCTCTTCTATGATGCCTTTCCTATCAACCAAGTTTTGTTTTAACCTCCCTACCTAGACCTTTGCCCTTGGTTCCAAAACAAATTTTAGTATGAAGACTCAAACCAAGTTTTAGTAGTTATTTTAGCATTTTAGATAGAGGCCATATTCTTGAAGCAGTATAATAGTGGTTTGGCAGTTGCATCCTTCATTTCTTCTTCCATTCTATACCACATGGGCCTAATTATAACTACATTTGGGAAAATCAATGTTTCACCATCATGATACTAATTATAACTACCTATGGTTAAATTAGTATCATTTACCTATATTTTTATTTCCTAATAATAACTACCTATGGGAAAATTAGGGGTAACACTTGTTTATCATGCCAATGCCATACTATGCCATTTGCTTTCTTTGGCTATTTTGTTTGAATTTTCTGCTACACTAGTCAGATTCCTCTATTTTAAGGTGAAACTAAAATGACTTGAGGTCCCATCCTAGGACTATGTAGGCAATGCTCAATTTATTTTGAGTTTAGCTCAGTCACCCTTTCTCATACTCTCACCATTTTATGAGCAAATTTTAAGTTTAAATGCTCTCACCATTTTGTGAGCTTAAACCATTTAGTATCTCATCATTCTCAATAGAGTTAAGATATATAGAAAATTACAAACACATTTTTAAAAAAGATCTTGAAAATCATAAACATTGACCACTTCTTTGCCTTAAAGATTCTAGGATCCCTAGCTAATTCACAAGTAATCACTTGTCATTTAGTTTCCCCATCCTTATTGGCATGACATCCCAAGCTCTCACCATTTTGTGAGCCCATTCCCATATTCTTATATCAAATCCATCATGTTTTTATTCTCATCATTTTATTCTATCCCATTTCCTAAAATAAATACATTTGGCTTGAAGTTTTTGTTAGATCTCATGTCTATGGAACTATGTAGGCATCGTCCACTTACCTAGTGCATCTAGAGCCAACTCCACCAATCCCTTCCTTTTATTTTATTCCCCTATTTTATTTATTTTTTAAATTATATCCCATCTTCTAGGGGAAATGGTCATCATATTTTTTATGTCATGTTATTTATACTAACATTTTACTTACCCATTGTTTGTCTTTTATGTTCTTTTGGATGTTTGTTGTTTGTTTATTGTTTTGTCTTTCTATTTGTTTATTTATTTGCCTATTTGTTTGATTTATTGTTATGCCTTGATTTAGTCTATGTGCATTTATTTGGTGATTCCTTGTGCATTATTCTTGAGTCCATCCCTATTCATACATCCACATTATCATCATGGTTTTTATCATTAGTGCATTATTTTCAATTGATTTTTGGATCACATATCAGTTCATATGTATATTTAATCTAAGTTATCATGGTGTTCTATAATGATTCTTACCATCATGTGTTAAAAAAAATCATCTCTAGGAGTCTACATATAAATGAGGTAAAGATATATCTCCTTAGCACCAAACCAAATCTTGATCTCATCCAAATCATATCATACACAGAGTAATTAAACAATGAAATAATTTTCTTCCTTGCTAGTTTAGATGAGAATATCCCTACTTGTAGGTTGCCTAAATTCATCTTTCTCCTCTATTATAATTTGCCATCATATCCCATATCTTGTTTGTCATTATCAAGATACTAATGATGATAATTGCCTCTGGGTTAATCATTGTATACCATCCCACTCGTATTACCAATGATTCTAATAGCCTTATGTTTCCATTGATTTGATGGTTCATGATTATGCTCTCCTTTAGGAAAATAATTATATTTATTATGCCTAATTGGGGCATGTTTTCATTATGATAATGGTTATAAACACCTTTGGTTAAACCATTATCTCTATCCTCCCACCTGAGACATGTTTTTATCCTACCAATGATTATAACTACCTACGGGTAAATCATTGTTTTCCCTTTCAATGATTATAACCACCTTTGAGAAAATCACCCTATTTGTTTGCCCTAACTATGGAAGCTTCATATGCCAGTGATTATAACTACCTATGAGAAAATCAGTCTCTTCTACCCTATTTCATATATTTGGTCCAATCATTTCCTCCTTTTGAGGGATTGATTGTTAGCCCCTTTTCCAACAACACCCTCAAGGGGGCACCTATAGTTCATCCATTGCCATTTAAGTCATAGGCATACATAACCTTTTCATTATTTGAGAATATATTACTATGCTTATAGCTTACAATGCCTTCCAAAATAGCGGTAAACTATAGACACCTGAAATTGGCTACCACTAGCCTTTAACTAGACTTTAGATTGATTCCTACCAACCATTGTAAATTAAGCCTAGGAATCATTGAATGTCCTAAATTTTCTTGTGCATCATTCATTAAATATCAGAATCTCATTGAGACATATCTAATTATGTTATCCTATTGAATACAAAATAAACTCTCATGGATTCATCCCTAATCATCCCATGACATCATAATAGTCAATTTGGCTTATGGACCTATTAAATAGGGCACATAGACTTAAATTAAATCTTGAAAATGATAAAAGCCTAATCAAGAATAATTAATAAACTAAACCAAATTAAATGCCTAGTTAAATTATCCACGTGTAATTAATAAATAAATAAATAAATAAATTAATTAATTAAAAAATATTAAATATCTTAGTTTTTCATGATTACCTTTACAAGTTATCAAGCCTTTTGGAAAATGTCCCAAAATGAGACCCATACCTATTCATTGTAAATAATTATAAATTGAAAATTACTAACTCTAATAGGGTTATGATGACTTACTTAGATTATGTTTTAACCCATTCCAATCCTTAAATCCACCTTGACTCACATTGGGTAGGGGTTAGATCCATTTGTTATAAATACAAGCCATTGCCCATTGAATTCTAAGCTTGGAAATTGTAGAGTTATAATGTAAGTTTTGTTTCATGAGATTCTTATTAATAATGTTATAATGTCAAATATTGAGCCAAGCCACACCAAACCAACACAAGCCATAATGGTGTCAAGGAGAGAAGGAGATACACAACCTTTATTACCAAAGGCTCTTTGAAGCACAAACTGAGAAAGCTAACCAATAAGGCATATGGGGATCTAAAGGAAGGTAATAGATTTGATGTATTTTTCATTTTAGTTGTGATCCCATATCTTTTTTTCATTAATATCACCCCTAAGATTTAAGATTGTAAGTGTTAGTTTTAGTGTGTTTTCTTTGAGTTTTGTCACTTAAACAAACACTTGAACTAACCTCCCTTCTTGGATTAGTATGATTACAGTAATATCCTATTAATCTAATGACACTTATTAATTTATAGACATTATTTGGTTTCATACACCCCATAATGGCTCTCATCTTTGATGGATGTACTAAAATACCATCTGTAGAGATAATATGTCCCAAATATTGCACTTTATTTTGGCAAAATGCACACTTGGACAACATGTTATACAAATCATGTTTTAAAAAATGTTACAAAACTAGTTATACATGTTGAATATGCTCTTATTCATCCTTATAATATATAAGAATGTCATATAATAAGACTAAAACAAAATGACCTAGATAATATTTGAACACACTATTCATGAGATTCATAAATGTTATAGGAGCATTTTTCAACCCAAATGGTAACATTGTGAGCTCATACTAACCATATCAAGTTATAAACATTATCTTTGGAATATCCTCATCTTTTATCCTTAGTTGATGATATCCTTCTCTAACATTAATCTTAGAAAAGACCATTGCCCATCATATTTGATTGAATAGATCATCTATATGAGGTAGCAGATATTTGTTTTTGATAGTCACCTTATTCAACATTATATAATCAATACAAAGGCAAAGATTACCATCATTCTTCTTAGTGAAGAAAACTAGTGCACCCCATGGTGTCACACTAGGTCTAATCAACCCTTTTTACAACAATTTTTGGATTTGAGACTTTAATTCAACCAATTTAGTGGTTGTCATCCTATACAATGCTTTAGACTATGGTTCTAATCCAAGTATGATATCAATAGAGAAATCAAACTCATGTTTAGGAGGCAATCTTGGAAATTCCTATAGAAACACATCATAAAAATTCCTAAAGAAAGGATAATATTCAATTTATGGTTCCTTAGATTTCTATATTTCATTTATCTTGATGATAAATAATTTGCACCCTTTTCCTTGAGCCTTCCTAAGTTACATTGAATAAATCTACCTAAGCCTAAATTCTCTTTTCTCACCCTAAATTTGTGTCTAATTTCCAAAAACATCTTGACACTCAACCTTATTTAGGTAGCAATCAACCTTGGCCTTATGCTTTGTAAGACAATTGACCCCTAGGATCACATCATATGACCCTATTATTATTTCATAAGATCCATTATTATTTTGAATTTGGGTAATCATCTTCAACTTAGTACTTACCAACTTTGACCTTGGATTCATTCCCATATTGTACCAACCATGCATTTTCCATTACTCTAGTTTTTCTAGATAACTTATTTAGTATTTTAGGAGATATAAAACATTATGTAGCCCCTATATCTATCAAAATGGAAACTAGATGTTCAAATAAAATACCTGATAGTTCTATGGGTGAAGCTTGGAATTTGTATTGCCAATTATCAATTGATGCATGAATACATTTTTGAAACATTCCTTGTTAAGGAGAAGAACCTTTGTTTCTTGACTTATCCTAGGTACACTCATGATAAAAACGGTCACCTAAAAAAATGAATCAACCTTCAAGGGGTCCTTTCCTATTAGACTATTGGTTTCCTTTGAAACCATTACCTAGTTTTCTATTACCTAAATTACTATTAAATCTAGTATTCTAAATTTTAAAATGACTCTTGTAGTCTCCACTCCTTGGCTTCTAATTATTTTTTTGAAAGTTGATTTAGAACTTCCAAACTTTTTATTAAAATTATCTCTGACTTGAGAAAGATATTTAAACTTTTATTCCTATTTGACTTCCTTCTTGAAGACTTGGTTCATGGTAGATGGTCCATGAACATCCACCTCTCCACCAATATGGGGTTTTAATGTCATGATGAACTTCCTAATTCTAAACCTCTTATCAACCTAATACTAAGGTACATACATTAAAATTTTGGTAAACTATCCCCATTACTCATTCACTGATAGGTTTCCTTCCTTAAGATTCTAAAAATCTGTAAACTTTTGGTCAAAGTATAACTATGGAAGCCACCATGATCTAAACAATGTCACAAAATACTCCCAAGTAGTGATGGTTAAGTTAAGATTCATTTATAACTTTTTATTGGACCTATTATGAAATGATATTTCACCCTTATGGAGGAGTTATTCAGGTTCCTCCACTCCCAATCACAATATGGGAACAACCCCAAGTTATGGGTATCCTATGGTAGGGTTGAACCTTTAGAAAAGGCTGACTTTCTTTTGATGGATTGCCTAAACTAATGCTACATTAGGGAAAAGGGTAATAAAAGTGGAAAGGGATCCTAAGAATGCTAAAAGGTGATGCACCAAATAAAAATGGGAAACACCCATAGGTTGAACCCACACTAGATCTATAAAAGATAATTCTAGCTCACACAACCTCACAAACCAACTGATTGCATAAGTGTTTCATGAAATAGGTTCAAGTAGAACACTATCCCAAACCTGTAATAGCTTGAAAAAACTGTAAATGAGGTCAAAAAAGAGGAAAATGGATGAGGAATATTCTCCTTCACAATGTTATCATGCACAAATCACTAAACATTGATCTAAGGCAAGAGATAGGTAAAAAGAAGTCTTTTATTGCATCAATAAGTAGTTCTTAAAATGCTTGATCAGGTTTATCCTAATCAAAATGAGCATATTTTTAAATATCTTAGAGATTCCCCTACTCTTCAATATTAAAGAGTCCTTGTGAGAGTCTAAAATTAGATAAAGAGAGAGAGAGAGAGCTTACTAATGGGAAAGAATGGGTAATATAATGAAAGGGAAAAGAGAGAATAGGGAACACATCAACCAAGAATAATGAATGAGATACCACATTTTAATGAATGCTCTACCAAACTTAATGTAATTTAGACTAGCCCTTCATCAACAAATTAACCTACATTTTCTCTAATTAGTCTTCAATATCTTCTCATTGGTTGAGAAATGCACTAGACGATAAGAGTCTATTTTGTAGATGATGAGTCATGATAATTTCAAGGAAGAAATATCCTTAATATATAAAAAGTATTGAATGTTTCACTATAATCTCCAATCCCCAAATCCATTTGGTTTGATCTTTTATGCCATCTTCCACTTGATCTATTCATGAGAAAATAATTCTCATATCTATAATTCTAATAGAACCCTCACCATGTCTACTTTGGGTGGCCATAGGTACTTGATTATCTATAGAATGAATATTTCAAAGGATGAGACACTCCACTATATCTAATTTATGTCTATATCTACTCTAACCTAAATATAGATCTTTACTATAGATTGAAAACCAATCCAAATTATTGGTTTTTGTATAGTCCTTATATCGATGAGAACCTATTGGACACATAGCTTCCTTTTTAAACTATATTATGTTTGAAAAAATCTATTCTACCTATGAACCTTGTGGAAGTTGAGGACTAATTATCTAAATAGATCTTTTTTAAAGAGTAATGATCATAGTCATGAAATAATATTGTGACCCCAAAAAATGAGCCCTGTAAGTTCTAAATCTTTGAACTAGAGGTTGAGACTATGCTTTAATGGCAACATAACTTCATCATAACCATCTTGAATATATAGTTAAGTTTGATTGATGGTGTTTGATTGAGATCTAATGGAGGTACACACCCTTTGGAACATTTGATCTTAGTTTGACCTAAGACATATTCAACCTCTACTCAAAATCTCTTGGCTTTGAATTTTAATATCATCCATCGATCTCGATCTGGGCTTCTCATATTATGCCAATTGTCATCTCTATGTTGATCCTTAAGATCTTGTAATTAGTCTATTGAATTTTTAAGTCACCATAGTTAGCATAAAACCCACCAATACCCTATAAGATAATGGTGAATCTACATAGTTCTAGGCACTCAATTAAAATGTGTGTAGATGACCCTTATCTATTCCCA
This sequence comes from Torreya grandis, assembly GCA_037957365.1. Taxonomy (NCBI): domain Eukaryota; kingdom Viridiplantae; phylum Streptophyta; class Pinopsida; order Cupressales; family Taxaceae; genus Torreya; species Torreya grandis. Next base: position 214,358 of record JARHVA010002376.1, on the reverse strand, counting down.
TGCCCAAAGTAGTCAAGTATAGGTTTGTGCAGTAATAGAATGATGGATCATGCCTATTATAAATCCTTGATGCATGTTTTAGTGTAGTATCCTTAAACACATAATCTAAAAGGTGAACAAGTTTAAATATGAGAGACCATATGTTATAGATGGTTAAGTGAAGGGAGAGTGCATGGAGAAACTATAAATCATGATAAGGTGCACTTAAGACCTTTAGTCTTTATGCAAACTCTTATTCAAGAGCTTCCCCATAATCATCTAACACACTTCTATACCAAAGTATAAGATCTTACTCTCATGCCCTTAAATATAATAAGATGCAATCGTAAATCCATGTGTCACATCTTTTAAAAACTCATAGTTTCAAAGGACTCTCACACGCACAAGCTATGTGCACACATAACATACAAAGAAAAGAGTTACATACCCATAAGGACCCAAGAAATTTGAAAAAAAATTATGTAGGTGCTTCACATCTATGCCCAAGCCCAAGATAAAGATTTAGATCTACATGACAATACAATGATGACTCTCACCTACATAAATCTCTCAATACATACCTATGCACAAGTTTTTATGGTGCACAAGTCAAAGGGCATACAATTTTAAAGATGAGGGACCCCATGATCCAAATGGTTAAGTGAAGGGAGAGCATATGGATCAACTATGAGTCATGAATATCACATTTAGGATATTTAATCTTTGTACACACCCTTATTTAAAGTCTTCCTCGTGCCTATCCAATGTAGTCCCATGTTCATGCATAAGATCTTATATCTACAGATCCAACATGGTAACCTTCCTTTTGTTTCTCTCCATATGGTAACCCAACACTCATCCAAGGATGATCCATTTATTTATAGAAATAAAAATAGAACCATTAATTGGTGAATGCTAATGTGTCATACCCACACTACTCCTATCTAAAACTTTGAAGGATTATTTTGAGAGCCCATCAAGATGACGTATGCCCCATTGGACTCATTAGATGATGATGTATGTCATATATATATATATATAGTTGCACCTAAGACCAATCAAAAAGTTCCATGTGCCCAAGTGGTATTAGGATGTAAAGAAGGTAGTTAGAACCAGTTGAGAGGAGCTCAAAGAATTATCAGAATGATTAAATGCACAAGTGACCACTAGACATTGGGATGCAATTTAATACCACCCTCTAACCTTGTTATGGAAATATTCTATTCCCCCATGTAAATGCATATATAAAAAGGATCCTTAGTTTTATTTAGTAGGAAAAATTCAATAATTAACAACACGACACCAAAAAAGAATTAAAATATTGAATTTTCCATCCAAGTGGCACTTTAATTAAAAAATAAGCTTGCCCATTATAAAAGCCTAATTTTTCACTTGTAAAATGGTCAACACATTTATAAAAACCATTTGATACTAAAATTTACCCTCCATGAGCACTTATATTTGCTAAATCTTGTAGACTAATGAGAATTACGTTCACCTCCTTTTGTTTTTCTGATGATCTATGTGCTATTTATGTTTATTGATATTTGAATATGGATAATGTTCATCTCTCTCACCATTTTCTATTCCCAACACCTCATCAAACTTGGAACTTAATTATAAGTCATATTATGTGCACACTTGGGTCTTTGTTGATATTATCTGTGGACTATTTGTTATCCATCTTAGTGTTGTGTTGCATTCCCATACCTCCATGTGAAACACTTAGCACTTGGAGTATCCTTAGTGGAAGCTATGTGATATTATCTTGTCCTCAAAATTCTATAATATGTTTATGATATTAGGAGCACTTGCTTGATTTTGGATGCATTGCCTCTTTATGTTTTAACATTTCTTACCTTCTCCCTCCCTTTTCCTTGAATATCATAGGTTTAGATTAGCGATAGATTTACATTTTTTTAAATCTTTAGGGCTACTTATTGGTCTTAAACTAGATATGCTTATAATAGAAGAAATATATATGCAGTCATAAATACATCATGCCCATAAATCAATTCTAGATCAGATAGGATAGAACACACCTACACTTCTAATTACAACATATAATTATTAAATGGGAGCATGACCAATGTGAGGATCTAGTAGACCCGATTAGGGGATCACTTGTCATGACACATTATGCAAGATAGGGTTCCAAATCCTATCATATAATAAAATCACATAATAACCCTAAAAGGGTCTTATGATTTAATATTTCACTAATCTAATAATAAGAAAAGTAAATCTAATCTAATGCACACTAAAGCTTGTGGCATAAAGTGAGCGGTTAGAAAAGCAAAGCAATCAAAACATGTATAGGGAACTTTAAGTAAAGTAAGTATGAGTAACACCCTAATATATAGAATATGAAGATTAATATATATTCGAGCCAACACTTATGCTAATTCTATATACTAAAAGAGAGGAGAACAAAGTTAAGATATACTTACCTAAATGTGAACCTGTTGAGACTCAATCTATCCCTTGGCCAAAGGGGCTTCACAAAAGGTTGTTGTGGTTCATAAGGATCACTTTTTTAGGCCAAAGCATCTAAGACCTATCCACAAGAGTAGATTCTCCAAAATAAGAAACCTAAGCTAAGTCTCCTCAAGTATAATGGTGGAAGAGTATATTGTGAAGAAGCAAAAGTGAATAAATAGCTCTTGATTGTATATTTTAATAATGACCAAAATGACATTGTATATATATGCAAAACTTATCCTAAAATTATCTGTGAATGTCAGTTGTGCTAGGTTGAATCAGTAAACCTAGAATATTTTTGGTCTAACTCACTAGGCTTGTGTTAGGTCAACCAGGAGGCTAATAAAAAAAGAGAGAAAAGATCCACAAATTGTACTAGGTCAACCAGGTCAACCTAGTATGCTGAATAGGTCAAAAGGGTGCCAAGCAAGGAAATAAAGGATAGAAAGAGGAAAAAGACTAGAAGACTATGCAAGGGAGGAGAAATAGCTTAGGTAAAAGTTTTAAGAACTAGTTGGATTGTTAATAATGAGGTAAAAAGGGAAAACAATCCTAAAAATACCAAAGGTCTACTCACCCTTTTCTTGATGCACCACTTAGGGCATGCACTCAAAGATATTGAGTATTGATGGGTTCTTACAAGATGTAAAGTGTTAGTAATTGATAAAAGTTTAAAATATTATGTGTATACAAAATTTATCCTACTTTGGAGGCTCTTCCCAAGGAGAAAAAAGGTCCCACACCTTAGGGACATTACCATAATTGTGATGAGACAATCGATGCTTACATGCATAACTGAGCTATAATAATTCCATGCCCATCACCATAGACTTTTGTGCCTCATACAACAACTCCATACCAAATGACCCATTAAAAAGCACCCCCATGCCATGAAACATCCATAAGTGCATGTTTTGAATAAAAACACAATCCATCTATTACTTCACTTATGCCATGTGATAGCTTCACATTCATCCTGAGGATACACTGACTCTTTGAACTCTTTCTCACCATTAATTTACTTTGGCACGATGGATCATGCACCATTGATCATATTAAACCCATTGGATTTATCAGTCACTATGTGTCATTAGATATTTGTATGGGAACCCAAGATATTGACACTTTTTAGTTCCATGTTCAATCTTAGGATAAACTAACCTTTTGACTATAAGATTGCCAGTGATCCTTGATGCATAATTTAACACATTCTATTAGATCTTCTAGACCTACTAACATTTCTAATCACCCGCTCACCATTGGATCTTGAATTTATCTTCTTATATTCCGACACTTGTCATCAATGCATTCATCCTTGGAACATTTTAATTTAAATGACTATTTTATGCAGCTTTAACTTGATGTCTCTACGCATGTTCCACTCTATTGGTTTAACTTTGAAGCTTTATATATTGAGATAGAAAAGACATCAAGATATGAAATTCGTAGAGGATGATCTAGGCATGAATAAATTAATTTCCATGTGATATTTTGACTTGAGAGGATTTCTAAGCATCCATATAAAATGCATAATCGAGCTGACCAGTCCATTTATTCATGATGTTTGAGATGGTCTAGCTCTTCAAAGATTATATTTACCATATTTTGATCATTTATGGGTCAATAAATCTATTTAGATTATATATATAAGAATAATCATGGTATGTGGGTCAAAATTTTCTAATATATTTGGTGACTCATAGGGAAGCATGTTTTCTATGCTTGAGAACCCAAACTAGTTGCCTTGTTTAATCCATTGGTCATGGAGTCATAAATCTTTACTCTTAACTGACATAAAATGATACAAGGATACCCATATAGATAAATTCATCTTAAATTAATAGTAATAATAAGAAACAAAATAAACAAAGTGCCCAAGGCACTTTGGAAAAAGAAACACACAACATGAAAAGAATGTGCACAAGACACTTAGAGAAAAACAAGAAAACTATTCTAATATGTATAAGGCTATAACTTACAGGTATTTTCCTCTTGGATCAAATGGAAATTATTTATAATCACTCACTTGTGATGAACTAGGATGGAAAACATCTTTATATTGAGAGCTCATGATAGGTGAGCTAAGATACTTGATTAATGACTCTTTTGGTATGCTCTCAAGAGGATAAAATGGGACAAACATGTATCCAATATAGAAATATTGGTCTATTTATTAAAGGATTGATATAAAATGGACTATAGTATCACCTAAAACCTCTTCATCTAATGTATCATTTTAACATGAAGGTTGACTATTTAAGCTTAGGAAAAAAAATCTAATTCATCCTAAAAGGCAGCTTCCTCTTGGTCATCTAGGACAATGCCAATCTCAACATCATCCTTGCTTTTCTCAATTTTAAAGGAGCCATATGGTATCTAATAAACCCATCCAAGGTTAAAAATTTCATGTTCTTGTGGCTCTAGATCTAACCATTCTCTATCATTCTTGAAGACATCAATATTGCCTTCAATAGATAATTCATCTTGAGACTGGTCAGATTCTTCAACTTGATTTACAAATTAATTTTCATTCTCTAGAGGAGGAATAGGCTGGTTTAAAACCTTTATTTGGTCCATGAATTCATGTTATATCTATTTAAATACTTCATTTTGATCCTCTTTCTCTTTTATTTCTTTCTCTTACTCTTTTATGACCTCTTCAACTTGATTAGATGACTAGTTGATTGCTGCAACCACATTAATTTTTGCACTTTGCTCATGTTCATATTTAACCCCATAAAATGGAAGATCTTAAAATAAATGAAAATATCCTTTGTTATCAACTACAGCTTAAATACACCTCTATTAAAATCTAAAGGCATCAATACTACTTTCAAGATCTAATTCATCAATGTCAAAGCCATGCCATAATAGTTAGTCCAAACCTAATTTCTCTTCCTCTACATGTAGTAGGATACCTATCATGATTGCCTAATAGAAACTTGTGTTATCTTATTCAGGTTCACCTATGATTACAAGCTCCTCCTTTATTATTTTCAAAATAGGCTCTTTATCTAAGAGGGAGATGGTGAGAGGGTGAATAAGTTCACCTTGCTTGTAGCTTAGGAGAGTATCCTTCCATCTAGGGACTTTGAATGCTCTCTTTGGTGGCTATTGGTGGAGGGAGATGGAGTCATGGAACTTTTGGATGGTAATCTCATTGAGTTGAGCTAATAAATATTTTTATTGAATTTGTTCCTAGACTACCTTAGCTAGCTTTTCTTCTCTCTTCTTTATGTCTTCCTTGATTGATTTTCATGAGGGAAAAGCAAAAAATTTACCACCTACTTTTATTGAATGGGTGTGGGAGAGGGTGGTTTCATGAGAGAGGGTATGTCATAGTTAGGGTCATTAGCATAGGATAATATCCAAGATGGGATGGCTTCATGTTCCTCAACTGAATGATTTTTAGTGACTTGTTTGGCTCTTGATGAGGATGAGACTTGAAAAGGTGGAATAGGGGGTTGGGTTTGAGCATAAACAAGAGTTAGATATGGAAATTGGGTTTTAGGGTTTGATACTCTCATTCCTAAGAGAAATTGATAGTTATTTTATTTTTTGGCTTGGTCTTGCCTAACCAATCATTCTTCTTGAAAACTTAACTCTTGCTCCTAAACAAAAGCTTAGTGTTGAAGATTATGTTGTTTCCTATAGTAATCTTCTTCCCTATCAACCTCTCTTAATTATTTTTCAAAATAAAACCATATATCCCTAAGGCTCTTTTCTAGTTGACTAGAGAGAGGCAAATTCTAACAAGGTTAATACATTAAATCTTGAGGGCCACTTGAGGTGAAGCCATAAACATTTCTTACTTGATATGAAGGATAAGAAATGAAATAACATGAATTTTGATCAAATGGGTGAAGATACATACCAAATAATGGTGATTAAGAACTTCAGCTATTTATAATAGCTGATGAGTGCTCAAAATCACCATTGATGTTTGTACACATGCCTCCAAAGGTTGATTAGATGAAGAAAACAACAAAACTCTTCACCAGTGAATAATGTAGTAGGTCCCACTAGGCATGAAAAAAACTATTATGACATTATATTTCACCCTTGTGGAGGATTTATTCATGCTCCTTCACTCCCAATCAGAATATAGGAATAACCCCAAGCTGTGGGTATCCTATGGTAGGGTTAAACCTCTAGAAAAGGCCAGATTCCTCTTGATGGATCACCTGAACTAAAGATACTATATGGAAAAGGGTTAGAAAGGTGAAAAGGGATCCTAATAAGTATAACAGGTGATGCACCAAATAAAAATGGGAAACTCCCATAAGCTTGAACCCACACTAGATCTGTAAAAGACAATGCTAGCTAACACAACCTCATAGACTAACTGATTGCATAAGTGTTTCATGGACTAGGTTTAGGCAAAACACTATTCCAGCCATGAAGTAGATTGAAAACACCTTAAAGGAGGTCAGAAAGGAGGAAAATGGATGAGGAATATTCTCCTTCATAGTGCCATCATGCACAAATCACTAAACACTGATCTAAGGCAAGAGATAGGTAAAGAAAGTCTTTTATTGCATCAAGAGGTAGTTATTAAAAATTCTTGATAGGGTTTAACTTAATCAAGATGAGCATATTTTATAATATCTCAGAGAGTCCCCTACTCTTCAAGATTAAAGAGTCCTTATGAGAGTCTAAAATTAGAGGGAAAGAGAGAGATTACAAATGGGAAAGAATGGGTAATAAAGAAAAAAGGAGAAGAGATAAGAGGGAACATGTTAACCAAGAAAAATTAATGAGTTTCCACCTTTCAATGAATGATCAACCAAAATTAATCTAATTCAAACTAGCCCTTCATCAACAAGTTAACCTACATTTACTCCAATTAGTGTTCAAGATCTTCTTATTGGATGATAAATGCACTAAAATACAAGAGTATATTCTATATATGATGAGTCATGATCCTTTCAAGGAAGAAATATTCTTAAGATATGAATAGTATTGAATACTCCATTGTACTCTCCAATCCCCAAATCTCTTTGCTTTGATCTTCTATGCCATCTTCCACTTGCTTTCTTCATAAGAAGAGAATTCTCATATCTATAATTTTGAGAGAGCCCTCACCATGTCTACTTTGGGTGGCCATAGTTACTTGATTGTCAATAACATGAATATTTAAAAGGATGAGAGACTCCATTATATCTCATTTATGTCTGTATCTTCTCTAACCTGAATATAGATCTTTACTATAAATTGAAAACCAATCTAAATTATTGGTTTTCATATAGTCATTATATCAATGAGAACCTATAGGCAAGATAGCTTCCTTTTTGAACTATATTGGGTTTGAAAAAACCTATTCTAATTTTTAACCTTGTGTAAGCTAAGGACTCATTATCTACACATATCTTTAAAGAGAAATGATCACAGTCATGAGACAATATTATGACCCTAAAAAATGGGCCTTGTAAGTTCTAAATCATTGAACCAAAGGTTGAGACTATGATTTAATGGTGATGGAACTTCATCATAACCATCTTGACTATATAAATGTATTTTATTGATGGTCTTTAACTAAGCTCTAATGAAAATACATGCCCTTTAAAACATTTGCTCTTGGTTTGACCTAAGTCGTAAAAGACCTCTGCTTGAAATATCTTGGCTTTAAATTTTAATATTGACTATCAATCTCAATTTAGGCTTCTCATATTATGTCAATTATAAGATTTACATTGATCCTTAAGATATTGTAGTTAGTCCATCTATTATTTCACTTGTTCTATGTGGTAGCTTTACATTCATCTTGAGGATATGCTAACTCTTTAACCTCTCACTCACCATCGATCTATTTTGGTATGATGGATCATGCACTATTGATTAGCTTGGACCCACTAGCTTTGTTAGTCACCATGCATCATTATATATTTTTATGGGTACTCAAGATATTCACACTTGTCATATCTACATTCATTATTAGGATATGCTAGCCTTTTGACTATGAGCTTATCATTGATCATTGATACATGATTTAACACACTCCATTGGATCTCTCAGACCCACTAACATTGTTGATCACTTGATCACTATTAGATCTTAACTCAAGCTTCTATGATTTATAAAATTTTCATCCATGAATTCATCTTTAAAACTTTTGAATTTAAATGGCTATTTACTATATCTTTAACTTAACATCCCCGCGTATGTACCATTCTACTAGTTTAACTTTAAAGCTTTATATCTTGAGATAGAAAAGACTTCAAGATATGAAATTTTGATAAGATGATCTAGGTATGAATAACTTCATGTCCATGTGATATTTTATCTTGAGAGGATTTCTAAGCATACTTATAAACTTCATAATTAAACTAACCAATCCATATCTTCATGATGTTTGAGATGGCCAAGCTCTTCAAAGATTATTTTTTCCATCTTTTATTTATTTATGGGTCAAGAACTCTACTCAACTTCTCTATCTAGGTAGAAATTTGGTATGTCAGCTAAAATTGGCCAACAAGACCACCACATAGCTGCTTCACTAGCCAACTAGTAAGCTCCCCAAACTACTTTAAAGGATTCATAATAGTTTCAAATCTATAAATACTTCTCCATCTTAGTCAACCATGATTTATTTCTATCTCCCAGATTAGTTCCATAAAAATTACGTGGATTCACCTTTTTGATATCTCTATCTAATTTTGTAGCTACATGTGCTCTTGCATCTTGAGGTACTTCCTCATTTGCTCTTGTATCCTAAGGCACTTAATCATGACTTTTTTCTTGAGGTATTTCCTACTCAACAAGATGCTATTCAGGCATATCCTAATGGGCTTCCTCTTCATGGCCATGAATTTCCTATTCTAGGGTTGTAATTTGGTCCTTAGTTTCATTCATGACTATGATAATCTGATCCAACTTTGTTGCTTTATAAACAACAAATTAGTTAGGATCAAATAGAGGGTTATTTCCATTGACATTTAAAGGACCCTCACTAAATTATCTAACTCATACCATTCTCCTTAATTACTTGAGTTTGAACTTAGCTTTGATACCATAATGTGACATCCCCATTGAGATTTATTAGAATAATGTAATATTTAAAAAATAAAAATTATTTACATCTATTTTTTCATTATGTTTCACCATGAGAATCTAATTAGTGACCCTAGTGCAACACACTAAGTATGTTAACTACAAAATAAACATGTAACATCTTTTAGTTATTGATCACTATCATCATATTCAACAAAACATAACTATATATAGAAATTAATTACATATTTCAAACCATGGATGGTACAATAATACAATCATTGCTATCAATATATAAATGAGTAAATAATAAAATTTATATCAAGAATAATGTTTCAATAAATTTACAAGATACAACGTTTCATGGAGCATGAGTCTCACAAACTCTAATATCTATGGTAATCTCAAGTGTAGTCTCCAAATAAGTACTACCATGGGGAGGGAGAGCATTATCCAAATGTTTTTCCATACCAAACATGGACCATCAATCCCCTGCACAATCCCCCAACTAGAGAATGGACCTCCCTTCATAGATGGGTAGATAGTGATAATGCAGGAATCTAGAGAAACAAACTAGTACCAATGTGTTGTAAGATATTTGATACACAATGTGTACCATATAAAAAATACTGTTAAGCATGGGATATACTGAGAGGGGGGTGAATCAGTATATCAGATATCTTATAAAAATTTTACTTAATCAAACTCCACTTAACTATACATTCAAGATATGTAATAAAACTAAAATAATAACATGCACCACACAAGAGAGAGAGAGAGAGAGAGAGAGAGGAGAGAGGTAGAGAGAGAGGAGAGAGGAGAGAGAGAGAGAGAGAGAGAGAGAGAGAGAGAGAGAGAGAGAGAGAGAGAGAGCATAGAAACCCAATGTGGGAAAAACCATAGAGAACAATATCAAGTATATGAATGAACACCAACTCAAATTATAAAGTTTGCAAGCACTACTTATATGAGCACCAAAACCTTTACTAAGCATCAAAATAAAAACTATTTTGTGAGCACCAACCCATAGGAGCACCAACCCACATGAGCACCAACCATTATTATGTATAAAACACAACTATCTCTTAATATTACTTTCTAAACAAATGATATAACTTTGCAATATCTCTTTCTATTCTCTCCTCTTTTCTTATATAAAACAATTACAGACCATGTACTCTCTTGCATATTATAACTGGCTTCTCAAGCCTTTATTTATAGCTTTCCAAAAACCTTTGGCATTAACCCTTTGTGACCCTTCAATCATCATGGAAAATGTTGCCAAACTTGCATGACCCTTTGAATCCTTTCATTTGAAAAGTCACATGGTGACCCTTCATGGGCAAATGCATCCTTTCCCCTTTTGTATTTATCCTGGTGACCTTTTGAATTCCCCAAGGTGACTATTCATGGAAAAATGTGCCCTTCCTCTTTTATATTCACTTGGTGACCCTTTAAATTACTCAAGGTGACCCTTCATGGGAAAATGCAACCTTTCCCTCTTTTGTCTTTTCCTCATGACTCTTTGACTTCCTCATGGGCCCTCTTTTTGAATTTATGCAATCAAAAATATACTAATTAATATTAAATAAGTATCAACACATTTAACCAAAATATGAACATTAAAAACTCATTTAGACAATAAATGTTATGGGGCCTTTGTCACTAATAATGATAGACCTTTGACATCAATGACAATATTTCCAGCAATATCCCCCTTTATCATTGATGGTAACCTAAAATTGAAACTACCACATCCTAAAACCTATACTACACATGCCAACCTACACATACCACCATCTAAAAAACATACAATAACTCCCCTTATTGTAGCATCCTGTATCTATTCTTGTACTTATTTCTATACCTATTCCTATTCTTCTTCTCATTTAACATCAATGGGAAAGGGTCTATCTTGGAGCTAACACTTAGCTCCCCCTCAACTGATGTTGATCCTCAATGGTAGGAAGTAAAATAAATTACTCCCAACTTCTCCCATAGATACTTGAATGTGTCTTTTGGTAGTGCCTTTGTGAAAATATCTAAAATCTATTTTGTAGTATTGATATATTCCATTTTAACCTATTGATTTTATACCTACTCTATCAAAAAGTGATATTTGATAGGAATATGTTTTGTTCTTAAATGCATCACTAGATTCTTTGAAATATTAATAGAACTTGTGTTGTCACAAAAAATAAAAATAGGTTCATCATATTTTACCTTGATGTCTTCTAAAGTTTGCTTCATCCAAAGCACTTAAGTACAACACAACACCACTATAATATTTTCTACTTTAGCTATAGAAAGTGATACTGAGTTCTTTTTCTTGCTTAGCCAAGATACTAATTTATCACTGAGAAAGAAAGCTCCTCCACTTGTACTCTTTTTATCATCCAAACAACCTATCCACTCTAAATCTGTATAAGTAACCAAAGTGAAATCTCTACCTATGGGATACCACAATCCATAATCTAATGTTTATTTTCACTAACTAAACATGACTCTCCTTTAGATTTGACTATATCTCATAACCATGCCTATTACATGCATGATGTCTGACCTTGATGTTGTCAAATATAAGATACTACCAATCATAGATCTATGCAAAGATTGATCTATAATAGGTGAATCTTTATCCTTATTTATTTTACCCATTGGTTTGTCAACTGGTGGACAATCCTCAAAACCAAATTTTTTTAACATCTCCTTGGAATATTTATTTTGAGATATGAAAATTCCTTTTTTTAACTAAAATATTTGCAACCCTAAGAAGAATGACAATTCTATGAGGATAGACATTTCAAATTATTTTTGCATATTATCAAAAAATTATTTTTTCATCTTTTCAATGTTTCCTCCAAATATTATGTCGTCAACATATACCATAACAATCAATTGATTCTCACCTCTTTTTTTGATGTAGAGATTACTGTCAACAAAACCTCTCTTGAAACCTTGATCTTATAGATACTTATCAAGTCTTACATACCAAGCTCTAAGATCTTGTTTCAATCCATACATTTATTTCTTCAATATGCATACATGGATACTATCATTTGAGAGAATAAATCCCTCAAGCTGCTCAATGTAGACCTCCTCTTCTAGATTCCCATTCAAGAAGACAGACTTGATATCCATTTGAAATACTTTGAAATTCTTAAACACTACATATGTAAGAAATATTATAATAGACTCTATCCTTGCCACTGGTGTAAAAGTTTCTTCAAAATATATACCCTTAATTTTAACATATCCTTAACATACTAACCTTACTTTATTCTTAATAACTTCACCATCTTCATTCAACTTATTTCTGTATACCCATTTTATTCCTATCACATTTTGATCTTTTGGTTTAGGCACTAATTCCCAAGTATAATTATTTTTATCTAAGTTATTCTTCATCCATTGCCTTAAATCAATGCTCATCATGTCTAGCTTCTAAAAAAAATTTAAGCTAAATTTTGGATAACAAATAAAAATTAACTTGCTCAGATTCACTTACCATCATCCTTTTAGTGCAAACTCCTTCATTTATGTTCTTGATGATGTCAATATTCTTATGATTTTTATGAACATATTTGGATAGGGTCTTGGTGTTCATTTTTTCCTTCTTCTCATCCTCATCTGATTCTTCAAAATCTTCTTCTTCAATGATTTTAGGAGTGTCTACTAGATCATTGGCTCTTTGTGTTACATCTTCATCTATCTTGAAACTTGCACTTTCAACAATCTTCTTGGTTATTTTGTTATAACATTTATAAGATTTAATTTTTTTAGAATATCCAATAAATATACCTTCATATGTTTTATATTCAAAATTACCCAATTTTTTGGTTCTCTTTATGAAGCATCTGCTACCAAAAACTCTAACATAATCAACTATAACTAGTTTGTATTTTCATAGATCATAGAGAGTTTTATCACTATTGAATCTCAATAATTCTCTATTCTAAATATGCACTATTGTACCTCTTCCTCTCTCTAATATTTATTTGGTATCTTGGATTCATTTAGCATTATCCTCACCATCTCTTGAACTGTTCTATTTTTCCACTTAACTACTCCATTTTGCTATGGATTTTTGGATGCTAAATAATGTCTCTTTATCCTATGGTCTTCACAATACTTAATAGACTCATCTGACATCAATTCTCCTCATTGATATGATTTTAGGCACTTAATCTTCAAATTATTTTCATTCTCAACAAAAGCCTTAAATGATTTGAAGTGGCTGAAAGCTTCTAATTTTTTCTTCAAAAACATCACCCAAGTCATATGTGTAAAACCATCAATAAGTAAAATGAAACACTTCTCACATTGAGTAATTTTGGTTCTCATAGGTCCACATAAATTAGTGTGAACAAACTCTAACATCTGAGTGGTTGTGTATTCTTCTATTTTAAGCCATTTTCTGACATGCTTCCCATGTTGACATGGTTTACAAAGTGTTTTGGAGGGTTTTTTAATCTTTGAAATATATCTAACTACTTGCTTCTTTTTGATGTTGACAAGATTGTCAAAATTTATGTGTTCCATTCTCTTGTGCCATAACCAACCTCAACGTAACTCAAACAACATTTTTGACCTTTGATATCTAATAACATATACAAACTGTTGCCTATCCTCTGAGCATTTACAATCAACACATCTATATATTTTATCCTAATTTCACAAGATTCTACATAAAACTTTAGTGTGTGTTCTAATCACACATTTGACTTACACTCAATAGATTATGCTTAAGACCTTCTACATATAAAACATTTTTAGTCTTAGTTCTACCGTTATCCAACTTTAATGTACATTTTCTAGCTATTATGGTAATGGTATTATCTTTGAATTTCACTATGATACCATTTATCTTCTTTAGATTTATGAAATTTCTATTGTCTCTTGTCATGTGTCTCAAAATCCACTATCAATGAACGATGGCTTTTCTTCATTTCTTGCATGCAAAGCTATCTAGACTAACATAAACTTTTTAGGTTGTTTCTTCCGCCATGAACCTATCTAAAATTTCTTCTTGATGAATGAAACCTTAAAAATTTTGTCCTTCTTGATTGACTTAAACATGCTTATATAATATCAGGCTATGTGTCCAAAATTATTTCACTTGTAACATATTATGGCCTCTTCATCAAACCCTGATAGAGGAATAAAAAAGTTGTCTTCTGCTTGACTTTGCATGAGTTTCCTTCTCCTTATTTTTGAAATTGTTAGCTCTTTTTTGACATTATATTTTCTTATGACCATAACTATTACAATAAAAATAATAACCATGAAAATATAATTTGTTCTAATTTATGTATCTTTAACCTTATTATCTTTTGTAGCTCTATTCCTTCTAGCCTTCTTTGTTTGAGCTATCCTCTACATTCTTAACTTCTTCCCTTTTTGTTTCTTCTTTTATAAGATCTTCAACATAGCTCTTTTTATTTTCAAATCTAATACCTTTATTATCTGATATTGATTTTTGAATTTCTAATATCTTATTCAACATATTAGTGCTATTCTTAAATTTTGAATCATTGGCTGCTTTATTGTTGATTGCTTTATTTATTTTCTCAAGATCTACTTTTAAAGAGGTAATTTCAACAACATACCTTTCAAAATATTCACTTAATTTTTTCAACTATGATATTAGACCTTCTTCAATCTTTTTGGATTCTTCAATGTGTGCTTGTAGATCTTCAATTATTTCCTTTGACTTCTTTTCATTTTTCTCGATCTAGAGCTTCAATCTTTGATTCTTCTTCTCAAGAGCTTGTAATTATTTTAAGGCACAAATGATTTCTCCTTCTAGATTCACCTCAACTTCATCATGTTCTTATTATTAATCATTTTTAATTTTGCTTGTGGAGGCATCTTCATGTATGGTCATGAATAAAATATCTTCTTCATCTGAGTCACTGACTCCATTATCTTCAATTGAGCTAGGATCTTTAGAATATAAAATCTTCTTCTCGAATCCCTTCTTGAATTTTCATTTGAAGTTCTTATTATATGTAGCCTTTCATTCTTAATTGTCACAATTATTCTTACTTGAGTAATAAGCTACAAAATGTCCAATCTTACTATATTCAAAACATTTAAATGACAAATTTCCTTCATATTTACTTGTGCCATTTTTTGGCTTGCAGTTAATTATAGCTCTATTGTCATCTTCCTCATCACTAGAGTTGTCACTTAATTTTTGAATTTTAGCCTTGTCTTTATTTGATGTCTTAAAATTATCTTCCCTCTTCAAGGTTTTCTCTTGTTTGATCGGCATCTCATATGCCATAAGAATACCATGTAGTTCACCCATTTTTAGCTTGGCTAGATTATTCATCTCCTTGATTGACAAAACCTTTGCAATCATATTTCATTGGTAGAGATCTCAAAACCTTTTGTACCAACACTGATTATTCTAACTTTTCTCTAAGGCCTTGAATCTGATTAATTATTTGATAAACTTGTAAAAGATAACTTGCTATGTTTTCTTCCTCTTCCATCTTCAAACTCTTAAACTATCTTTTGAAAGTCTGAAGCTTAACTTGTTGAACCTTTCCATCACCTTTGTAAATATTATCAAGCTTTACCCAAGTCTCATGAGTAGATTTTCATTACATAAATCTAATAATTTATGATTAACATAAATCACATAAAAAATAATTTAAATATTAAGCAATATTTTCACTTACCTTCTTTTTTTCCAGATTAGTTACAAGTGTCTATGGCTCTTCATATTCCTCTACCACTACTTGCCAAATATCGAAGCCAAGGTACATCAAGTAAATCCTCATCCTTATGCTCCAAAAGGTATAATTTATCCCATCAAACAAATTTACCTTATTTTTATAAAATCCTTCATCTGATCCAACCATCGTGCTTTCCCCGATCTACCTTCAAGCTGTTAAACTCTTTTCAAAATAACCTACTCTGATACTAATTGTTAATCATGAGATATACTAAGAGGGGGGATGAATTAGTATATCATATATCTTATAAAACTTTTATTTAATCAAACTCCACTTAACCATAAATTCAAGATATGCAATAAAGCTAAAACAATAACATGCACCACAAAAGAGAGAGAGAGAAAGAGACACCAAATTTTTACTTGGAAACCCAATGTGGCAAAAACTATGGAAAAAAATATGAAGTATATGAATGAGAACCAACTCAAATTATAAATTTCTCAAGCACCAACTTGTAGGAGTAGGAGCACCAACCCCTTTGTCAAGCACCAACACAACAACTATTTTGTGAGCACTAACCCACAAGAGCACCAACCCCTTACAAAGATTTGAGAGCATCAACCCACAAGAGCACCATACCCTCTTGTGTATAAAACAAAACTATCTCTCAATGTTGCTTTATCAACAAATGATATAACTCTATAATATCTCTTTTTATTCTC